>MU006331.1:0-231309 GCA_010093695.1 Plenodomus tracheiphilus IPT5
AGACTGTCGCTCATATTCTCCTTCGCTGTAGGACCCACAAGGACCTCCGGAACCGAATCTTCGGCAATCTTACGGGACGACACAACCTCCGGACCATCCTGAGCAAGCCACAGTTAGCCACCAAAGCCATCGAATATGTAGTGCAGACGCAGATCCTTGGGCAAATTGGGGATCAGAGACGCGTAGACGACAGCCGAGTGCTGGGGGAAGACTGAACGTATCACAGCCGCAAAACACGGGGCATACGTCCCTATGAGCCTAGAAGCGCAGTGTTCAAGTAAGAGGAACCAGTATCTAGATGGGCGTGGCAGCATATGTAGATAGTGGTTGAAGGGAAACGGCAAGCCTCTGGGGACAGCTGGCTTTTGTTTACAGGAGTGAAGTGGGGCGGCGCGGAGAACCGTCCACGCCGCGTCGGCTGTCTGCCAAGCTTGCTAACCGGGCATAGCTGCGGAAAAATCGCGGCTGAAACCGAGTAGGATTTAATAATAATAATAATAATAATCGATCTGGCCGAGCTCTGCACGGTAGTGCAAGTCACATTGCCGTTGGCAGCGTGAAAGACACGGTCTTCTTATCTATCAAGCACAATTTGTTCTGGTAAGGAGGTTTCTCGGAGAGATGCGGTGTGCGTTGGCTGGCGAATATGTCGGCGGCGTGGGATGGTGGTAGCCCATTGGTAGTAACAATGTTGAGGAAACGGCGAAAACTACCGGTAATGCCACTTACGGTCTGGAACCTAAAACATGGAGAAGTATTATACAGATAGTCTTATAATTGCGCATCATGATTCTCAATTTATTCCTTGCTGATGAGAGTGGTGGTGTACTTCGATCGCACATAGCAATTGCCTCGTCATGGTACGATAGTAATGATTTCGACCATGATCCATGCTCTGACATCTAGGCACTCGGTCGGTCTAATTCGGGTTGTCTGTTCCTGAACAGTTCTTCTTTCCACTGCCCTCATATCCCGGATATGTATCCCCCAAAATATCGCCGTCGAAATTGCTAACATACAATAAGCTCTAGCGTACGCATGCATATACGACACAAGGAAGCGTGCGACTGCTCTCTTATAAGTCAATTACGTTCCCCAGCTTTTTTCAAACCAAGGCAAGTGTCTATGCAATGCATCATCAATTCGTTGCCCAGTGCAGCCATTTCCCGCAAGCTGAGAAATTGATTTGCGCAGGAAATGCAAGCCTTCACTGAGTAGCTACATACATTTAATTGAAAGTCGCCTGCAAAAGCTCTAGGATGATCCTGTTGGCTTTCATTGGCGCTAAAATTACACTTCTTTCTCTGTATACTCGCAGGGTACGTCGAACCGGTTCGAGATATGCATGCTTGACAGGCTAACGATCCTGCTTAGAGAGGCGGAAGTTTGTCAATTTGTATACTGTGCGCTAGCATGTCGACTGGCCGTTGAAATCGGGACTCGGTACGACGACTGTGAGAGTGGTGATTACATTGAGAAAACAGAAAGTGTTGCAGATCTAGACCTGTGGCTGAATCCCTAATCTCGTTCTCCGTCGGTGTTCGATCGATCGTCGTCCTCTGTAAGGAGATTTCCGCACTGTTCCGAAGAGCGCCATGTCTCAAATTGGACCGAAGCTACTCTATACACTCGATGGCAGATTTGTACTTAGGTGCCTCTGTGAGGATTACTGATCTGATTTGGATTCAAATTGTGTTGTCAAGATATTGCCATATCATTGTAATTATATTTCTTACGGTCTCGGTCTCGGCGGTTTCTACCCGCTAGATAGATTTGAATCGACTCGATTAGCCTAAGCGTAAAGTCCGCCACTCGCGAACCACATTCACTTGAGTGTCTATTATGAAGGCCCCAATAGCCACTCGTTCCCAACACCTCCCTACGTCCTGGATGATTAGCACATGCTGCCTTTCAATCGCTGGCTTTGTATTGGCAGCCCCTTGAGTATCGCGGCCTTGATATCTGGTAGCTGTTCGGTGGAAATGAATTGCAAGGAATCGATCTTGCGGCTGCAAATCATGCATCGTCGTTTTCTCCACTATGACTGGGGTACTCTGGCCGTCCTCGTGACAAAGATGCATCACGATGTCGGTCGGTGCGTTATCGGTCAAGTATGTTGCTGGGGTCGTGTACGCTTCCAGAAGAATAATGCCGTTGAATTCGCCGGAAATCAAATAGTTCTGATACCGCTTCTGAAAAGTGTTCCAGTCGAGCAGATCGCCATTACGAAGTTCAACAGTTAAACGAATGCTCTCTTCGTTCACCTTCGCATCTCGTGGATGCTCTAGTCTACGAGGAGTTCGATGCGGGTATGTGCTTGCAGTATAAACGTCGGGCCACAATACTTTTCCGAACCAACCTGTCCAAGACCAACTTGGAAACCCGTCACGTCGTTTTGAGGGTGCGGATAAGGTCCATCGGAGGCTTTCTGAGAATGTAGGCAACCTGCGCTTGGCATTCCCTTCTGCAGTCGTTGAGTTGGGCGAGGTCAAAGCCATTTGCGGGAACGGAACTCCATAGAGGTGACGTATGGGGCTCTTCTCGCGCTCAAAAGCCCGGAATATACCGAGCATACCTTTGAGCACATCGGCTTCAAAGGTCAATGACCTTTGAGAATACTCGGTGATGCGATTAAATATGTCCCAGGGGTCAACGCCACAGCGATCTAGTGGGAAGATGCCCATGTGCGGATCCATGCGATAAAGATAATGTAGATAAGGCTGATTGGTATGGTGCTTCTCTTGCCATGTTTCATATGGTATATCCAACATCTCGGTGCAATAGAGGCCTTGACACTCGAAGTATAGTTGATCGTCTGTGAAAACCAGCCTCCTGGTTGAGAGTAATCCCTCTTGGTATGTCCATGCTCTCGATGCCCACTTGCAGCCACGCAATGAAAGGTCAGGTACTCCGCGTATTGCAGAAAGATGGCCATGGGGATGTGTTACAGACAGGCTAGGCCTTCGCAAGCGCTTACTGACTCCTGGCAGGCCGTGATCTGCGTGCGATCCTGCTGCCGCGATCAAAGTCACGACGGACTGTCTGTATATAGCGTCCATTTGTTGGAGTTGATCCTGGAATTCGGTTTGATTGTTCTGATCCATACAGTACTGGTCTACCCAGAGCCAAGTATATCCCAACTGCTTGGTTACGGTGACCGCGTCCTGGATAGTCTGTGGGTATGTGGAAACCTGACTTCTTGAATCGGCTTCAGGACCCCACACATAAGACAGGGTGATGTAATTCTCATCTCCTAGTGCTTCAATAACGTCCCCACTTTTGCAGTCGATCAGCCTCAGGTTGGACACGCTGTTGTGACGACCTCCGCGGCAATGATCACCATGTAATAGATTGCAGTTTCTCAACCACTGCTTAGGTTGAGTGAAGTCTATTTGAGGACTGATCGGTTTTAGCCAGGCCGATGGCCTCGCATTGCTCAGATTTGCCGCAATAAACGGTACGCCTTTGGGAGGAGGTCCATGGTCCTTGTTGGATACCACGATCATCCTGTGCTCCAGTATTTGTAGAAGGCGCTCGGGCAGCTTTCTGGTTCGCATGGAATATATGTAATATGAAGGAGCCCTTCCTGCTTCCAGGTCGACGTCAGGGCCTGAAGACTGCACACATGGTACTTCGTTACATGTAACGAGTTCAGACGACAAGATGCCTTGGAGGAAGTTGCAAAAAGCACACGAGTCGATGTTCCATTCAGCCTTAGTTCCCAGAGATAATTTGATACCAGTCGATGACCACAGGGCGTTCAAGTCGAGACCGACGCAACGCGAGCACAGCTGATAGTGAGCGCTATGACTTGTGGAGGAAGGACTATCCTGGTAATGGTCCAGAGCAACAGTGTCGGCCATGGTCTGTGTAATCTGGAATCCTCGGTGCCTCGACACGGCTTCAATGCAACGTCACCTGCCTAGCCTTCCGGAGGAGCTAGCCTGGATAATTGCAGCATGACAAATTGTTGCGCATAGAGTCAACCCATGAAGTATATGTAGGATTCGAGCAGTTGTGAGCTTACCACTAACGTACTGCTGGGCGGGCGTGTTCATGGAGCGTTCTTGAGTTCCTACAGCCCTAGCGCAGACATTTACAATTACCGGGTGCCTTACATAAGCACTACCGGTAAGTTACCGGTAATAACCAATCATCTAAAGCGTTTCTACTGCCCGGCCCCCATTACTAAAGTCTAGTGTAGGCACTTTGCGCCGACATTATACCACCCGTTATCTATATGTAATAGCGAAGTTGCCATATTCAGCGCAATCATATCGATTAATAACGGAATATTGCCCAAGTACGTGGAGCGGGGCTCCCCCGGCTACGTTTACCTATGTAGTCCTTTGGCCGTCCCTCGCAGGCCATGTTGAGTAATCCAGGCAACCTCCTGCCCAAATGATGGATATGGAACTTGGATTCTCAGGTGACCTCGGGAGTCGAACGTCATAGTACCCTTACCATCGTGCCGAAAGGGCTCCCAAACCTCTTGACGGCCAAGTTCTCATTTCACCTTACCAAACAGGCCGTTCCATAATTTAGCGGGGGAGCTGTCGTATCAGTCTGGTATAAAGGGCGACGCGATGACGCTCTTCCCTTGTCTTCATCTCGAACAAGCTGCGTCCACGTTTGCAAAGCTCTCTTTGAATCACGATACTTTGGCACACTACAAAAGCCCAAATTGCTGAACATCAATCATGCGTTCCTCCGTCATCATCGCCAGCCTCATCGCCCTCGCGGCTGCCCTCCCAGCCATCGTTCCAGTGGAGGAGACCTCTCTGGCTGTCCGCACCGAGTCGCTCGACGCTAGTGCCGCTCTCGAACCTCGCCAGGCTTTCATCAACTTCGATCGAAACTTTGATTGGCCCGAAACGAATATCATTAACGGCGGTCGAGACGCCCAATTCCAGGCTACCAACAAAGGAGACGGCAACTACAAGTTCCAATTCTGGAACACCGCTAACAAGCTCGATCTGAACTACCGAGTTTCCTACGGCGGCAAGACTCTCGCGACGGCCGTCCTCAGTCCTGGGCAGACCGCTACTACCGACAACGTCCCCAAAACTGGAGAAACCTTCAACGTGTTTATAAAGCAAAATTAAACATAGAGAATGGCCCCGCGTTTCGATTAGAGTTAGCCAAGCACAGGGTGGATAAAGCTACATACCTGCCCTAGATACAGCCAATGAAATTAGTTGCCGTGGGCTATCTCCAAAAATGGCTTTTTGCTGCAGCAACTTCAAAATATCTAGCGAGCTAGCTTAATTTCAAAGTGCAACGCGGCGCTTTAGCCTCGTGTCCATCCCTGCGCGCATTAGTCATTATTGTAATTAAATAGGGGTTAAAAGTAGGCTTAGCGAGAGGGATTAGCTGTTAGGATACATATAAGTTTTGCGCTCTATAAACTTAATTAATACAATAGGTATAGTAGACTTATTCAGTGCTTAGGTACTCTAGATAACTAGGATAACAGTAACCCCAAGATGTGTGAGGATCTGAGTGGCTACAATATAAAGCAGCTGGTGTCAGAACGCAAAGGTTGGTTCTTAAGTATGAATGTCAGAGGAACATGGACGGGGTGGTACTTAGTACTAAGACAGTAAGAGTGCGCTTCTGTAAAGAGTATCAAGAAGATTGGATAGTAAGAACAATGTATTGCTTCCTATTTAGTAAGGTTGAACACAATCCGCTGTAGGGAACTTATTGCCTAATACTATATACTTGCAATGATACCTGGTAGTTCTGGTAGTTGTGAGCATCGCGAGCGATAGTCGTTACGTGGGCTATCAGTAATCATGATAGTCGCGCGCAGAGCTATCGGTCACATTAACGATCCTTGAAGTGGTTGTTCCTTGGGCCAGCGCCTCTAGGGCTGTTCCCATAGGTAGCTGCGGGGTTTGATACAGGGATTGTAACAAGATGCTCCTTGTGCAGACCTCAGCTTCTTCTAGACTTTAACTGGTTCTGTTCTTCATAAGTTATAACTAAGGTACATACCTACATTCATGCTCATGTGTAAATACTTACTTTTAGGGAAATAATTTTAGATGTACGAAAGGCTTCGTCACGACTTGCTAACGTACAACTACAATTTAGGACATATAGATACTCTGTTAAGTTCCTAATAGTCTTCATCCACATACGACCATAGGACACTCTACAGACGGATATGAATACCTCCTAACTAACTATAGAATACTAGAACCTAGGATATCAGTCTAACTCGCTAGTTGTCAAGGTACCATATGTAGGGTATTTAGTAGATCAGATATTCGTACCTAGTTCTCCAGTCTTAGGCACCTACTACAACGAAACATCCTCGCGCTGTGCGCATCGCTATTTTTAGATATTTAAACCTCAAGAGAGGGCTCTACCTATAGATTTATTTCTTACTTAGTTTGTTTGTGTAAGCAGTAGGCTACTTAAAGATAAGGTTACTAATGTTACCTTAAAAAATTGGGCTGCTTGAATCGAGCTATAAAGCTACACAAGGGCTATACCTACAATAATGTAGATTTATTGACGTGTTTTATTAGCTTCTATAAACTAGTTAGCGTCTGCTTCGCAAAGGATATCTAAGCAGCACTTTTAAGCTCCTGCACACACATTTGCAGACGCAGTCTACCTTGGTAGTTACCTACTATTAAAGCATCCTGTACAATCATGCTGTGTACAGTAGCGATTAATTATTTTAACATCCTACTTCTGCTCTACTAACACAGCCTTAAAATCTTCTTTAAATCCTCTGTTCCACGCTTCCTCGCCTCTTTTAGGATCCCAACCTAAACTTCTCCCAACAGTACTAATAGTCCTTGCGTTAGTAGCAAATCCCATCTCAATCATCTCCTCGTTAACTTTAAACCCCTCAAATACTATGTACTTGGGTCTTTCGCTTGATCTCACACTTTTTAACACTGCAGTGTTCAGCCTACCCTCACTTACAAGGATATCCGCCGCCTTCTGCGCAACAGATTTCCAGGTGTGCTCTCCATTTGCTGAAAAAACGAAACCCTTCTTCCCTGTTGGTACATCCGCTTTTTCTAGTAGCTTGACTGCTACAATCACGTACAAGTCCGCTAAATCGTTAACATGCACATGGCCCCATACGCCACTGCCATCTTCAATCAGAACCATTTGCCCATGCTTCAGCGCCGATCTAATCATTGATGGAATCGTGATGCTGTACTTATTCCACAACCCTCTTCCTTTTCGAAAGATGACTGGGCTCTGAATTGACACGGTTTTGACGCCCAGTTCGAGCCCAATATCGACGACTCGGAGTTCCACAGTCCTTTCTTGATATTTGTGAGTCCTGTTTCGCAACGTGACACGCAATGAATACCAAGACCAAAGATGCCTGCTAGAGTTATACTGAGCTACGTTGTACCAGTACCTGGAGGCCTATATAGGAGATAACCGCTTCTGTATAGTCCGCCTCAACTAGCTTACCAGTGTGCGGTCACAGGCTGCAAATACTTGCTGATGTCTAGGATAATTTCTGCTTTCTGCTGTCTGTCCAAGGAAACGGTGGCAATAGGTTGCGAAGGTCAAACTAATTGAAAATGCCACTGGCTACTACCATAGGTATTGCCCTTGACTGTAGAGTGATAGACCTCTATTGTCTTGATATCCTTCGTAAGCGTAAAGCCCCTAATCTTGCGCAAGAGGTCCTTGATAGCCTTTGTGCTGTGACCAAAGTATCAAATGATGATACACTGGTCGAAAACTGTCCCGCATGCGCTTGGTCTTCGACCACTAAGCCAGTAGAACAAGTGGCCGTTAGACGTAATATTTTGCATGTGAAGTTTAGCTTGTATATGAGTGGGGTCCTACTGTACCATCTTTAAAGTTGAACAAACCGTTGCCATTGAGCGTACCATAGGCTTACCTTCGCGATCGCGGATGGCGCTTGAACCTGGTGCAGAGGATGGGCCGAAAGTGACTGCTCTAAGCTCCCTACTCAGCGTTGTTGTGCGTTGTGCGGAAGCCCAATCTATAGTTTATACCTACTTAAGC
This sequence comes from Plenodomus tracheiphilus IPT5, assembly GCA_010093695.1. Lineage (NCBI taxonomy): Eukaryota > Fungi > Ascomycota > Dothideomycetes > Pleosporales > Leptosphaeriaceae > Plenodomus > Plenodomus tracheiphilus. The sequence goes on from MU006331.1 coordinate 8,020, forward strand.
GCGCAGCCATCGCAGTGAAAACACATAGTCACCTAGCAAGTTTTTGTGCAGAAGATCCCAGTCGTCAACCTCAACATATGATGTAACGTGTGAGCCTGTCTTAGATCAGCAGCTTTACTATCATATAGGGAGCTCACACACAGAAGGTTGTTATAGAGCTAGATGTAGAGATTTTGGCCTGATCGATATACAGCGAAGAGGAAGAAGTAGGTTAATCAAGCTGTCTGACATTGACGCCTTAGCGCTGTAAGAAATTAGACACAATGGCGTAGATTACGACGCTAAGCAAAAGATCTGTCAAGGGAAGAGGAAAGTTTCTCTATAGCTAATGGCAACCTACTGTGTGTGTAGCGGATGTTGCGGGCAGGTCCACATGCTTAAGAAATGGGAGCATTTTAATCTAACAACATATTCCTGTCTACAGCTATCTGCAGGCGGCAATTACAGCGCAACCTATCCTAGTAGCAGTATGCCTATTTCTCCGTGGGTACACGATTATTGCTTAAGCTCTGCTGCTAAAGTTAGTAGAGCGTTTAGTTGCCAGGGGCTATTAGACAAATGTTAGCTGCACCTGCATCAATTAGGTCCTAGCATGTCGCGCGATACTAACAACTAGTAATTTAGCGGTCTTTCGGGTAGCAGAACAAGTACAAATAGGGCTTCCCGTCCACTCAGCTATATGTGAGCAGTGTACCGGCGTATTAGTAGTCAGGGAGATGATTACCAGCGAATCACCGCTGTTGTATGTTTTTGTCTCTTTTTTGTTACTGCATGTGTGTGTAGTAAGTAAGTATAAGACCCATTCTCATCTGTTAACGCCGTCTTAATTGTTGTTGTTGTAAGAATGAAAGCTTGTGCGTAGCCTTGCACAAAGGTTTTATTATACCCACAGCGAACTAATTCCTGACCCACCACCACATACGCTTGAACGCACTCATCTAACTCACGGCGCCAGTACCGCCTCAATAACAACATCCACCGCACTCTCACACCTCCAAATCCCCTCAACCTTCAATCCTACCTCTTCTAAGAGTTCCCGAAACTGGTCCTCTGTCCTCTCTATCCCACTCAAACTCTGCATCACATTGACGTCAAGCGATGTCAGTACCCAGGATGCGTTCCGCTCTGGAACAAGGAGTTCCTTGATGAGAAGTTTAGAGTAGCCTGGTTTCATGGCGGCGGTAATATTGCGAAGGATTTGTATGCAGGCGTGCGGGGAGGCATGGTTGTGCAGGATGTGTTGGAGGAGGTAAGCTCGTGCTCCTATGGGCTAGTTAGTGGATTGAAGAACATTATTTTGGTGAGCTGGCTTTGACTTTCGCTCGCTCGCTTGCTCGCTAATAGGCCAGGGCCTATGAGCACGTGTGATGAGACCCATATGGTTGACTTCTTACCTTTAATCGGCTGAATCTCATTCCAATCTCCGACCATTGCTTCGTACCCATTTTGATCAGCACGGTCAACAATATGTTTGAGTTCCTGTAGGATCAGTCGCCCCTTGACATCTGTACCAAGCACTTTACGCAGGATCCCCAAGTCTCCTGCGTCGCCGCCTCCGATATCGACAAGCAGCACTTCCTCGTCACTTTTCGCTCCGCCGTCGACCAGTCTCTCTCGGATCGGATACCACCCCTCTTCCCAGAAATATGGCTTGCCTGCATTGTACATTTGGACCATACCGCCGAAGCGCTGTGCCATGTCTGTGTTCTCGCCAAAGTAGGTGTAGATGGATTTGTCAGACATGTTGTAGGCGTGTTGGAAGGGCCCATTCTTGGTATCCGTAGGATTCTGGTGGGAGATGGATTCAAGGAACGATGGAACTTTCCATCCGACGGGGTAGAAGTCGTCATACCTGCGAAAAATGGGTTAAAGGGAGAGAAAGCTTAGAGGAAGTGGAGCTATTCGGCAAACAAGGGTGGAAAGATGATTCTGGTGAAACTAACATGAAGTAGACCGCATCCTTGAACGACTTCTGTCGAATTGAGGACGAGAGCCGTGTGCTGGCGTATGTATCTCGATCCGTTTCACGGATTGTTCCATTTGCGCAGAGATGGCGTAGGAATCGAGCTTTTGATATGAAGACGCTCAGTCAGCATGCTTTTTCAATGTGCGGACGTGTACCAAGCCACATCAGCATCTGATTTTAGCATTTTCCGCCTCAATATTTTTGTTAGGAAAAAAAGACATTTCTCACCAACTAATTGCGGATCCGCACCAGCGCCCTCAGCGAGCTGCTTGCTAGTCTTCCCTGGTGAACCAACTTCCCCGAGGGCATCAAACACACCCCATTGTATGGCAAGACGGATGGCGAGATAGTGGCCGGGCTGAAGGAATCACTGGCGGTTAGCGTCCGTCTTATATTGCCTTCACTTCGAGCATATGAGCTCAAGCAGGATGCTGAGATATGGTGGCTTATACCTCGTTGAACGTTATCCTAAAAACCGCCTCATCTGGTCTCTGCAATTCATTACTGAGCGCATCAGTCAAACCGATGAGTTGAAGACGTTCGGAATTCGAGAGCTTCTCGCGAAGCTCATCAGCTGAACTAAGTAGTCGTTTGATTTGCGAGATGGCGTCAGACTCCATGACTGGCGAAGTGTAAATGAAACAGATGGTAATGTTAGTGAACCGTCTGCTCTATTTGTAAAGGTAGGTAGTGTTAGGTGTCTGGTCATACATGCATGTATATCATATATCTGCGGTGGGGGGTGGCTAAATCGCATATATTCGCGGTGCGGGGTGGCTAAATCGAGTATGCACGACGTACATTATAAGCGGAGAAGTATGTAAGGTTCTCTATCGCCTTAACGCATTAGGTGATGCACATGTAAGACCAATCTCTTAGAGAGGCAGGGAAGAGTACATTGCTTACAGATCTACCTACCTAAATACCTAGGTAGGCATGGGGTCCTGGTGGGGCAATGATCTGATTACTGGTAATCACCAGTGTTACATGCATCATGCATGTCGACCGAGCATCACCATTATTATCCCTTCGCCACCACTGCAATTCAACAGAAGGGATGTGCGATATCCGCAATCCCACGATGGCTCGAGGTGCTAAGACTTCGTGATTTCTTCTCCGCGAAAACTTGACGAAGAGGATGGACTGATTGACGTACTCGGATAAATAATAATATTAAATAACTTGAATCTAAAAGTGCCCAGCAGAATCGTGGTTTCGTAAAATCGCCACAACCCCAGAGCATGCAAAAGTACCATGATTCGATCCAAACTCCATAACCCCCTAGAAACGCTAAAGCAGAACTCCAGGTCATGAGATAGTTCTAATCCCCATGTCGTCAGTGTGTACTCGTTCCAAAGAAAAGACCCAAATGCATCGCTCAATTTACCCTCATCATGCATCGCCATCGCCATCATCGAAGCATATCTGCAACCGCGAGAAAAGGTAGTTCAGTTCAAAAACAATCTCAAACACGAATCCCCGTACTCCCACTCCAGCGAAGCTTCCTCAAGCCAAGGCCCGTCCCCTTCAACCCAGCCGCAGCCTCTTTACCACACCGCCCAGCCTCACCACCCGCAGCACCCATCTGTCCAAGCACCTCAGCATGACCAGCCTCTTTACCAACGACATAACCAGCGGAGAAGCTAAGTGCGCTAACAAGTACGACAACACCAGCGCTAACTACCCAAGTAAGAAGTGTAGGACTAATCTCTTCAATCAAGGGCCCAGTCTTGCGTGCCTTCTTGACGCCGCGGCGATCTTTGCTGCTACTGCGTGTACCGGCTGAACCTGGGGGGCTGGCTTTCCGCTTAGACTTGTCGGTGGGACAGCTGCTTGCTGTACGGGGAGATGATGGCTCTTCCGAGGTTTCGCCTAGGGCTACGGATTCGGGGACCATGCGTAGTGTAGTTGGATCGAGGCGAGTCGATGATGGGGGAGGGCCTGTGCGAGGCTGACCTGGTTTGGGAAGACCTCGGACGGCGGCAGCAGCAGACAGGAGTGTGGAGAGGCTGGCGCGTAGCGCCTCATCGTGATCGGGTTGGTAGTTTGGTGCGAGCGCGTTGTAGGGGGAGTGTTGTGGGTATGAGTGCTGGCGCTGGGACGAGGGTCTGGCGTTGCGACGAGGAGTGTATACCGTTCCTGACTGGGATCTTATGGGTTGTGGTTCGTTGGAGTGAGAGAACGCGTTTGGACGAGGTTGAAACTCTCGTCTTGTAGATCGAGGGTAGTTGACAGCCGTGGCATTCTCGTCGTCCTCATCATCGTCCTCGCGTTCTGACATTGTCTCTGAGGATGCAACGGACAGTGGACTACGACTTGCACCTCCAACCTCTTGTCTCAGTGGTGAAGGGCCGATGCCTTCTGTCGATGATGACAACACCCTGTCTGACTCGCTTTCACTCTCCTCATATTCCTCCTGGCTACTGTTGCCCCCGCCGGCGGCGGTGATTCTATGCCCAGTGCCAACCTGGAACTGGTTACTGGCTCGCAGACGGCGGTTCCGCCTGTGCAAGTTTGAGTCATGCTGGACGGTGAGGCCTGTTGTGATGATCTCGTCGGTGGCAGAAGACAATGATGACGAGGAAGGCCGTGACCCAATCTCAATCCAGGACTCTATGCAGCCGGTATGTAAGCTTATAATCACTGCGTAGGGAGGAGTGTGGTGATGATGTGATTGATGGTGGAGACCATCAAGGAGGTCTACATGCTACCACGTACCTTCAGAATGCTGCCTAGCAGGCGCGTCTATTGACCGTAGAGGCGCCATGTTTTGGGTTCGTTGAGAGGTCGCTTCTGCGCTTCTACTCTGCCTTGCTGATCGTGGCGGCCGATTGTCGTGCATCAACAGGGGCACCTTGATATATGACGAGACACGTCCCTCGAGTCACCGTATGTAGATGTACGCCTGCACACAGTTCGTGGACTGAAAAGGGTCGCTATGCGCGTAAGTGGGCCCTGGAGGTGTTGTCCGACTTCGGTTCTTTGTTTGGTCCGCGGTATGCCCAACGTTGGAGTTTGGGCTGAAAGAAGGCGCACCGAGGTATCGTGCGACGAGCAAGATGGATGCAAGGCGTGCAACCTCCGCCTTCCTTCCAGATGGCCTGAGAGTCGTCGTGAGCGCACTTGGAGATAAGACGACCCCTAAGGCCGCGAGCTGACGCTATGCCAGAGGCTGGCTCTCCGGTCCGGCGCGCGATGGTCTGGAGCTGGCTGCGCTGGCACGCAATGACGTCTGGGCGGGGAGTGTAGATCGGCGCGGGTTGTCGCGTTGCGTGGGGCACGGAATAGGCACAGACGAACGCGGAGTATCAAGATGCAACGAGGAAGAAGAACAGCCCACAGCCCCAAGGTAAGGGACAGACAAGCCAATATCATGTACCAAGCAAAAGATGACGGATGGTCGTTCCTAGGTAGAGTCGTCCCGTGAGCTGGCGTATGCAGCAGCCCGACAGGTCACGTCGACAGTAGCGGTGGGTGTAGGGGGTGTCGACGAATCACAAGCCCCCCACACCTGGGCACCCTCCTTGTGTTTCAAAACTAAGCGGTCCACCATGGGCACATCTGTCCGCGCGCGAGACATGGACATGCACTTGTGTGGTCGGCTGCCTCCTTGTCCTCTATTCTCGAGAAACAAGGCCATGTTGATCATGGTTGGCTTGCACCCACCGTCTTCGAATTCACATCCCACGCCGAGCCATGTGCCATACCGGCGGGACGGGGCTCCCCTTCCTGTCATCACAAGGTATCAAAGCCCCATGACGATCGCCTGGCTACTATGATGAATCTGCTCACGGCTGGCTTCATCCATCCATTATCCCAATCATGAGGCATGCTGTGGCATGCACACGCTTTACCACTACTGCTAGCAAGCAAACAAACAACGCATGAAGTAATAAGCGTAACATGCATCTACACATCAGTATCCCTAGAACCCCAGCCTAATATGAAAATGTTACAGTATTTGACACCGTCCCATGCTGACAAAAAGATCCCAAATTCAGTAATCTCTATGCATATGGGTATTGTTCGCAGAACCCTAAAGCGAAGTGACGTGCAAATGAACCCAGATAAGTTGCGAGAAATCATCCCTTCCATGCTCCCGCCTTGCCAGATCCTTGCCCTCCTCTTTCGTGACGCATTCATGATTTCTTCTGCTCGTCCTTCTTCTCGTCCTTCTTCGCGTCCTTCGCGTCCTTCTTCTTGCTCTTGAAGAAGTCGCTGATGCCATCCTTGAACTTTTCCCATGGATTTCTGTTCAAGCGATTGCTGAGCTGGCGGTAATTGTACATCTCCGCCCAGCAATCACGACCCCATTCGCAGCCTGCCATGTTGACCATGAAGTCGCGGTCTCTCTCCTGATAGTGGATATTAGGGTCATTCCCTTCGTCCCCACAAGCACCAGGTGGGAAGCTCATGATCTGGCGTTGATGAATGAATGCAACGTGCGGACGTATCCATGGCTGATTCTGGTACATGTACTCAAAGGCATCCTGTTCCTTGTGTTCCCACTGCATGTGCTTCTGCTCATAGCCAACGGGATCCCACCAGATATCGAGTAGTCTGTCGGTCCAAACACTTCTCCGAACCATGAAAGATCCGAGGTTGAATCCACCACAATCTTGTGGGATCAGCATGTTTATCGAATCCACCTTGCCATCGCCGATTGGTGATCGTGTTTCGGGGTCGAGATACTCGTCCGTCGGAGGATGCGTAATGTTGAGAGGGTTATAGACGTTGATGTCGCGGTAGGTGATCTCTTGTAGGCGTTTGAATATGTGGTTTTGGAGAGAGTACGTGGGCTCCATGATGAAGGTGTTTGTGTCGAGCCACCAGAACCTAAACAATGTCAGCCTTGAACGATTTTTATCTAGTGTTGTACGTACCATTCAGCATGCGGATATTTGCGCATCGCATTGCGGATTGTGTCCACCTTTTCCCAGCTTTCTCTCCACTCGTGCGCATAACGCTTCTTGGTGCTCATGTCTACAATCTCAAGCTCGTATCCCCACTTCTTCGTGTACTTCTTCTTGTTCTTCACGCTGTCTCGTTCGATTGCCCATTCTCGAGGACCTTTCCACTCCATTACACCTCCACCCTGGTTCGCCGCAAGAATTACAACATATTTGCTGCCGCCACCCAACACAGAGGATCGCCTGTACATTCGATGTAGAGCTATGTGGGGGTTAGTATGCGCCGACTGGAGACTATGGATTGCGACTTACGTGTTACATAGAAGAGAATGACGCTAAGAAATATGAATACTAATACTCCCACCGATCGTCTCAGGCGCCAAAGGTTCCTCCCGATGCGATTCAGCATTTGCACAAATCTGTTGGACTGGAATCGACCGCGACCAAGCTTTTCCTTCTCTCCGTGATTGAAAGGCAGGCTGGCTGATATGCTCCGAAAGTGTCTGCTAATAAAGCCTTGCCCGCGAGGACTAAAGCCACCGTAGCCCTTTACTTCGTCGCTCCGTGCCTGCGCTGAAGCCCAAGTAACGTTGTGTGTAGAGGAGCCGTTGGCGAAGGGGCTACGACGTCCGCCTGTATCGTAGGGTGTGTTCAGGCCTGGACTCGACCAGCCTCCAGGCTGTGGCGACGACGATCTCGACATTTCGGAGACACCAGGTGTGCCGGGGATGGTGGGCAGGGCGTCGCCGAGGGAGCGCCCTGAGAGACCGCTGGTCGTGCCTAGCCTGCTGCGAGCCTCGGCGATGTCTGGGAGGTTGAGGTTGGGCGGCTGTTTTGCCGCAGAGGAGCGCCGTCGGCGTTGGCCAGCAGAAGCGGAAAAGGACGACGGGGAAGCCAGCGTGAACTTATGGGGTGGGAGAGCCTGCGCGGAATGGAGCAGCGCCGCCGGGGTGTGGCGTGGGAGAGCACACGCGTAAGCCCGAGGCTGCAGGCGTAGTGCAATGGGGCAGGAGGTGAAAGCTCAAGCGGTGTGGTGACGCAAGCAAGGCGTTGGAAATGAATTGAGGCCAGCTGGCGGACAATTGCAGCTTCTCAAACGGCGGTGCGAGGCGGTCGCACTGGAGCGGGAAGGGAGCTTCGAGGATAATGCGGTGCGACGTCGGAAGCGGCTTGCGTCAAGGGCACTGGTCAGCGTGGGCAATGGCAGGCCGCTTTCACTGCAGCATGCCAGGAGAGCTTCGCAGAAAAGGAGCGTTGTTCGATAACAAAATTGCCGCATCGAGCCATGTGCTTGGCGTCTCTAATGATTGGGAAGAATTCGAAAGGAGATGATCTGGGGTCCGTGACTAGCAGCTCCACCTCGTAGCCGGCCATTTGCGTGTTCTAGAATAGAGACATTTCTCCGAGTATTGGAACTTTGGAAGTCACTACAACAAGATCGAGCAATGTGTGCGCTGGCGAGGGTCGAGCACAACGAGCTAGCAATTTGGTCCCGCCACCAGGATGGGTGGTCTGTTAGTGGTCTAGGGTATGGTATACACATGCACTTTGTGTTCGCATGGCTGTGGTACCTACTAATCTTTGCGGTAAGTCATCTCTGCGGGCTGCCTGGCGTTTTAGCCATGACAGCTGTCAAAGAACCCTCGCGCCACTGTCACTCGTAATATCGACTCTGCGGTCCTCGAAGGGACGTTTCAACCCATGTTCATGTTCAATACCTCTGTGCTTCAGCGACTTGGCGTAAACCGCGAAAGAATGCTGCTTCAAGAAAGTCGCATCCGTGCTGGTACTCCCTGCCAACAGCATGCTCCTTGAATGAGGATGCACCCCTCGCAGAATATTGTCATGCTAATCACATACAATTACGAATGCTGATCTGCTCGATTACACGTAGAAAGTGAGCGTTGCCCCATCTAAATGCACAAACAATGCGTGGGGCTTCCATTCCGTTGCGGTGCCTTTGGATACTATGCCCAAATGGTACAATGCTCAGCACTCGATGCTCATTCCTGTCATATCCCCATTGTCTAGACAAGCACCAAATCCCCGCACGACGAACATTTGAGCGACGGTACTCCTGCACATCAAAGAACAAGGCAGTATTGGAGTGTACCAGAACAAAACGAAGGTCCAGGTCGCCGCATATCCACTGTGACCAGGAACAGCTAGCGCAACTGTGCTAGCTTCCTTGGCACCGGGACAGCCCTTGAGCTCTCACCAACGGTTGGCGGCTTCACTGAATCATCTGGCGCTTAGTAGCCTCGCTTCTCCCATCTTACTGGCCCACGCGCCGTTTGACTGGCCACCACATCCAACTCTCCTCTCTGGAGCGTCTCAGAACTCGCATCATGTAGTACATCTCCAGCCCAACGAATCCCGGGCGGCTACTGAGCCTCAAGCCTGAAAGATGGCGCCCGCTATGAAGCAAATGCCCCGCCCCGTCCAATCACCTTTGTGCTGGACCCGACCTCAAGTTTGACCGCGTCCGACAACCTTCCAGTCAAGCCGATGTACCAGCGCTTCTGACCAGTTACTGGGTATATCCAGATCTAGGCGGGGAATCTATGCAATATGTGGTATGGCGAACAGGCGGCAGCTTGACGTCTTTCCGGTCGCGTGTTCACATTGATGCTTCATACTTCTCCTTCCGTCCTTTGACTCTTCCTTTACCCTCACTTTTCGTTCTGATTTCGCGAACTGTTGATCGTTATCTTTTTTCTTCTTTTTTATTGTCCCTGTCGATCTTTCGTGTAATAGGCCACACCCGCTGTGTACAGTCTGCACAATAGCACAATAGAACAAACGACGGTCCCGCACAACGACGTCGATTCACTGCCTAGCGCCTCAGTGAGAACAAGACATTGTTCTTCGTCCCTGCCTTTGACACATCCCAAAAAGTTCCCACGCTCTTTCGTTAAGTCAGCCACCCGAGATCCAGCCTTCGCTCAAGCCACCAAACTCTCGCATCATGAGCACATCAAGAGTTGGCGCTTTCAGCCAACAGCCACCATCATTCACGCCACAGAGAACAACAAACGATAGCCTCGACCCAATCGACGGGAGCAGCCCTACATACGATTCATACTATCAGCCACGAGACCAGGAGGAACAGATACTAGTACATTTCAACGAGCAACCAGGTGGTGGCGTTGGGCACAGTAGTACGGAACGATGGGAAAATGAGGCCCCGGTGGCTGCTCATAGGGCATCAACAAGAAGCAATACAAGGTCTTACGCAGCGCGTATAACACGACAGAAAAGCCGCAGGAGAGAACTCCTGGACAGACAAGTCAAACCAGGCATTACTATTGACACAAGCTTCACAAGACATAAAGGCAATGCACCGCACCAGGTCTATCCTCATGGCGACAGGCGAAGCAACGGATCAGTCAGGAAGAGTCCTTGGTCCGGTTTGGGAAGATCCTCTACCCGCAACAAGGGGCTGGGAATCACCAAAGGGACCCCTCAACCTGAGAGTACACATCAAGCGAGAACTGGCGCTGATCGAAAAGATGCTACGGCCGTGTCCCTGTCATCAAGCGGCAAGCCATGGCAAGACATTTCTCCATGGGATCGACGCATTCCCATTGGCATCTCTGTACCAACCGACAGCATCTCTGACTTTAGCTCCTATCAAGCTCCACGTCAGCGCGCTGGGAGCGACGTTACACTCGTCACCCCCAGTATCATCATCACGCCTGCTGCAGCGATGCAGTCGGTGTGGTCGCCAGATACACCATTCACAGAGTCTGATTATACACCAAGCGTGTATTCTCGTTATCAGTTTCATTCCGACAATACAGATGTTCCGCCGGTTCCATCACTACCTGTTGGGCTATCAAAGTCTTTGGAAGGCTCCGCTCGTGTTGACACCAGCTCCGAAACGGATGGTGCGTACAATCATACCCGGAATGATACCTTGGATTCTGCTGGGACAGCGTTTGAGGAGTACGATGATTCTAGGAAAAAGGATCGCATCATGTCTTCTGGGACTGTGTTTGAGGAAGACGAAACGCCACTACGGGAGAGAAACATCGAGACATCGCTGGCTATTGACACTTCAGTAGTGCCAACCCCAAGACGGTCACAGGGGTGGTGGAACGTGATCACGACGCCATTTGTAACAACCCCCAAATCCGCGACATGGCGCAGTGAAGAACTGACACCAGATGTGCCGACGGTTCCTTCTCGATTTGGGTCTAACAGAGATGTTACATCGTCTCCATCAGCAACTAGTTTTCCTCCAGTCTTGTCCACGCAAGCGGCCACACATACCAAGAAAGACATGCGTGCAGTTACGGAGAATTATATTCAAACAGCCGTTGCCAACACAGCTTCTGCGACGGAACGTTCGGTTCAAAAAGCGGATTCAACAGCCGACCAGGCTGTAACCTCTCCCTTTTCGGCGATGTCAGCTACACCTGTCCTAGGAACAGCTGCACTGGGGACTGTTCTGATGCCGCGTCAAGTGGAAGAGCAGCCACGACAGATCAATATCAACATTGAGCTGCAAGACAGACGCCCAACTGTCAATAACCAGGCTGTACCGGCAAACGGAGTGTCCTCCACGCAATACGTGTCCACGTTCACGCTAGCAGCACAGCCCCGCCAATCACCGCAGCCACTTCCAGTCTTTGCTCCTCCGCCAAAGCTCAATCAGAAGGTTTCGCACTTTAGCTATGACAACATTAGTCAATCAAGCTCGACGGCATCTTCTCCAAATCTCAAAAGGGCTAAGAAGCATCGCAAGGTCTGCAATCTGACAAGCATGCTATCTTTTGGCAAGGGAAAGACATCGAAGGAAGCTCGACAAGGGGAGAAGAAGAAGCAGAAGAAGAGGGGAGTTTGTTTTTGGGGCTGTTGTTGCTGCCTTATCTTTCTCATACTTTTGGCGATCATCATACCCGTTGTTGTCATTCTCGTGAGGAAGAATAACGACAAGCCTACAACGTCACCACCAACTCAGGATGGTGGCAGCCAGTGGCTGAACCTACCCAATTACCCGCCCATGCCTACTGGCATTTTGACCGTTGCACAGCCTGAAGCAGTAGAAGAAGAGAGTGGATGCGTTGCGCCTACGACTCTGTGGAGCTGCGCACTACCAAAAGAGCTGCAAGCATCTGTGGTGCCAAACAAGCCGGATCAGCCAAACTTTAGGATTGAAATCACTTTTGAGAATGGGACGTCCGCACAACTACCTACCAGTAAGCGTGCCGCGCGGACAGTCAATCCAGTCTCAGCAGGCGCTTTCATTCGAGCTCGACTGCTTCGACTGCGGGCGGCTCCCTTGCCATCGCCCGCAACCCCGAGCGACGCAGATATGAAGTTCCTTGGTCAGACTACCGATGGGAATAGTGCACCTTTCGAAGGTGAAGCGACGCCTTTGCTACTAAGTTTCCAGAACCCAAAGTCCAGCGCATCGCGTCTTGCGAAGCGCGACAACCCAAGCGATCCCACCAACATCACCGCGGTCATACCACCTCCAATGCTAAACAGCGACGGGACCGCAGCACCCGCCAACCTCCTGCCTCTTCCATCAGCCCAGCCCCTTCGACTGTACAACCGTGGCAAGGACAATGAGTACTACGGCTTCTACACCTACTTTGACCGCTCAATCTTCCTCAAGCAAATCAACGGCACAAATCGTGGTGGTAATCCCGCTGATACGAACGGTGGCAGTACGCAAGACGCCGCCAAGCTACGATGTACTTACGCGCAAACTCGATTCCTGGTCCAGATCTGGACGCGCAGCAAGAACAGCAAGCCTCTACTGCAGAGTTCAACAGCCAACAGCTCCGACACATTTAAACGTCCTGGCACTTTCCCCTACCCAGTTACATTTACGCTCGATCGTCATGGCGGCAACGCAGCAAAGAAGAACTTGTACTGTTATGAGATTGAAGACGACGGGACTATCAAGGACGACGCTTCGTCGCGGTCTTTTCAGTTTGAAGATCGTGCATTTGGCGGGAATCTGGTGAATGGGACCCAGGGTCGTGACAGTGTGGTTGGGCCTATTGATGGGGGCACGGGAGGGTGTCGCTGCCAGTGGCAGAATTGGCTGAGTTGAGCGATGCATTAGACGAGGGTTCTTTTTGTTTATTAATGTTCACATTGTATACAGTATGCGGCATCGGGAGGCGTTTTTTCATGGCTTTGAAGTGGCATAGGCATGAGCGTTTTGTGCTTTTTTCTGCTGCCGTGCATTGTCTCGCGATGGGTGTTGAGGCTTGGTGCCTGGCTTGCTAGGTCGTGCGCGTACCGAAAAATTCGTAAATAGATAAACATAATACTAAATCATAATAAATATTACAACAATCTACTGTTCTACCATGGTTCCATTGCCATTCGCTTGGCGGCGCAAAACTGTGTTGTGATGCGCATAGCGTCGTGTCCAGCCCTGAGTTGCGGTGCCTGGCTTGCTGGTGGAGCGCATACCGAACAAATCGTGAATAGAGAAAATTAATACTAAATATTAACAAACAGTATATTAATCGAATACTCGGTTATTAATATGTTTCCGTGCGCTTAGCAGCGTCATATTGTGTTGTTGTTCGTGATGTGGTTGTCCACTGTCATGTCCGCCAAGCCTTCCACGCGAAAAATTCTATGTCCCTCCAGCACCACCACAACACCACCCCCACCCCCCCAATGCATTTAGGATGCAAAAAGGAGTGCAAAAAGGATGTTGTCAACGGTGGGATTCGAACCCACGCGGGTTGCCCCATGAGAATGCGCCTCAGAAGAGGAGGAAGCTTTGAAATCGCTTGAGTCACACGCCATAACCACTCGGCCACATTGACTTGACTTGTTTGATGGGAGTAAGTTGGGAATAGTTAATTGATATACTTAGCAAAAACGCTTGGGCTTATGGCGATTGATTGGGTAGTGAGGGGAAGCTGAGGTTAGTGCGGGGCCGAAGGAGTTTTTTCGCCGAGATACAAGGGAGGGGCAGGATATCTGTGCGTGGCTAACATGATAGGATCATAGTGGGGGTAAACTCCTTTTCCGAAATGCTTGGCCCATTTCATATATCAACCATGTATTCTAAGATCGTTCATCAGTGAATACAAGCATGTCTAGAATGATGCTTTCTGGTATTCCACCAGCCTCGTTAGTACCGCGAAGATTACTGTTCTCGCATACCATAGGTAGGCTACAGAAAGAGGCTAGTAATAGTGCTTAGCTGCAAGGCGGAGAGTCTGTACAGGAATTAATATACGGATGTAGCAATATAGCTATAGTGACTTTATTTGAAAATTTACATGCGGAATGATCAGCGAGCTTAAAGTACGATTTGGCATCGCTAGTGTCATGCAGAATAGACATGATTAAATCATAGGAGAGCTTTTGAAGTCCTAAACGAATTCTTATAGAGGAAACTGTATCGTGTCAGATATAACTTGATTTAATGCGCTGCATGTAAGTGTATAGAGTATATTTAATGCGCCGCATGTAAGTGGAAAGTGTACAGTTTCAGTTTACTATAACTAATGTTTCTATGGACTACATCATTGCGCGAAGGATCTCGTATCTCTTAGGTGTTTAGTAATTTACTTGATAGGTACCTGCAATGTCTCCAAGTCTATTTTAACTCACATAACTACTGTAATAATACACTGTAGCAGGTTCACTGTCATATAAAGTAAATTAAAGAGCATTTAAGAGGTAGCCTGCTAGGAACTAGAGGCCGTACATTCTTTTAGTAAGTGTATGGTAGTTAAACAAACGCTAGCGCTTCAGTATTCTAAACTTATTTGTACGATAAAGTGTTTCCTATTCGCAATAGGACAGCGCAGAATCTAGTTAAAATGACTTCTTAACATAGAACACTAGCTCTCTTAGTTAGTTGAACTAGCTAGAAACCTGCTAGAGAGATATTCGCACAGCCTAGGGCTAACATAATATTCTAGGGTGTATACAGATTTAAAAAAAAACTAGGCGATAATAGATGAATCTTAGTGCACTATAATACCTACAAGTATATTCTGATACGCTATGACGATGATACAGCCTAGCCAAGAGGCTGACGCTGCTATTAGAGTCAGTTCTGGAAGAGCACTCTCAGCACTATGAGAGCTGCAAATATATCCGCAACACATTAGTAGTTAATCTCGATGTTATTTGAGGTTAATAGTGCGTTCATGTCGTTCATGTCGTAAGCCCTCCACCACCGAACACCGTAGTCCTTAAGTAGGGTTGCCTCGGTGAGTTTGAGTTTGTCTCTGCCGAAGCCTATAGAGTGCCATCTAATGATGAAACCGTAATCTCCGACATGATTGAGGAAGGGTGGCAGTATATGCATGTTGCATGAAAACCATCTACGTCTATCGAGACGAGCGCCGGACGTTCAGTCGCAGCCGAGAGGTCTTTTTCGATGGCAGTCGTAAATGTCAGGGCTCGGACTTTGTTAGCTCTGTCTGTGTCATTGTCGCTGGCAAAGATGAATCCAGACGGTCGTGTTGGACTGGGGAGATAGGCTGAGGGGACAGTTATGCCAATTTGGAGGACGGCATGTCGGTAGTCATCATAGAGCCGCCGATGCGCTTGGAGTCATTCCTTGTTTAGCACCAGACATCCGGAATATTGTTGCCGGAAGCGCGGGCGACCGTAGTTACAGATGGTGTCTTGCCGTCGACTGGTCCGAGATCGAATCTGAGAATCTGGCTGTTGCGTGATTCGCCTTTAGGACGTAGATCTCTGCCGCACATTTTTCTGAGTGTAGATTTTAGATATGAACCAGGCCAATGTTTCCCATACCATAAGTGACACGCGAATGGGGATGTAGCGTCAAGCTGGTGCTTGGGGTAGTGCTGGGCGCGTGCCAGCCTCGTAGGGAAGTCCTTACCACAACCCCATTCGCAAACAAAGGGACCCGTCTGCCTGCAAATTTGATCTTCGTTTGACACAGCCGCCAAATCAGACGGAGAGAGCTCCCCACAACTTTGTTCTGCGTCTGGGCAAGGGACGCGTTGAAGAACCTCCAATGTCATCGCAGAGAGACATTCGTATGATTTGACGTCCTCGAGATCCCCGAGCTTCGGACGGAGGCGCGTTCGTTTGGCGGTCTCAATCGGACTCAAGGTTCCTCTGGTATATCTGGGGAATTCCACTACCATGACGTCCCAAACGATTCTTTCAGCTCAAAGTTTGACCTGGAGACATTTGATCTCATCTTCAGTACAATGTGTGAGCGTCCCTTTCTGCTTCGCCTTGTTCCCACTCGGAGTGTCCATGACGAAAGGCTTGTCGAAATTGCAGCGACTGCACATCGCATAGGTGCCATGACCTCTTCCATCGTGGGTGTTAAAGGAACAACTTCAAAAGTCATGCCCCTCCGGCGTCTTAGTTGCATATCCAGCTATCCAGCGAACCCTAGCTTAGATTCACACTGACGTCGAGATGTTGACTGGGAATATCGTCCGAACTCGCAAAGCAGAGCGCATCATCGTTGGGAACTACAGTTCCGAGTAAACTAAGCCTCCACGTGATCTGAAATTTTACTTCTGAGATGCAATCCGTAGACCAGTTCGTATAAGCAAACGCCTCACTTTTGCGAGTCTTTGCCAGCGTTCACCAAAAGATTGGGATTAAAGGATGAGCGCTAGAGCGAAGGCTAGATAGAAAGTTTCCTTGGGGCGTTGCGTCACCAATATGAAGCAATCTGCCTCTCAACTAGACGCGAATGCCTAATCCGTTTTGGTGCTGGGCATGCCCTCGTCAACTGTATGTTATGTAAATCCAACAGCAGTGACGGTCTTTTTGGTACGCTATAATGTTTCAAATTTATACTAAGAAAACCACCTGTAGACATTATAGTACACTCTAATAAATATGTTACAACCGATCTGTAGCCTGTATGAACTCTGGAACACTATATCATCTCTAGCTTGCGCATATGTCCCTCTGGCGTATTCCTGGGTATTTCAATTGGCCGAGAGACTTGGTCGCAAATCTGGGGTCGAACTTCTGATGGGCAAGTGCTCCCAACATAATGTGGGATCTTCCGCCACGCTATCATGCGATAGTTGACGACTCCCAAGCTCAACAGCTACGGGTAGATGGTAATGAAGCATGTATCAATGCTCAGATAGAATCTGCGCTAGCAAAATTCGATCGGCGAACTCTCCATGCTGTGTGTGCTGCAGAGGTGGACATGTGATCCGCAGGCCCAATTCTTCGCTCGGAGGCGCTTGAAGAGGACGCTGGCTGCAGCATGTTTGGCGATCAGATTCAAAAATCTGTTCTGGTGCAGCTGAATGGCGCACGAGAGCGTTTCTCCGGTTGTGTGAGGCGTATGTGCACAGGCAAAGTGGTGTGGCAGACGGCGAGAAACTGATGTGAGTCAGCAGCTACCTAGGTAAACTGGAGGGACGCCACGTCACGCCACACTACCCGTATCGTGGACCCCCGGAACCATGAAATAGTGGTGAGATTGAGAATCCACATCGTCTTTTCACGCCTTGCAATGTAGTGGTGAGAGAGAGAGAGTTGCGTGGAGTAACAGCAAAAGCTGTGCAAGATCAGCAAAGTCTACAAGCGTAATCATAGCCCTGCTTCAAGTTGCAGGTGGTGTTGGGGTAGAGTGACTTTGATGAGGCTGCGCACTTATCCTTTCCCAGGGCAGATCTCAAAGCTCGTTATCCTTCTGTAGGGCGTGGTAGACTTGGAAGGTTGACAATGTAAAGTGGCAGATGCGTTACAGCCTAACAATACTCATTCACATAAGCTAAAGCGGGAGGTAAATTCGAGTTCTGCGCACGGCGGTTTTACCGAATGCTTTAAAGTTGACGTGCATGATTGTAGTACTACCGCACAGTACCATATGGATGTAGTAGATCGACTACCTGGGCGCGGCCTCCAGGCTGCGCGGAACTAAGCCTGGTCAATGGCTCGTTCTACATCCCTGACGCTGATCCTGCCTCGAGTGGCGGCACGCATTGGGCACCGTCCACCAAACCACTCTCCGAGATCGCGACTCGCGACAACCGTTATCAAGCCACCTGATGAGCTGGCGACCACAGATCGACCGACGCGCCTAAAACCCTTTCCAAACCTGAACTTCTCAAGCTCAGCATGGTCACCCTGCCGCTCCCCTTCTCCTCCCACCCAGCGCTTCCCGTAGCAGCTATAGAATGATGATATTTGAGCACGCGCGCTCCCTGCCCGTCGGATTCCTGTCATACTGGGCAAACTACTGGACCTTCAAGAGTGAGCTTGCCGACGCCTGATCGAAGCTCTGCGCTCTTGATCGAAGTGTGCGCGGCAGTGAATATAACCCACTGATGGTCTGCCACGCGTGCATCCACTGGCCGAGTCTCACTATGCCTGATGAACATGGCTGCAAGGGTCTGACAGTGCCCATGATTGCAATGGACAATCCGCCATAAGATCAAAAGCGCAATCATGGTTTTCCCGGCCCCGGGCGGACGACAACCACGATGCACTGCTGTGTTTTGGCACGCCATGATCTTGTTGACCATCAATGCTATTGAATCAGAAGGCGCAATCCGATCCTCCGTGGCGCGTGCGATGTTGAAACCAATCCAAGGCTCTTCCGCAAGCCACGCAAATTCGTGTGCGAAGATTTGTGTTGAGATAACGCGCTTGGTGGTGATATCGAAGGTAGATATCTCGATATGGGGCGTTTGAGTACCCAAGTGGAATTTGGCTTAATACACTCCTCAAGCGGTGGCTGTGGGCTTGGGTGCTGAAGCTGGTGCCCTGCCCTTTGGCGGCTTTCCTTTGTCTTTGCTCTTCGCAGGCTGGGCTGGAGGCGGTGCAGGTTCGTTATCTACTGCCAAAGCCTCTTCAAGTGAACATTGCAGGTGTTGGCCAACGAGTGATCCGTTCAGCACGCGCACTCCGACAATTATCTTGGCCCGCTTTCCACCTTCAAGATCTTTACGCAGCATGCGCGAGTTGATGTCGCTCCCCCTCAATTCGGAGATATCCTTCATGTCGACCTCGACATATGTCTTACTGCCCTCTGGGCCCATATCGCCGATCTCTAGCGTATCAGGGTATGCTTCTCGGTCGAGATAGGAAACCTCGTCTTTGACCTGCACAGGTAGCTCGGAGCGCTTTGAAATATACCCAGTTCTCAACCACCGGTGCGTCCAAGAACGAAGCGACAGAAACAGCAGAGAACAGGTGAAGTGAAGACAAGCTTTGCTGCTAGTCATCACATCCATCCATACGCAGCTAGATAGCAAATCGCACTGCGCAATGTCCAGCTCAGTTTCTTTCAGCATTTGTTACATATACGATGATTGCGAACGTACCAACATACTCATGAAATCACTCCGGAGACCCCAGGCAACAGTGAAGCCTTCTTAGCCAGGTTATAATATCATCAAGAACTGTTATACACTCCTTGTGGGATGCTGAACCTATCATAAATCAGCAACGGAAGCCTCACTACACACCGCATTGAACATACAGCGTCTTCAGAGAAGAGTAGAGATGGCGAGGATATAACTGGAGGATATCAGGGTATTTCGAAGAGAATCCATAATGAGTAGCGGAAGCCATCACCGTACTGCGTCATATAATGAGCTAAAGAAGGAAGTATACAAGAAAGAGAACATTAGAAGATGAACAATATCTATCACACATGTAAAGATGGCATATAAGTTCAAGGTGATGGTGCATGAAGGCAGAGGACGATCGGCTTTGTGGTACAAATGAGGGGCGTCGAAAGTTATTGGATCTGAAGCTCTACAAAAGCAGAACGCACTCTATCTTTAAACTTCCGTTCGCACTCTAGCAAAGCCGATTATACCTTATGCCTTATTTGTCTTGAGTATAGCGGAGGGATGTTGGGGGGAAACGGATATACTGTCGGCTGCGAGGCAAAGTTTGGCAAGGGAAACGGCGAGAAGTGTATGAACGGCGATACTGAAATCTTTTTCCAACGGCAATTAGGCACCGGATCGTGTGGTGGAACGATATTGGGGTATGTTAGCAGGGTAAACTGTGTATCAAAGGTTCATAAGCATTGACGGCCAAGCGCTCGAACTCATCTGCAAAGTATAAGCTTGGGGTGAAGTTGATACGGCCTTAGGATGATTCCATATAATGCGACACCAGGGGTACTGGTACCTACAAGTTGGAATACTATCCTTCTATGATTGGGACATGACGAATGCAATCCGTAAATTGCTGCAGGGTGCAGTATACTGAGTACCTATAGTAATATTAAGGAACATTGGACAATGTGAGGGACGGGCTAAAACGACGGGGTGCACTATTCACCGATGTGAAGAAGAGTGGCCTCAGAGAACAAATCTCATCAAGGCACAGACAGCAGAAGACAAGATTATCGCGCATGTTTGTTGTAGCTCTCACGTTCTGACGTCGATGAGTGGAAGTGAGAAACTTGGGGACGACGCTAGCCGGATCGCGCTGGCGCTGGCCCGTGCCGAGGTGTGCTTCACAGCCGACCAGAACTCTATTGCATGTACATTTGATCGAGATGTGCAATATCTATTCAGTCGCTCCAATGTGAATTTCAATGAAACTAGTTTACCTCGTCTGCGCGTTGTACGCTCTCACACTCCTGAACTCAGCCATGGAGCCAAGACCCCATAGATGTCATCATCCGACATCCAAGGTTATTTTGCATTCTTTTTGTCAGAACAAGACAACACTTTCTTGGGCAGGTCTAGCACAACGTGGCTAGACTGCCATACTCTAGTAGTGATCGTTCTTTTTGCTGTTTAAACATACTTGAAGTGGTGGATATGTAGTATTGTGGTAGTCCGTCTACCTATGTATGGGTGCATTATCGAGGCCTACGATGAGGCGGGATCGTATTGAACAATGTAAACTGGCGGTCTATGTCGCGACGGGTAATTGTATATCTTTGCCTATCCAGGTAATGGTAATAAGCTGATCACTACATAGTCAAAGGATATGTGCATATATGCCGTGGGGAAGCTCTGCTGTGATGATGCACAGCGCTTTGCTGCCGTGGCGAGAGAGGCGGCGCCGGAATAGGAAGTCGAGGACGCTCGGACGCTCGTGCTGACCCGATCGATCCGTCCCATGCCCATCGTCGCTCGACCCTGCTGCTCCCTCCCCACTCCAGTGCCGCACATCGCACTCGGCGTCACTTGCGCAATTGTTCAACTAGCCATGTACATACAACCGCACGCTGCTCATATGCCAATAGTGGAGGGCCAACTGCTTTTGTGAACTTTTGAAGACCGCTCCAGGGGTCACGTCTTTTGGCCACAAGACCTAGTGCTCGTATTGGCAGCCGTTTTCAGCCACTGGTTGCCAGCTTGGTGCGGAGTTTATTTATGGTCATGCCCAGGAGGTATCTCTCGTATCTTCCGCGCGTTTCTGAATCCTGATTGCACAAACGACCCATTCTTTAGTCCTGTTAGTGCTCGGTGACACGAACGATTCGATAGCGAGGCGCATCGTACATTCGCATAACCACCAGTCCTCGCTGCTTCCCTCGCATTCACAACCACCTCGACCACAACCACACTCGTTTATAACACCAGCCAACAATCTCGACGCTCTCCAGCAACAACTCGCAGCCATGTCGTCCACTTCAGCCACAACAACGTATTCCTTCAGCTACACAACCTACACCAACCCAACTCCCGCCGCCTTCACAAAACCAACCGAGGTCCCCTCCATGTTCCCCTTTGGCAGCGCAGTAGGCTGTTCCGACAACACCGCGTCCGCCACCGCCTCAGCGCAACCCTCCAACGCACCTCTCCTCCACCCCACCGGCCGCGAAGCCGCATG
This sequence comes from Plenodomus tracheiphilus IPT5, assembly GCA_010093695.1. Lineage (NCBI taxonomy): Eukaryota > Fungi > Ascomycota > Dothideomycetes > Pleosporales > Leptosphaeriaceae > Plenodomus > Plenodomus tracheiphilus. The sequence continues at coordinate 29,662 of MU006331.1, forward strand.
CGTCATCAGCAATGATGCCGAAGTCAACGACCACGCTTTCTGGGACCTCTACGCATGCTGCAAGGGCGGCAACTTGGATGCATTCGGCAACCCCAGGCTATGCACTGCGCAGTGCACGCCTAAGGATGGACAGACGTGGGAGGAGTTGGGCGAATGCTTAAGCAAGAGGGTCGAGGTCGTGGTGTGCAAGCCTAATCAGGCTGAGATTGCAACAGGGGCGCCGCAGAGCGCAAGTGGGTCGGCAGCGCGTTCGTCAACGTCTGCAAGTGGTACACAAAGTGGGAGTGCGAGTGCGAGTGGCTCAGCTCAGGCCAGCGGATCAAGCGCTGCGAACAGTGTGCATGCGGTGCAGGCCACTACCTCGAAGGCGGGACTTGTCATCTTTGGCATCTTGGCACTTGGATCTGCTGCAGGCATGTTCTTGTAGACTCAAGCATGTTTAAAGTTGCGAAGAGGTGCGTAGAGGTGTTCATTCGAGTCGGGTTGCAATACTCAGTAATGGAGTGCTGGTTAGTATCGTCAGTCGTAGTAATGTATATTCTTAAACACCATCTCCACATGATCTATACCAATGTTTCCTCGCGGGCATATGACATTGCTATATACCAGTCTGGTGGTTCATCTGTCAGCAACAATTGAAGAGCACTTTTGCACGCTTTATCCAACTTCGGCTCGCATACCAGTATGCTTACCCCTTTCATCGATGTGCCGGCTCGTGCCATCCTCTTATAAACATATCATCTCCACATAACCCTCAAATCGAATCTCAAACAACAGCCAACCTGCCCACCACGTCCACCTGCAAAAGGGTGATGTCTGTCGCGTTGTTAGATCACTAATAACTCTTCTGATGTTTACATATAAGCCTAGGACTTTCGTGTCATCCTGTTAGGATGGACGGAAAGTTGTACGTAGGCGATGCGGGTTACCGGGAGCGATTGCAGTGTTTACATTAGCATCTTTCCGTGCGAAGTTTCTCAATTGTCGATATTGAAAGATATACGCATCTTCAGAAGCTAATATTGCCACTGATCATTCTCTCACCTCAGTCCTGTTCCTAGAAGAAACGAATATGTTAGCTGAAACTTGTGAATGCATAGCAATATATAACAAGCAAGATGTCACCTCAGACCGTGGGTACATGCACATGGGCTCTCACGTTTTAGCCTGGGGCTCTAGGGGGCTCTGCAGGGCGTTGTCACTTTTCACGCTGATCGATAAGCTCAGGACTTTGTGGTGTTCCTTTTTAAGTAGACTGGCGAGCGTGTATACCCTCCGATTCGAACTGTCAGGGGTGTGAGGGCTGCGCCGCACCCTTACATGCGCCACATGTTTCCCCATGATCACGAAGCGCTGATAGCTATATGGGTCGGACCGCGCGGGAAAATGGATCACAGTTTCATAGATGTAGGATACACGCAGGTGTGGTGCTATTTTCAGCATATGCAACACTGTACGCGGCTGTCTATGGTTCGTGATACAGACTTTTGCCTATCTGGACCTCATGTCCGCGAGGTCTGCGGCGTCTCGATCTTGTATACATGCTTTGATGATCCTGATGGATGGAGTTGACACATACCCTAGCCAAAGGATCACTGCTCAGCGTTTGGTGTTGTTAAAACTGGGTTGTACTTGGAAGTGACTACACCTGCTGCGGTTAATGGTACCATCAAGTAGCGATTGCGCTTAACAAGAGCCACATGAGGCAGGATTCACTGGAACTGGGCAGGTTGCAAATGAAACAACATCAGCTTCAGGATCAGAGTTGGAACAGAAGTACCTACCCATGGGCCCAAACTCGTCTAGACAGTATTCCGCCTGCAGTGAATACAAAAGCATGCTGATCCCACTGCCAAATCCCCGTCCAGAACTATACATCTGTCTTATTAGTCCTGGAGACTTCTAGTTGGAATCCTTACTCTTTTCTACATTATTTTCCGCATCTTCACCTTACCCTCATCTCGAAATGGCGCAAGACGGAAGCAATGTCAACACGCTTGACCAACTTCAAACTCCTCAACAAGTCGAGCTGCTGGACAAAATCGACGAGCTTCGCAGCCAGGGCTTAGGTCAATATGGTATCAGTCTGCCACAATTGATTGTATGCGGTGACCAGTCCTCGGGTAAGAGCTCTTTACTGGAGGGGTTGACACGCCTTCGGTTCCCTGCAAAGGAAACAAAGTGCACTGCCTTCGCCACAGAGGTTGTGCTCAGAAGATCCTCCGAGGTCATGATTACGTGTTCGATCATACCTGGGAAGTTAAGATCACAAACCGAGAGGCTCCAGCTGGAAAAATTTCGACGCACATTCACCTCTCGAGACGACTTTGTATTCCCATCTGTTCTCAACGATGCCCGGGATTCAATGGCGCCCAATGGCTCACGCACCAATGGTGATTTCTTCCAGGATGTCCTACGCGTCCAATATACTGGGCCCGAACTGCCTTCCTTGACCATTGTCGATCTACCGGGCATAATCAAAAATCAACTCGAGGGTGGCAATGGTCCAGAAAAGGTCCTCGAATTAGTTACGGGCTACATGCGCGACGACAAATCCATCATCTTGGCCGTGGTTCCGGGGAGTTACGATCCAGAGAACCAGGAGATCTTCACATACCTCAAACAGTACGACCCTGACCGGGTGCGAACATTGGGCATCATAACCAAGCCTGATATGGTTGAACGGGGTGGCGAGAACGAGAAAGAGATGATGAAATTGGCCAGAAATGAGAAGTGGCCACTCAAGCATCGCTGGCATGCGATTAAAAATCGAAGCTTTACAACTCGAAATCAAACCGACGCTGAGCGCGATAATGCCGAGGAAACGTTCTTTAGCACTGGGATTTGGTCATCCCTTGCCAGAGAAGACACGGGCATCGCGGCACTGAGGATCAAGTTGTCGCGTGTCTTGCTCCAACACATTAGCAAAGAACTTCCTTCTCTGATTACTGAAGTTGAGAGTGCTGCCCAAACTACTCGAAAACAGTTGAAAGCACTTGGCGATGCCCGAGATACGATATCCAAACAGCGCAGTTATCTCACCGCGCATGCAGAGGCGTTTCAGACACTCACTCGAGACGCTCTACGAGGGGTGTATAGGGGTCGTTTCTTTGCCCTGGGCACTTCTGAAGAACAGGCTCCAACTCGGCTGCGCACGGAGGTCCAGAATCTGAATCTAGCTTACGTCCACGTGATGTATAGCAAGGGCCATACATGGAACATATCTACAGAGCATACCACGAATTCGACGAGGGCATTGACCGAAGCTACAATATCCTCGGCAGCTCAGGAGTACGAGGCAAAGTTTCCACCCCCATCAACCATTGATCGTTCTGAATTCCTTGAGCAACACATTGGGGATTATGTACGTCGGAGCCGTCCTGCCGGACTGCCCTCGATTGTCAATCCTTGGGTCATCGGTGAGGTGTTTCGCCAGCAAGCGCAGTCGTGGAATGAAATAACCCAGTATCATCTTCGTCAAATTTTCCAGGCCATGAAAGACTACATTTGGGAAGCCTTGGGCTCGTTGCTGGATCCAAGGACATGCAAACTGCTCATGCTCAAGCAGATCCTGCCAGAACTTGATCAACGCTGGCGCAATGTTGAAGTGAAATTGGAAGAGTTGTTAGTGCCCTATGCTGAGCAGGACCCTGTAACCTATGACCCGAGTTTCATCGCCGAGCTCGAGGAGGTACGGAATGCCCGCTACAATGCCAGGTCGCACGTGTCGGACTCCCATGGTGGTACGAGAGGCTTTGGCCATGCCACCGACACAGCATACATGAGGAGTGCATCACGCAGTCTTCTGACTGAGTCACTCGACGATTTTACCAATTCTGAGATCCTTGATCTCATGCAGACATACTACAAGGTCAGCTCTTGCAATGATCAATCTGCAAAACCATCTCTAACAGTCCGTTAGCGCGCAATTGCAGTCTTCACGAATAACATCGCCATCCTAGCCATCGAGAACTGTCTGATGAAAGATCTTTCCAGCATATTCTCTCCATCGCTGATTATTGGACTGGACGACGACAAAATCCAGGCTATTGCTGCAGAGTCGAAGGACATACGCGAAGACCGCGTAAAACGTACGCAAAAGCTCGCAGCTTTTGAAATTGGTAGAAATATATTGTACGAACACATGGGTAAGCCAAAACATGCCCCCAAAATTAGTACAGCCATTGACGCCCATATAGCCATGACGCCTCAGATCCGTGGCAAGAAGCCTGTTGCATCGCCATCGAAGCCGATTGTAGACATTGCAAGAACGCAAACACCGAGTCCTCGGATGGTCTCTGAGATTGTTAGACCTCAAAAGCACGTTGATGACTTGAGCTCCGAGTTCAATCAGCTAATGGTAACTCCGCCATCTTCCAGGTCCAATTCTGCAACACGCTCGCATCATCGGGTCGACTCAGCTATGGGTACGCCGTCTGCAAACCCGAAGGAGCGTAAGCGTGTGACGCGTAATATGTTTGACGTTCCGAGATCTCCTGTGGCCGTCGAGATGACTGACGATGAATTGTGAGTGGTTGGGCGAGTAATCCTTAGGGACGCTGTACGGTACTTTCACGATACGCGTGATGCCTTGATCAGGCCTCTTGTTGAAGCAGCGATGACTATTTATGATGTTCCACCTAGTCATTGCATCAAATTGAAAGTGCTTTGTGCCGGCGTGGAAGACAATGAGACGACGATGCCTGCCCTCTTTCCTAGCAAGCCTCTCCTTATGGCTTGCGCTACTCAACGTTACGTAGTCAGCCACCTTCCATCAGCTTTCGGACCGCTCCAGCACCTCGTCCATCATCTGTGTGTAATCTTTTGTGTCTATGATCCCGCATTCATGTATAAAGCGTTCTCGGTGGGTCACCAAGAAGATCACTCGGGACCGCAAACCAATATGGCAGATGCGACAGCGACTAGATGCTACCCCAAGCACCCCTGAAGGCCCTAGGCAATACAACATCCATCATCGCGTCGCAACGCGTCCTGACACAAAATATTGACATGTTCGCAAAAGGCGTTAAATTAGGACAGCCTCCGATCGTGTCCCGCCAAAACACAGGTGTGTTGCTCGGCCTTGCTGTACCGAGGCTGACGGCGTAACGCGCGGCCCGGCGTAACGCGCGGCCCATCAAATACTACCCCAACTTCAACACCACATAACTCACCCAACATAGATCTAATTAAGGCTGCGCTTGCAGCTATAGAATCGCTCAAGCCTGGAGAAAAACTAAATTATACGCAAATTGCTTAAGATCATGGTGTTGTACGATCTACGCTCACGCGGAGGCACTAAGGCGTTTCAGTCTCACGCAACACTAAGGCAGAAAATTAACAAGTCCTCCACCCACAGCAGGAACAGGAGCTCCTACGCTATATAGAGCACCTTACAAGGCAATGCCTACCACCTACAAGGAGCATGATACAGAATTTTGCCTCACAGATAGCAAAGAAAGAGCTTGGAGAGCACTAGGTTAACTGGTACATTTAACGCTACTAAGTTCATCTTATCTCAAGTTAAGCGACGGGAATTAACAGAACACGCTACTAGGCTGACTCAGCCTTAAAGTATAGCCTCTACTTCAAGCTTCTAGCTAAGAAGATTAAGGAGTACAACGTTAAGCCTCGCTACATGTACAATATGGATGAGAAAGGCTTCCTCCTTAGAGTACTATTAAGATTAAAGAGGGTGTTTAGCAGGAGGCTATATTAGAAGGGGAAGTTAAAATCTATAATCTAGGATGGCAATCAAGAGTAGATAACGCTTCTAGCCTGCATATGCGCTGATGGATCTGCCCTTAAGCCTGCCCTTATATATTAGTCATCCTCAGGATCGCTATAAGACTCCTAGCTTCAGGCCCTTAACCCTAAGCATTACTAAGTCTACTTTACCTCTTCTTCCTCTAGCTAGACTAATAATGATATTAGCCTTACCTGGCTTAAGCAGGTGTTTAATCGCTCTACCAAGGCTAAGGCTCGCTTAAGCTACTAGTTGCTTATCCTTGATAGGCATGGATCTTACCTTACAATAGATTTCATCAAGTACTGTAATAAGAATAGGATCCTCCTTGCAATCTATCCTCCTCATTTAACCTACATGCTGCAGCCGCTTAACGTTACTATATTTAAGCCTCTCTCCTCTACTTACTTAAACTAGATCTTAACCTTTATAGAAAGGACCTAAGGCCTTACCTTAATAAGTAAGAGGGACTTCTTCCTAATGTTCCTAGCTGCCTAGGAGGCTTCCTTTAAGGAGCAGACTGTCCTTAAGGCCTTTAAGGCGATAGGCCTATCACCCTTTAATCCTAAGGTTATCCTTTAAAGGTTCAATACCAGGGCCTCCCCTTCAAGTAATAGCGACTCCTCAGCCTTGAGTGCATTAAATTGGAGGAAGACTAAAGGCCTATTGCGTAAGGTAGTTAAGGATAGAGGTAATCCTTAGGCTTAGAAGCTTAGCTAAGCCTTTCACTCAATCTTAGTCTAGAAAACCTCCTTGAGCATGAGGTTCAAGGCCTAAGGGAGGCTCTACTTAACGAGAGGCTACGCAGGAAGCAAGGTAAGGCCCTACCTCTGCAGGAGCCTGAGGACTATCACGGAGGGGCTATATTCTACTCTCTAAAGAAGGTGAGGGAGGCTCGTGAGCGACAGCAACAACAGGAGGTTGAGGAGGAGCAACAACAACTTTAAAAAGCAGAGAGAAGCAGGCAACGTGAGGAGGCAAGGCAGGCTAAGGCACAGGCAGCGCAGGCACGGCGTGAGGCAAGGGCTAGTGCTCGATTATTGAGGGAGAGGCTGAGGGCTGAGAGGGCTGCTGATCAGGCCTTAAGGAAGGCTGCTTGTAAGACCGCAAAGCGACTTCAAGAAAGCCTGAAATTATCCTAAAGGGGAAAGAGAAGAAGCCTCAAGGCTACGCGAAAGGCTGCTTCAGAAAAGTTTGTTGTCAAAGAGCCTCAGGGTAGTAGGGAGGCTGGAAGTGCTGCAACGGCTGCGCAGCCAATTCAGTCACGCTGCGGCAGGCAGATTACTACTCCAGCTAGATATATATAGCTAGTCATCATTTTTAAGCTATATAGAACCCTCCACCAAAAGATTACGTGATAATAGCTTTTGTGTGAGGCTCTGTAGCCTCAAGTTTTGTAGCCGTGGTGGTGTTCAAAACGCGCGTTACGCCGGGCCGCGCGTTACGCCGTCAGCCTCGGTACCTACCTGAGCATCCGATTCGCGCTCAACTCCCTTGAACATGGCCTTATCCACGAGCATTGCGCCACAACAAATAATGGAGAAGAGCACGCGCTCCCGAGTTGTCAAAAGCCTTGGTCCTTCCTCGTTCGGCGGTCGCTTGTCGAGCATCGTCTCTATCATTAGTCTGCCGCGCATGCCCAGCTGCTGGTCCGCCTCTTGGTACTCTCTAGCGGGCCTCCAAAGTGACGTATCCTGTCTATCCAATCGGCCACCACCACAGAGTTACTGATCGCCAAGATCCATGCAGCGATTAGATGCGGCTCAAGACCTCGTACCGGGTATTTTGCTGGTAGTAGTCCATCCTGTAGAACTGGGGGAATACACCTTCTTCAATTGGCTAGCGTGAACGTGGATTTGACCTTCCGCAAGAAGCATGAACGCCAATTCGTGCCTAGAGGTTGTGATTGCTTCCAAGACGGTAACAGACAATCGAGGTGTCGCTTGAAGATGTGGTGACCGAAGGCAAGAAGCCGTGTTCTACAAGTCTGTTCATATATATACTTTAGCTGTATCGCCGTGTAATGTGCTCACTACTGCTCAATCTAATTCGCTTCAAGTCGCCAAGATGAGATTCACACTTGCAGCTCTCGTACTCCCGATTGCAGTTAACGCTGCTCATTACTCGTCCGCCGAGTATGCATCCGGCCAAGTTCATCAGAAGTTGATGAAATTGAAGAATGTATGTCATCTTTCAACACGCATAAATAGACGGAATATTTACGCTTATCGCAGGATCAATGGGCGCATGATGCTGCAGAAGGAAAGCAAGAATCCAGTCAGTGGCAATCTTGGAAAAGTGCAAACAAGGGAGTCTGGAAAGGAGGAAAAGACAACCGCATCAAGTGTAAAGATGGTCTTGCCATCGCCGAGGCCGGTAACGCAAATCAGACATTCCGTTGCAAGAACGTGTGTTGCGACCCTCCACCATGGATCAGAATCAAAGCTAATGACACCTAGATGGACTTATATGACTTCGTAAACCACGCGGACTTGGGCGGCCCAGAAGGCCAGGGCTCTTCCTCGTGGGGATGGACTGCCCGCAACGGTCGCGAGTTCGGCATTGTAGGCCAATTCAGTGGCGCTGCCTTTGTCGAGATCCTCAAGGATGGTCAGATTCAGTACATGGGTCGTCTGCCCGCCCAAAGTGTTGGGTCGAGATGGCGAGAGATCCGCGTCTTGAACGACTACGTCATCATTGGCTCTGAGGCTGTTGGTCACAACGTTCAGAGTAAGTTCCACGAATTCTACAGGCACAGCAAACTTGCTAATAACATTGCTAGTCTTTGATATGAAGAAACTGTTAACAGTAGACCCAAAGAGCCCCAAGACCTTCGACCCGAAGACGGAGCTTGTCGGTCTCTGGGATCAGCTTCCCGTTGGTCGTACTCACAACGTTGTTGTTGACTGGGACACCGACTCCATATTGGCTGTAGGCGCCCAGCCCCGTAACCAGACCTGCAAGGCTGGCCTTCAGTACATTGACCTGAAGAACCCCTCCAAGCCGACTTCTCCAGGTTGTGCTAGCCAGGACGGCTACGTCCATGATGCGCAATGCGTCATCTATAACGGACCCGACCGTAGGTTCCGTGGCCGCAACATCTGCATTGGTTACAACGAGGACACGGTCACGGTCTACGACTCCACCAAGAAGGATGGCAACCCAGCTTCTGAAGTTTTGTCTCGCCTCTCCTACCCTGGCGCCACCTACTGTCATCAGGGCTGGTGGACTGAGCGAAACTGGCACCAATATGTTCTGCTGAACGACGAGCTTGATGAGCAAGAGAAAGTTGGCCCTGCCGCCTCTGGCCGTCCCGTTACTCATATCATTGATTTCACCGATCTTCGCAACCCCAAGGCTACCGGTACTTTCTTCGCAACTGATCACAAGGCTATTGACCACAACCTTTACATTGTCAACGGATTGGCTTACCAAAGCAACTACGGTGCTGGTATCTGGGTCCATGACGTCCGCTCCGTCAGCAAGGACCCCTCCGGCAAAGCTGTCTCCGTGGAAGGTTTCTTTGATATCTACCCCGAAGATGATTCTGTTGGTGGCATTGTGCAGTTCGTTGGCACATGGTCTCACTTCTTGTTCCCATCAGGCTACATCCTGGTGAACACCATTGAACGCGGTGCATTCACCGTAAAGCTTGCTAACGGTCGTGGCGCGGGCAAAGGCCCCGGCTTCGGTGGAAAGTCGAGAGGCCAGGGAAGGTAGTGAAACCCTCTCCTTCCCAGTCCTAGAGTAGCTGTATTTAAGTTCTGAACCACACTGACTATCTACCTGCTGTCGTGACAAGTGGTTCGATACTGGCCATGCCGGTTTGAGATTGGCCCGGCGTTGTCTGTGCATTCCACATCCTTCGAGTTTCTTACTCGACTTGGGATCACAGAGTCATCACCTTTGTACTATGCACTACGTCCTCGTGTCTCTTGCTTTGTAGGCCCAATCTTGTCATCTCAGCCGACTTATCTGATCTCTCCATATTACCCCTACACTGCCTACAAGCCTCGCATGATTTGGTCCAGCACCTGACAAAGGCGGTCTGTTGTATGCCAGCACAGTAACAATCTGCATAGGGTAGGAACGGGGTAGCGGGACATGGTGTCAGCAGCTATACCCAGCAACAGTAAGGGCGTGGGGTGATAACCGCTGATTGTCAGACAGTTGTTTTGTGCTGACCGGTGAAAGCCCCTACTCGCCATGCTTAGTGTGTTTTTTAAACATCTCAAATGTATGCTGAAGGACTCCCGTAGTTGTGCGAATCAGCTCAAGAGACTACGAAACGATCCCAGCCAATGATCCCGGTAAGATTCAAAAAGCAAGGAGAAACGCACAGAATAAGCGGCCAGGGGATTTTTCTCCGACTGGGTCATGCATGCATATAGTTGTTCCCGATAACGTGGCGTCCTTGGTAGGACGATTACCCGTACATGTGCAGTGGTCTCGGTGGGTAGCTAGAGGGCAGGCGTACGCTTCACATTTCTTATTGCAACCTCACCGGTCACCGCTACTTCCAGGCCAGGTCGACGTCCCACACAGCTTCTCCTACCCTCCCTGTAGGTAATGTATAATCAGAGACATGGTCTTCGAAGGTGTAGAGCCCCCACGTCGATTCCGCCAGCTTGTCTAGGCATGGGACAAACGGTAAGACAGGGTTGCAAGAGCCGTTCCATGCGTCGAATCATCTTTCTGGTGCCATGGAAGGGCGTAATGGTCAATTCCAGTTACCGTGTAATCGGTAAGCATGACACGTAGGATGTCTTGGACGTTGGCACAAGAGCACTCTACGCGCACTCGGAATGGAACGTTATCTCACCCTTAACCGGCGACTAGTATGAAGATGTGGTTCAAGGTAAAAGTTCCATACACACACTACGAAATTGCTACGTAAAGACGATTGTTACAACGGAATGTAAATCGATTGCCGGTGTTGAAGTTCATGGCTCCCGCATTGCTTTGCTTTTTCCATAACCTGGGAAACAGCGAACGCCTTCCAACTGAAGTTAGGTGTCATGATCAAGTGATCTCATCGATGAAAGAAAACGCCGTCGCAGCTATGCAAAAGTGCTTAACGCCGTGGAATGCTACCCGTACCCGAATATTGCTCATGCGACCGTCTCAGGAGCCATAATCACGGCATCTTGGCCCAATTGCGACTCAAGTTGACTGCGATTGGTGTACTGACGCTCAAAGAGACTTCTCCAATGTGACAAGCTCTTCAAAAGCATCACGCCACTTTCGTGTCTCTTCCTTGGATGGCCGGGGCAAAGGCTTGCGAGCGAAACCTCCGTAGCCAAAGTGCGACACCATGCCAGCCTTGGTGCCAATAATTCCGCCTTGAATGGCGGCCCAATCACCACGAGCGACTACTGCTTGCAGTTTGCGAGCCTCTGCAAGGTTTCCAGATTCAAAAAGTTCCACTAGCTTTACGCAAGTTTTGGGTGCGATATTGGCCATGCCTCCGATGACACCAGACCCGCCCCCGATGAGCGTCTGCAATGTGAAGTCTACGGAGCCACCCATGCACATGAAGCCAGAGCCAGGTTCTGAAACAGTAGCTGCTCGAGTAGCTGCTGCGACGCGGTTCAGTTTGCCAGTGTTGCCGCATGTCAGCTTGCAGCCCACAATGTTGGGATGCTGTGCGAGCTCAATGATAACGTCGGAGTTGAGGTCCATTCCTGAAACAGCACCGGGGTAGTTGTAAATGAGGATCGGAATCGGAGACGCAGTGGCTACGTCTTTGAAGAAATCTTTGACGGTTTCTTTGGAGAACAGCCCTTGATAGTATGCCGGCGGAAGTACCAAAGCATAGTCGCCTCCAGCTGCTGCTGCCTCTTCGCATAGCTCGATGCATTCCCGGGTAGCTTGGGCACCACATCCTACGATTATGGGCAGATAACCAAACCCGGCGTCGTCAAGGGCCTTGCGAGTAGTGCTTGTGATGAGGTCTCGTTCCTTGTGAGATAGATGCACAGCTTCGCCGTTTGATCCCTGAGTGGTGATGCCAGCAACTCCAGCTTTGGCCAACCGCACGGCGTGACTGGCAACTGTCTCGGTGTCGACATCGTCTGATGTCGGATCGAAAAAGGCCACAGTGGGTACGTAGATACCAGGAACCAATGCACGACGAAGGCCAACATCAGTCGACTCGACCGAGCTGGTCTCAAAATCATTGTAATGGTTCATGGTGTAGATGGACTGAACAGGATGATGAAAATCCGAACTTGGGGTAAAGCTGTTTGCCGGAGAAGGTGCGTCGCGATGCGGTGACATGTTGGGAAAGATGGTGAGAAAGCAAGTTAACGAGCTTTTATGCTGAAGGAAACTTGCAGACACAAGTGGGACTTTTGACAAAGGATAAGCGGAACGCTGCAACGACGAACGGAACGAATACGTCAACGGATGGATGCTGTTTGGTAAGTTCCCGAGGATAGTACAGGTACTTAAATAATTCAAACGCCGGATGAGCCCTGGCGCGGTCGACACGCCAATGATGCGTGTGGGGGTCCAGCTGACAGCTTCATCAAATGTACTAGGTCACTGCGGGCAAAGCAAGGTGTGTAAAGGCCCATCCATGAAGGGGCATACAGGCAGCTTGGGTGCGACCAAAGGGGCGGTGACTCCCGCAGCCTGCTCATGGGGCTGTCCTGCACATGGCCGATGCCAGGCACATCTCCTCGTGCCTAGCTGGCTGATCCGAACAGGCCCGGTTGCGGCCAATAGGATGGGACGCAGCTTCGATTGGAGCGGCGCTTGCTTTTTGCGCTCGCGTTGCGGAAGGTGAGCAGGGGTGTGCGAGCTGTGAAGTCGGAATCCTGGCCGGAGGTGATGTGCCAGGGGCGCGCCTTGTGACGATCTCTGGAGGCGCTGGCCGCGAGCTGATAGGACCATGTTGCCACCACTGGGACCGTGGGAGGGGATGGCGGACCTCCAACAAGCGTTGATGGAGACCGTTCGGGCGTCGTAGTGTGGGGGTGGAGAGGATGTGGCAGTCCGCGGGCCTTGGCGGGCATGCGCGGGCCCAGCGAACAACCCGTGGACGCCTCTTCACATCATCTGATATTCTCCAGCTCACCCCGGTCGCTCTTCGTGGCCCCAGTCGTCACAGCCGTCAATCTCGGCGACCACTAACGACGTGCAGCAGAGCACTGGAAACGGCAACAGAGACCAGACAGTTTTCGCAGCAGGGCAAGACGTGGCATACGTCGAGGAGTAGCATCTCGTCACACGCCCATGCTAATGATACATCCGCACAACGATGTGGCCACCCAGTACCGCCGAGCGCAAACAAAAATAACGTTTTGACTCGGTGCCTACCTATGGGAATCGTTACAGAAACGCTTGGAAACGATGACGCGGAGTTTGGTTCGGCTGTGCCAGCGCGCACCCCCACGCTCCCTGGCGACCGCTTCCACTCAGAGCTCTAGACCACAGTTTTGGGGTTTCTTCCAAACATGCCTTCTTATCAGCAAGAAACATTCGGTAGGCAGTTTCCCGCTCTCCTAACACGATATTGTAGGCTGTGCGACGTGTGACCTTATGTCCATAGGGTCTCCCTTGGGCTATGTGGCTATGTACCTACCATCCATTGTATACACCCCGTGTTCCAGAGGCCCGCCTGCAACAGTCGCACATATCACCCAAGTACACGTCTGCACATTTTAAATAATGTGCCGAGATACTTCGGTAAATGAGCGGTTCCCAGGGAGCCGCATGCGTGGAACTGATTTTGCTTTTGCTTCCAACGAACAGGCTCGCACCGCCTCGCTCACGGTACCTGATCTTCGTTGGTGGTGGTCAATTGTACCCCCACGCCCTTTGTCCGAGGCACCTCGCCTTGAGAGTCTCGACCAAGGACTTTCGCTTGAATTCGCGTTCCCTTTCCGAACCTCACATGATTACATAGTACGTACATCATGTCCACAATTTCCTAGCATATCGACCGAGCGACCATGGTGTGTTAGACTCGAGCTGCCATCAAGTCAAAACTTTGGTGTCTTGCGAGAGTCCACAATGTACTTGGGAAAGCTCAGATTGGAACTTTGCATCAAGTGGCACTTGCGTAACGGTAAACACGTATACCCAGTCCCAAAACATTGTAAACTGCAAAACAAGTGTAACGCAGCATAGTGTTCTCGTCATGCACACAGCCTCGTTGCGAAGCGAACGCCGAAGCTGGGCCGAACACGCATGCCAGCGGAACGACGCTATTACCCCACAGTTGACGATCCGAGGGAAGAAGCTCCCCGCTTTCTTACCATGTTCGAGCATCTGACAGCTGCACCTAGACTCTATCTTGCATGTTGCCCAGTCTTGAGAGTGCTGTGTGGTGGTGTATGGTACATATGACCACCCATGGACTCGATGCATTGAGGCCCTGAACATGCACGTAATACAGGGTCTTCTTGGAGGTGCTGCCCAAGTAACGATCCTCCAAGCCATCTGCCCATCTTTCCGCAGGTGGGTGAGACAAGTATGTACCTACAGTCTTCGCCACATCAACATGTTTCCAGAGTCTTGTGACGATAGACCCTTACAGAATGAGAGACCCAACGCCCAATGAAAATCGAGCTGTACATCACTCTGGTGGCATCGCATTTCAACGGCCGCCTCGACTCCCCGTCTAGCATCTCAATGGGTGTCATCGCCCTTTCAGTGGATATTCAACATGCACACGAGCAGTGTGCACGGCATTCTGGCGTGGAATGGATTGCTTGCTGCGAGCGACATCCGTCCATATAGGAAGGACATTTCCCATCCCGCTGAGGGGGGTTTTGCGACGGATACAGACGCTTCGATCAACATAGTGTCCGAGTATCGCTACGTGTAACGTCCGGCGAAGTAACGGAAGTTCTAGTGTAGCTACTCATCATACGACACGCCACTGTCGACTTACTAGCGGACACTCAACCTTGAAGACGTGTACAGGAGCATAATTGACACTCTGCTATTAATGAGACATGGCCTATTGGAGCTCCCAGTAATGGTGCATTGCGGGCAACCCCACGTGAAGTCTTGGACCTCCGTCCAACACCGTGCCCACAGATGCATTATGCTATTACTGGGTCCGAGAAACAGCGTCGGTAAACTCGCCGGACTGGATGACTGCTGCGGGACCTGTAGCTCTGTCGTGGGGGATTCGCCGACTGGGGTAACAACTCACATGTTGCCAGAGAAAATACTCGGAACGGCACTTGTTGTCTCGCCGTATTGCCACCCATTCCGGCCAATCTCATCCGGTCTTTAGAGCCTCAACCGATCATATAGCCGATCGCGCGGGAGAGCTTTGCGTAGTCACACAATTCTTTCCAGGAACAGTGTTGGACGTGGGATGCCAAGTCTATCAATATTTTTCAATCTCAACCTCGTGCTTACAATTGCCTGGTGCTGGTCGACTCGCCTCCTCAACAATTCTTGAACTGCGGGTGTTGACAGTGCCCAAAGTGTTGACCTGTGGATACGGTAAGGCTTCCTTGCAAACATCCCACGCTGATCGGTGTACAACGTTCCACGAATCGACAGTTTCCGACTTTTTACATTCTACGAGGTAGGTACCAGTACTTTCTCACGCTTTGGTTGTGGGGTATGGCAATATTTTGCCTCAAGTGAACAGTATACAATCTGCTTGGAGATACACAACCCATTGCTCGGTGTGATCATAGAACCTATGTTAATTCTCCGTCTGAGGCAATCCTTCCAAAAATGCGGAAGCTGGAAAAAGTGGAATGCGAAGTGGATATGATTGGAGGACATCGTGAGTTCTCCCTTCGTTTTCAGCCCTTGAGGGCCGGGAATTACAGTGTCATGCATGATGGCAACGGGATGCTCACGCGACCGCTTGGATGCCGACGTAATGCTTGCTTCATTGCCATCGCCAAATATGATCGTTTTGAGGGGCAGTGTTGAGTACCCCGCAAAAACTGATATACCCGATTGAAGCAGCAATGGCTATCGCGATCCGAGGTCGGACACCTACTTGCGATATGTCCATCAACAAGACCTTGACTTTTCAAGCCATAGATTTGCGTACCGAGGTATTTTGACTCTTTGATTCAGGGTTGTTCGCCCTGCGCTTTTGCCATCATGCGCTGGGCTACAGTATGTCGTGCAGATTCCTCTGCATAAGCGTCTGCGCGCATACGGCGTTTACGATGGTGGTGTGGTACAATCCTTCATAGCAAGCCACATACTAGGCACTGTCGAATCCATGTAGCCTCCTTCGCTCGAGAGTGTATGGTCATCGCGGCAATTCGCTGTCACGCTCGTGACGACCTCTTGCACTGGTTCACGGGTGTCAGTACAACGAACACACACCATGGTCGGCTTGTAGATAATCTTTATGGCATGAAATATTGGGCATACTTAGGGCATATTATACGAGATCAGCGGTATCGGTATCAAATATTGGCCAGCCCGCTCGACGATGGTCAGGTAGCCGCCAACACGCTGATGATCTCGAGGAAAGCGCGATACGCACGTTAGGCCGCCATTACGCCCCATCAACTACCTGGACCCAAGCGGGAGATCCTCCTCCGAGGGTCCGCGAATACGGATTCCATGTAATGTATGCACACAGCCTCCAAATTCATACCACGTTTGTTAAGCACAAGGGATCAAATCCCTTCACCCATCGATGCTCAAAGTCGGCCCGAACCCCAACAGATTTTCCACCAGTTGCGGTTGCTCGGGTCGTTAACCGACTTCTTGCACAAGCTGCTCGCTTGCTTGCGTCCCTTGACCAACAATCCTGGTATCTTTTACAAATCGTGGGGTAGCACATGCACATTCAACGCCCAGGCTGCCCTCTACATTCACATCATGACGCCACATAGACAGGGCATTGTTTGTTTGTAATTGCGTCTCGATGTGGATGTGTGCTTCGAACTTTATTCACCATCGTTGTGTTCACATTCTCCGCAGATCTCCGACGGATGGGTGCTATAGTTGCCAACGCTGACAATGATTCGATGGCGAATGAGATTCAAATTACATACAGCACACAAGTGTCTGTGTGCTGTGAATTCCGATTCCTTGATATCTAGACGTTATATGTGGACGACTATTGCGGAGCTCAATGCAGATCGATGTTTCTCAATCCTCGCTACACCTTAGATGAATATCAGGGCTGGCAACCGCTGGTCGTCTACTTCAGAAGCTTCGCAGCGTGCTGCATCAGTACAATCAAGGGACCGCCAAAATCCCCATTGGTGGACATGCGGGAGTACCTCTGATGGATCAGTCTGTACGCCTTTTCCTCATTTTCGAGTCAGAACGCCGCCTGTACATATCGCGACGGCTCACAGACAAAAGTTGGTCCTGAACAGACGTTCAACATTTCAAGCCAACAAAAAAAGCAATCTTCGTTCGCCTAAGAACCCCTGACCCCGCGGCGGCTGTGGCTGCGCTAATCTCATCTCACAAGCGACGCATCGAAAAACACGGAGGATGTTGCTTCTTCTGAATCCACCTACCATTCTGGGATACGAAGTGAAATGAGCAAGAGACAATCCACGAGTAATGCTGTCATACGCATGACGTTGCTGTCCACAGCTCAATTTCAAAATCTTCAATGGGTTGTACTGTATTCTTACCCTCCAGAGACTCCAGAAGTCTCGATCCATCGATCGACGGTACCTGAAACGCACCCATGGCACTGGAGTCGTGGAGTCGCCTTATCGACGACTGATAACAGGAACCGTGGATGTGTTGATGCAAGATCTACGCAACCGCGTGGGTGACGCCGAAGTCTGTCCGGGGGCTATGCACTCGAGATCTGGAATCACCATAATTGGGTGCGGTATGGGAAATCTGCTAGAGTACATTGCATCCCGAACCGAGGCCTTGTCTAAAATTATCGTATGTGGGAATGGTAGACATCACTTCAGGGGGTTGAATCGTATAGTGAACAATGCATTTACATGGATCTGAATACTAGAATGAGGAGACGGTAATTGTCAGTTGCTTGCGGTTTAAACTCCAATGTAGGTAAAATGAAGGGAAAGAGGGACATTTGCAGTTTTATCTCTCTGTATCTCACGAGTGCAGAGGGTAACAAGACAGCGGCTGTTTCTACCACGCTTCCTCGGAGGCATCATGACTTACTAGTCTGCGCCCTCGAACTCGGCCTGATCGTCCTCATCGTTGTTTTCTTCGTTGTCCTCGCTATCCGACTCGCTGCTCCCTTCTAGCACGCGCCCACTGTCAATAGTAGACGGTGTAGGGCAGTAAAGTAATTGCATACAAATGAGTTGACCTTTATGAACTTTTCGTCGAAGACTGTGGACATGTAGACTCTTATAACGCCAGATGAGTGCGCAAAGGTCTATGGCAATTGCAGATCACACAGAGCACTCGAGTTATACTGGCAGTGAAGTCTTACGTAACGAACTTTGCGTGAGAACTTTGTAAATGTAGCTACCATTGTGCAAGACCCATATGTGTTTTTGACTTAATAATTATGTATCTTAACAAGATCTACTTGTGCAGGCGGTGTTGCAAGTTACTCACGCGCTTAGCTGCAGGACTTCTGGCTATCTCAATTTGATCGAGAGGACGCTGTAAAGCAGTACAAAAATCATGTCCCAAGCATACATACAATTGTTGTACTACTTGCGGATATGAAAAGCTTGGATCAAAGCTACATGCTCTTGAGGATGACTTGGTCTGATTGTTCAATGATTTGCCATTCTTCCATTCTCGATTACAACGCTCCCCATCTCCTTCTTTCTCCACAAAAGTCTGCAATATGCTTATAGCATTGTTCTACCTGCCGCACTAAGATCTCACTATCATTTTTTCACTGTTTCCCATTCATCCTCGAACGGCCCAAATACGTCAAAAATCCAGTTAAAATCTTTCGCCTCATCCCCTTGCCCGCACAGATGTTCAGAGTGCCACTTGATCCCCTCAAATGCTTCCTTCTGGCACGCCATACCTAATCTGACGTGAGGATGTCGGTTAGTCAAGATATATCCCACTCATATCGGTCTTGCCACAACATTCTTCAGGGAATTGACTAGGGATAGGTACTGGGCCGTGTACAGATCGAACTGTCCGCGTTCAAACAATAGATCAACACAATCAACAGGTGGAAGGTTCTTGGCAAGATCATACATCCCAGACTTCAAGTCGACGAATGCTGTGATGGAACCCCTAATCCGAGATAGTGCGTGACAGTCGACAAGGGAGCCGACTGTTCCGTAGCCAATCCAATCGGGCCATGCTGGGACGTGTCAGAATATTGGGCGGTATCGAATCGCAGCTCGAGCGTCTCCAAAGAGTGGATTTATTTACGAAGAGCGTCCCCGAGGGCGCTGTAGGACTGAGACACGAGAGAAGGCTGTGTTTTGTGCGGCGGAGCTGGACCGTCCTCACAAACACGACAATAGAAACTGCATTTCCGATGTTCTAGTGCCTTGAGTCTCTTGGCAGCTGAGACGATTTGCGCAATGGCTCCCATACAACCAATGTCGCTGCCTATCTGGAGTCGCTGCAAGGCGCAACTATTATCCTCAACGTCCCAGTCTTCGAATGGCTGAACCCGATGAAATTTCTCCATCTCCAGAGTTGTGGGAGACGGAAGACGTAAAATGCCGGCCCTGGTCTCGGATGATAGGATCTCTGCTGATGCTAGGTGCAACCGCTGAAGTCTCGCGAACGGATGTTTCGGGATGCCAATTTGGGCGTTGAAAGCGGGGAAGAAGAGTTTCTCCACATGAGCATTTTCGGTCGTCAGGTCCTGCAGGCTGTACGCTTGCCTCAAAGTGAGCAGCTCATGGCTCAATGACAGGCCCCAGCCCACGATTTGTACTGTCTCAAGAAGTGTTGAGCAAGTCAGGGTCTCATGGAGATCATTCTCCACCATTCTCCATAGCTTGATCGTAAATATGGCATCTTCTCGTAAAGAAACGTCTCAGCAATACGTTGTGAGTTCATGGATATGAGACACATAGATACTAGTCCTTGTTATATAAATAGCGAAATATGCGTAAAATGGCTCGTCCGGAGCCTGTTTAGACTGGCTGAAGAGGTCTCTAGAATCTTGTGCTGATGCTTCGATTAGCTTTGGTACTTGCGGGTCTTCTTAGGGATGTTTCGGTAAGTGAACTTGACCTTGGGGCTAGACTTCACGGGCCTGTGTATACGCTTCAAGGGAGCTGTTGACTTGTTATCACGAGCCACTGTCTTCCGGGCTTCATGTGTGCGGTCTCTCGTGTCTGGGTTTTCATCGCAGCGTTGCAAGAGCCGGTACCGACCTGATTCTGAGTGTGGTTAAAAATCATCCTTATGGGAGTGGAATTGCAGGGAAAAGGTACCTAGGTGCTGGGTGTCGAGGGTCGCAATAGTTGATCCGTGATAGTGGGGGAAAGAGCGTCAGAGGGCGCGCACCCAAGATATATAAACACAGGTTCCGCACTCCAACGAACCGTGCGTCGTCGTAGACCCTCAGTGAAGGTCTAGCGCCCACGTGATAAACGATGTGGGTTCTCCAGGGTTGTTGTGCCTACATCACCATACCAAACGTATCTTCCCAGCCGCTTTTTGGACAAAACAAAACAACCAGAAGTACGTAACAGCCGATCTCCCACCGTAGAGCACTGCATGGAACCAATTTGATCAACCTCGCATGCAAGCGCAGGTTCAGCCTCGAACTCGAACGTCCCCTCCGCTTCAAGTTCTACAATAGCCCAGCGAGTCTCCTCTTGTATACCCAAATATCATGGGTATCTTCTCAAAAGATTGGAACAAAAAATGTCAAGATTACAAGTATAGTATGTAAGGATCCAGTGTGAGACCCGTACTCGACAAAAGATGCCATGATATGGTTGTTTGTTATAAAGTCTGATTATACGCGTTTGATAATGCGGCTGGCAGCAGTGTCTGCATCAGCGAAGGCGCGAAACCAGACCTGCAGTTACATAAGAGACTTTTGATGCTTGACTGCTGACTCGCACTCTTTTCCTCAATTGGAAATTATATGTCGTCTGCTTTCTTCACGTTCCATCCCTTTCAATACTCATCTAATCCAATCTACCGCGATTTCACCACACTCCAGCCCGGCTCATGAAGGTGCTGCGTTACAATGAGTGATTTTGTCAAAGGACATCGACTCAAAAGTCAAGACATTGGCGATACAAAAACACCATCACATCAGGCAATCCACAAAGCAGCAAGAGTCCAAAACCGTGATTTTCAATATGTTTAGCCATACGTGCAAACGCCAAAATATTGAACCTTCGAGGAGGTATCACAATCCAAAACATAGCCATAACCAATACCAGGGTTCTGTATTTACCGTTCCAAGCCCACCAGGAAATCACTCCATTACCGATTCATCAATTTACATACCCAAAAGGAAAACAAGACTGAAAAAGGACAACAAGGTTTACAACGAACTCTCTCCGTTCCTCTCCGTTGCGCCATACGTAGCGGGCTTCCTCGCATTGCCCGTGACGTCACTCCAAGCAGCTCCGAATCGGCGACCTGTGCTCGCAAGCAGGCCCTCCTCTTCCTCCTCCTCGAGATCACGATCGACTTGCTCTTGGTCTAAAGAGGGTGCTTTGAAGAGTGTGGTGAGGAAGACGATGAGGTAGGACCCCAGGAAGGCAAATTGTGCCCAGAAGAGAACAACACCGAAGAAGGGGAAATTGATGGTGACACGATTGATGAAGGTGCTGAGCACAGAGGGCGTGCATACAGATTGAGCGGAAGGGTTGGTGGCTAACTCAGAACAGGGCTTGATGAGATCTTTGTGCTCTGAGCAGTCGGGCTGTTCGCCATGGCCGTTAATGGTCATATCGCAATAGGTCTGAGGACCCCATGTGGCGTATTGAGGCGCGACAACCATGGCGACGGAGTAGTTGATGGCCAGTGTGATGAGGGTAAGTAGGACCGTGGCCATGAGAAGCGCTTGAGGAGATGTCTGACCCTTGCGGATCTTGAAGATGGTGATCCACAAGAAGCGAATGCCAGCCGTGGCGATACCGACAACAGATGCGGAGAAGAAGAACAGGACCAGGAGTAGGAACAGGACATAGTCAATGGGGAAGACTTTGGATGATTTCACCAGAACGTAATTTAACGGCTGGAAGATGTTGATGTGGCCAAGAATGTAACCACAGTGCGCACCACAAATGGAGTTTTTAGCCTTGTCGATACCTGTGATGAGCATGCTGGCGAAGATGACGAGGGCAAATACCATGAGCAGCAATCCACCGACTAGTTTGAGCGGGCGGAAGAAAGCCTCCGTTTTGATCCAGGCCTTGACGATCCAGTGCCGGTCAGTTCCGCTGTTTTCTGCAGCAAGACGCTCGCGGCGAATGAGTGTACGCTCCTCGCGGACGAGAGCTTCGAGTTCACGCCTATCGCGAGTCTCGAGACCGCCATCGCGGCCCTGGTTACGGCCTTCGAGCTGTCGCTGGCGCTCGCGGTTGTTCTCTAGCTGTGACGCTGTGTTGGCAGCTAGCGTGGGGGCTGAGACAGAAGGCGCAGACTTGATCATGGCAACAGGAAGGAGTGCCATGCCAGCTCCTGTGTAGAGGACGAACAGGATGGTGCCAACAGTGATGAGAAGACCAAGGCCAAAGGAGAGAGCACGTTCGCCATCTAGGTATGTTAGTGACGGGGCAGGTGAGCAATGGCTATGAACATACGGTTTTCAGCGAGCAGGTTCTTGAAGTAGTCGAGATCCAGACGCTTGTCGTCCTTGGCCTGCTTTGCGAAGGGCACGAAGAAGCCAACCAAGAAAATGGCGACGACGAAGACGAGGAAAGCAAGCGTGTACTTGAGAGCACCCCAGATGCGCTGGCCAGCCGTCTGCTCACCATGCTCTGCCGCGTCCTCGTCGTATTCCTCGTACCAGAAGTAGGTGAAGGGGATCACAAGGAGACACAGGACCGCATCGAGCGAGTAGAGGGTGTAGTAGACGATGCGCAGTGTGTAGACGATGCTGTCGACCGTGTCTGGGGTGGCCCAGTCCTTCTTCCGGCCTAGGCTGGATCTCGAGGTGGATGAGACGAGAGCAACGTCGACGGGGATTAGCAGCACCGTGGCCAGCAGGGCGAGTGTGGTGAAGATGCAGACAATCGTGACCGAGGCGGCACGCTCACGGGGCTTTTGGTAGACGTAGACGAAGGTCGAGGCGATGAGGAAGAGGATGCCTACCGCAACGGCGTAGGCGACCCAGATGAGGCTGGTCTGGATGAGCGCCATGGCGGTTCGAGGCAATGGAGCTGCAGATACGGTCAGTTGTCGCGTCCAGAATAAGCTGGCACGGCGACAGCATGCATACCTTTCTTCACAGAACCGCCGAGTCTGTCGAGGCGGGGTGTAGGGGAAGCGTTGGAGAGCTCAGCGCAGCCTGTTTGTCGCGCCCAGCGAGGCAGCGGTAGCCATGACGTTTTGGCGAGGCGGGGATCGGCCTGGGAGGCCTGGCCAGCCGCCATGCACATGCAGCCAGGTTGAGACGGGCCAGAGCTCCACGCGCGCTACCGAGAGCTACATCGCTTGGCGCATCGCATGCTCTTTGAGCGCGTCGCAACACCAAATACACGTTGGACCTATCGCGGCATTGTCTGTCCACGCCGCTGCCTGGCCCCATCTAATCCCCCGTGCTATGACGAGTAGTGTCACAGGCAGACCATCCCACCCACCATGCAGTGCTATACGGAGATAGCCCCGCCCACGGCCGTCAGCCATGCCATCAGCCTGCCCTTCCTCTCGTCGCGAGCACATAATCTGGTTGTCGCAAAGAACTCGCTGCTCCAGATCTTCGACATCAAGTCGACCACCACCGAGGTGGCTCCCGAGGGCGGCGACGAGGTGGACAATGCAGCAGCAAACCTCGACACCGAGGCGGCTGACGTGCAGTTTCAGCGCACAGAGAGCACGGCAAAGCTGGTGCTCGTCGCCGAGTTCCCGCTGGCGGGCACAGTCATATCGCTGGCGCGCATCAAAGCGCTGAATACAAAGTCGAGGGGTGAGGCGCTGCTGGTGGCATTTCGGGACGCAAAGCTGAGCTTAGTCGAGTGGGACCCGGAGACGTACAGCCTCCATACAATATCAATACACTACTATGAGAACCCAGACTTGCCCGGCATTGCTCCTTGGTCAGCTGACCTGAAAGACACGTACAACTTCTTGACGGCAGACCCCAGCAGCAGATGCGCCGCCCTCAAGTTTGGCACCCACAACCTCGCCATCTTGCCCTTTCGCCAAAGTGACCTTGTCGAAGACGACTACGACTCAGACCTCGAGGGCCCGCGAGACACCAAGCCCGACCAGGCTGAGGGGCCCAACGGCGAGACTGCACACAAAACACCCTACTCTTCGTCCTTCGTTCTACCCCTCACAAACCTCGATCCTACCCTTACACACCCCGTCCACCTCGCCTTCCTCCACCAGTACCGCGAGCCCACGTTTGGCATAGTCGCCGCATCACAAGCCGTCGCACCACCTCTCCTCGCCAACCGCAAAGACATCCTCACATACTCAGTCTTCACACTCGATCTCGAACAGAAAGCCTCTACAACACTCCTCTCGGTTGCAGGGCTGCCATATGATATCTCGCGCGTAGTCCCACTCCCACACCCAATCGGAGGCGCGCTCTTAGTCGGAAACAACGAGATCATACATGTCGATCAAGGAGGAAAGACCAACGGCGTGGCAGTCAACGAATTTGCCAAAGCTTGCACCTCGTTCCCGCTTAGCGACCAATCTGATTTGGCCTTGCATCTCGAGGGCTGCAATGTTGAGCTGCTATCTCAAGATACTGGAGACGTTGTCCTTGTGCTGAACGATGGTCGTGTACTCATTCTAACTTTCACCCTGGAGGGGCGCACTGTGTCTGGGATGACGATTCAGACCGTCGCAGCAGACCACGGCGGCCATCTCCTCAAAGTTGGCTCCTCGTGTACCAGCAACCTTGGGCGGGGGCGGCTCTTCATTGGAAGCGAAGACGGAGAATCGGTTTTGTTGGGCTGGAGTAGCGCAACCGCTCAGCTGCGAAAGAGACACTCCAATGTAGGCCTTGACGGAGATGAGGGAACGTCGGAAGAGGAGGAGGAAATCGACGACCTGGATGACGACCTTTACAACGATACAGCGCCGACGGTAAAGAAGATTACCGCGGCTGCGTCAGAGCCAACACCCCCCGGGACATATACTTTCAGGATACATGACGTGCTCCCAAGCATAGCACCGATTCGAGACGCCGTCTTGCACCCAGGCAAAGTCACCGAATCTCTCAACAAAGGCGAGATTATGCTTTCAACTGGCCGTGGAGCAGCTGGTGCCATCACCGGTCTCGATCGGGAGCTCCATCCTGTCAGTCTTACAACATCAGAACTACCATCTGCACACGGAATCTGGGCTGTACATGCTAGAAAACAGGCCCCTGGAGGGGTTGTAACTGCTTTCGGTGAAGATACGGAAGCCAACATGTCTACAGACGTGGACTATGATCAGTACCTAGTCGTGTCCAAGACCAGCGAAGATGGTACCGAAAGCACAGTAGTGTATGAAGTAAATGGCAATGAGCTATCAGAAACCGACAAAGGCGATTTTGAGCGAGAGGAAGGCTCCACCCTTTTCGTGGGTGTCTTAGCCGCTGGGACTAAGGTTGTGCAAGTAATGAGGACTGAAGTCAGAACATATGACTCAGGTAAGTCCAGATGTCGAGTGAGCGAGCGAGCAAATAGTACTAACGATTTGCTATCCAGAGCTCAACATGGATCAAATTCTTCCAATGGAAGACGAAGAGACAGGAGATGAGCTCCGTGTAATCAATGCTAGCTTCGCCGACCCATACTTGTTAGTACTTCGCGAAGACTCCAGCGTCAAAATACTCAAAGCAAGTGGCGACGGCGAGCTTGAAGACGTTGAAGCTACCGGGCTCTCATCAACCAAATGGCTCTCAGCCAGCTTGTTTAAATCGGCTACGTTCACAGAAGTCTTTGCGTTCTTGTTGACCCCGGGAGGAGGGCTGTATATCTTTGCGATGTCAGAATTGGAAAAGCCGTGCTATGTAGCTGAAGCACTGGGCTTTCTCTCCCCGTTGTTGACAGTGGACTATGTGCCTAGACGTAGTGCTGCGAAGGCAACAATTACTGAGATACTTGCTGCTGATCTCGGTGATGCTACTACCAAGTCACCACACCTCATCGTAAGCGAGTAGACAAGGATTCTATCGTCATAAGCTAATTATCGCAGGTGCGAACCTCCAGCGATGACCTCGTCATCTATAAAGCATTTCACTCGCCATCAAGATCCTCATCAGATCTCTGGACAAAGAATCTGCGCTGGGTCAAACTAGCCCAGCAGCATGTCCCGCGATACGTTGAAGACTCGGGGTCAGAGGATGCAGGAATTGAGAGCACCTTGCTTGCGTTGGACGATGTATGCGGCTATAGCACCGTCTTCCAGCGCGGTGCATCGCCCGCCTTCATCTTCAAAGAGTCTTCTAGCGCACCGCGCGTCATCGGACTAAGTGGTAAACCTGTCAAAGGTTTGACTACCTTCCACACCTCGTCTTGCGAACGAGGTTTCGCCTATGTAGACTCAACCGATACACTCCGCATATGTCAGCTTCCCTCACGAACGCATTATGGACATCTAGGCTGGGCAACACGGCGCATGCCAATGGACGCCGAGGTCTATGCCCTGGCATATCATCCTGCAGGACTATACGTTGTTGGTACCGGCCAACCCGAAGACTATGTTCTTGATCCATCAGAAACTTACCACTATGAACTTCCCAAAGAAGATATCAACTTCAAACCCAGCATTGAGCGTGGGGTCATCAAGCTTGTTGACGAGAAGACATGGTCCATCATCGATACACATGTATTCGATCCACAGGAAGTGGTTCTCTGCATCAAGACTTTGAATTTGGAAGTTTCTGAAACCACTCACCAACGCAAGGATCTGATCGCGGTTGGTACTTCAATTGTGCATGGCGAAGACCTTGCGACGAAAGGCTGCATCCGCATCTTTGAAGTCATCACCGTGGTACCAGAACCTGATCGTCCAGAGACCAATAAGCGTCTCAAGTTGATCGTCAAGGACGAGGTGAAAGGTGCAGTCTCTGCCATTTCAGAGCTCGGAACACAAGGCTTCATGATCATGGCACAGGGACAGAAGTGTATGGTGCGAGGTCTCAAGGAAGACGGCACTCTGCTACCTGTCGCTTTCATGGACATGCAATGCTATGTTACAACCTTGAAGTCGCTACCGAACACAGGGATGTTGTTGATGGGCGATGCGTTCAGGGGAGTTTGGTTCACCGGTTACACCGTAGGTCACCCACATCCGCGTGAATTTCAACAGTTTACTCACAACACCACAGGAAGAGCCATACAAGATGTCCCTCTTCGGTCGCAGCAAACACAACCTCGAAGCCATAGCCGTCGACTTCCTCCCCTTCAACGGCGAACTACACATCATCGTCGCAGACGCAGACATGAACATCCAAGTCCTCCAATACGACCCAGAAAGTACGTTCCAACTCCCTCCCCCACACTCTTACACCACCACACACTAACAAACACACCCTAAACAGACCCCAAATCCGAAGGATCACGTCTCCTCCACAAATCCACCTTCCACACCGGCCACTTCTCCACAACAACACACCTCCTACAATCCCATCTCCAAATGCCCTCATCAGCCTCGACCTTTGGCACAACCGACGACACCTTCACCCAGGACCCAACCCAACCCACTAACCCCTTACCCCTGCACCAAATCCTAATAACCACCCAATCCGGCACGCTAGCCCTCATAACCCCCCTATCAGAATCTTCATACCGCCGCCTCTCCAACTTATCCGCCTACCTCATCACAGCGCTAGATTCGCACTGCGGACTTAATCCTGTGGCGTTCCGGACAGCGGAAAATGCAGAGGGGGGGTGGGATGCGGGGACTGGGGGTGCGAGGGGCGTGTTGGACGGAGGAGTTTTGATGAGATGGGGGGAGTTGGGGGAGCAGAAACGACGGGAGGGGTTGGCGAAGTACGGGGGTGATGAGTGGGGGTTTGGGGGTGAGAGGGAAGTTCTTGCTGGGTGGGGGATTTTTGGGGGAAGGGGGGCTTAAATAGGGCGAGGGAGTGATGGAGGGTAGAGGAGTATGTTATGGAGATAGTAATAGACTCCAATTTTTCCATCCACAACAAGAAACAAAAAGTTTGGAAATCCTGTGTCGTTGTAACAAAGAATTAGCAAATCAAGACAACGTGCAGATTGAATTTTCTACACACCAATAGTCCTAAAAGCCCCAAACATGACGTGTGTTTTAATTAATACATCAAATCGCGTCACTATGTTCCATCTCCACCTCCAAATCTGTCATGAAATCAAGACAAGTACAAGAGTAGATGGGTAGATCGCCTTATGACTACCTCCCGAGACGCTCATCACAAAAGAGCAAGTAAGTGCTACGATACAGCAATTATACATAGTACACTACAGTGCGTTACAAGTATAGTAAGTTTTACAATGCGTTCCGAGTGGTGTAGTGTAATTAGACTAAAGTTTACGGATACGATGGGATGGGTATACCAAGCGGACTTGGTGTAGATGGATAGTTCAAATGAAGGAGGGGCGATGCGGGGTGGTTGTGTCGTTGTATTTATTAGTCTTCGTGGCGTTGATTGTTGATGATAGTGGTGAGTGTTAAAGATGGTTGCGATTGTTAAACAAAGTGGTGAGCATTGGTTGTGAATAGTTTTTTATTATCGTAGTTTTAATCACCACAGCCTGAATCATTACATTGACGGTGGCGTGTCAAGATTGAAGCAGGTACCTACCTATCTAGCGTGAAGGTTTTGCGCCTAAAGGAGGTTCTGGGGGAAGATGATGGTGACTGTGTTTTGTAGATGAAGTTGGAGGTGCTGCTTAATTCTTTGCTTCCAAGATTAGTTAGAGTGCGTCGCTTGAGTTGGTGTTTCACTCAAGTTGGTTTGGGACGTTACTCGGGTTAGTGTTTCGCTCGCGGGAGATAAGTTCCTTGTTCAACTGAAGCCTCGGCTTAAAGTGGAGTATATATGGTCCTTCTCAAAGCAGAGAGCACTCCGTATGGAATAGCTAGTAAGTCTAACAACTAGGTGTGTACACAAACTCATATCCAAAATGACATCTTATCTATTAAACGAACTACTTTCAAGAACAAACAACTCATTTAAAGACTACTATGATAACTACAGGTGATCTCAAGTACACTTCAGTAGCATAGTAGCGATGAACCAGGCATCACTGCTGTAGAATCTTCGAGCGAAGTTGCGGAAGTCCAAGCAAGAGTATGCTAAGCAGACTTACTATAATCACTTGAATACCTCACATAGGAGCGTATAGCCAGAGAAGATGGTAATATCGACTTGAGATAAACTGACTGCAATGCGAGCTGTCTTCCTCCGCTATCACGTCTTCATAGAACATCTTACTATGCTTATTACCCTGTACTTTTAGGACCATACACGCTTTTTATGTTTACAAAAGTGACGTATAGTAGGGTCTAGGTGTCATTGTAGTGCTATTCTAGCAAAGTTGAGTGTAAGCTATGGATGCCTAGATAGAAAGGAGGAGGAAATGAGAGTATAACTGAGTAGGAGAGAGTGGCGGGGAGTAGCTCAATGATTAGAACCATCTGGATGTAACGCAAGTATAGAAATAAACTTTAGTAACACACGCTTCTCAAAGTACCTGTAGATTTATTTAGTATATTTGGGCGATGATATATATTGGCTACACGTACTTAAGATACTTATAGATATGTAGTATAGCATAGCGTAGTAGTAAACGAAGTAATGTTGTACAGAGGGTAGCATACTATGTAGAAGCCAAGATATAAGGGATAGTGGGAACAAATCATAATAGAGTAAGATAATATAACAAGGAGTATCTTGGACATGGTCATAGCATAGCAAGAGAACTCCAGGTGTTACAATACATTCAAGGTTAGGTAATTACCTATGATGCTTATGTATATTACACGTACTTGAAATGCTCACAAATCAACGTTATAGAGCAGTGTGTTCATTGGCGTAGTATCATTAGAGCTAAGATGTGAGTGCTACAAGGAGGCCTGGATAGATACAGGGATGCAAGAGGGGTGTGATGAGTCAGTATAGTATGGCTGGGAGTTCGTCGATCATGAGAGCAACATGGATGTTGACCGTTGTGTATACATCGGTACACTGAAATGTACTATGATTGACTTTGTTGATGGTCTACAATTTCAGATTCCCTTCTCATGCCACTCTTGAACAGCCGCAACAACAGCATCGGCTCATCGAGCTTCATCGTACCCAGAAACACCCTCACGTTGGCAGCATCCATGTCTCCCAAATTCTTCTTCCCTCTCCAGTCTTGGTATTCAGCCTTGCTTTTGGCATCGGGGCCAATTCTTGTGCCTCGAAGCACTTGTACCAAACCCATTCCGTATTTGACGATCTCTGGGTTCCCTCTGCGCCCTCAAGAGACCAATTGGATAAGTGAATCAAAATAACAAGTGTACTGTGGTTGGCTACACTTCTGATTATAATACAACTTCAGATGCCATTTGCATGCCATTCTTTGATGGCCGCCACCATTACGTCTGGACCATCACAAGACAACGCCGCGAATTCCCTAGTGAATGCCTGGAACGGTCTAATACTACATGCCTTCTTTACTTTGCGTAAGAACTTCTCGTCGAGATCAACATGTCCCGGGTAAAGCTTGACGTTTGGAAGATTGATATCTTCCAGCTTCTGGTCCGCTCTCCAGACTTGTTCCACTGGTTGGTAGTTGGATCGGGGTCCCAACTTTTCGTCTCGAAACGCACGAAGCAGTACCAAACCAAGCTTCATAAATGATCGGATGCCGTCTGGACTGCGTCCATCAAGCGACCACGTGACCAGGCGGACCTCAATGGTGAGTTTCTCATTTGCTTTTGCCTGTGCGAAGAGAGGTCGAAGTATGGCTTGGTCTGGCTTTTTGAATTGACTCCAGCCACTGAGGAAAATGATCTTTCGCTTCTGATTCTTGATGTGGCGTTCACTGGCGCGTAATAGGTTGACCAATTCTTGACCATGAGCATCGCCCACCATTAGGTCGTTCAATACCAGTTGGCGGAATCGGGAATCGCTAGCAACTTCGCGACAATCTCGCGAATGCGGTTGATAGGAGTTAGGTCTGAGCCACTAATTACAGGGCGGCTGTCATTGCTGTGAAGAATGACGCGATACGAGCCCTGGGCGCTGTTGGTGAGGTGAAAGTCCCAGACCATTTCTCGGATCTCTCGCGGCAACTAGCATTCGCCCGGGGCAACACGCTCATAGCGTTCTGTGTAAACCTCCACCGCGACCACATTTGACTCTTCTTCTATGTGGAACCGAATGTTGTCATTGACAGGCTTCCATTTGCCGACAACTTGGACGTCCGCGTCGCTGAGATGTGTGCTGACCGATATACTGAAGCTGATGTCGAAGCTGCGGCATTCGATAGCGCCGGTAAGAGAATTGACGTGTCCGAAAGTCAATCTGGACCCACTTGCTGTAATTACAGCGCTCTTGCGGACTTGCTGGTTGATATCATTGTCCTTGCTCTTGTTGTTCGTAGTCTCGTATCGGCCGGTGTAGATTCTGAGCGTAGATGCGTTGAGTGACGGCATGACGAATAGAAACTGGCGATGCGTACGTCCGCATATGTGTGGTGTTTTAATCTTGACTTTAAGGGTGACTGTGAGGATCTAATGTCGTTATGTTGCGATATAGTCGTGTTTGCAGTCACCGTGCTCCTGAACGTTTGCAATCAACAGGAGTC
This sequence comes from Plenodomus tracheiphilus IPT5, assembly GCA_010093695.1. Taxonomy (NCBI): domain Eukaryota; kingdom Fungi; phylum Ascomycota; class Dothideomycetes; order Pleosporales; family Leptosphaeriaceae; genus Plenodomus; species Plenodomus tracheiphilus. Next base: position 61,210 of record MU006331.1, read on the forward strand.
GGTATCGCGGCGCACGCACGCCTGCCTACCTAATCTGCTTTGCAAACGCTTACCCTTCTTCTCATTGGCCATGTTTGAAATGCGCACACGGAAAAGTCGGGACTGTCCAGCGATACATCGTTGGTTTCCGCCTCTGACCGTCTCTTCCTCGCCACACGTGATGCACGAAGGACTGGCAACACGGGCTATATTGCTGACGGGAAATGTTGTACAATATACATATTGGCCTTAAATATCTAAGTACACACGTAGAGAAAGTCAGAATCGCCTTTTGAGCAAGAAGCTTTCTCGAGTGACTAACGAAATGCATCCGTGGCAACGATAAGCTTCTGCTATGTGAGACTTGCAATCCGACTTTATGTAATGGTACAATTGGTCAAGATCATATTCCTATATTTTTATATGAAGATTGAAGCGATATTTAGCATAATCTGATAAGGTGTGTACATTGCGAGGCTCTATGGTAGTATTCACTGTGATTCAGGTCCGCGACCGCGACCGCATATGCCCTTCGTGGACCTGCTGCAGTCCCACACAGCATTACAGCAAGCACTCCAATAGTTGGAGGTCTTCGGACAGAACCGATTGGGTGGTACGATTGATGCAATTGTGAATGATGTGTCATCATGTAGGTGCCCAGGTCTCTCCTTCACCGTGACGTAGAACACATGACTGCGTGACCGTTAGCGAGATGGACCGTGCTTCGCCACACTATAGTACATATACCCCTCTCACTTGTCTTTTCCCTTCTTCACTTGAATTCAAATTTGCGACACACCTGGATTGTCACTTTTGCTCAATCTCCATTACCACCATCAAGCAAACAACAAGACCTCAGACCGCTCTACACCACTACCACCAACGAAAGAGCAGGACTTTGAACCTCGTAATTCATCAAGATTGCATTCTGGTGAGCCCCACGCTACCTCATGACGCTGACCAAAGGGATTACACCATATCAAATAGCACTGCTGCGAGCCTCGCGTCGTAACACGTCCATTACTCAGACAACGATCACACTATATCACCTGTTCGCAAATCTTTGCATCTCACTATGGTGGCATTTAGCAGCGTCCAGCGCAGCGATGCATTGCGCGAGAACAGCGAGTAAACATGCAGGTCATGTTTTGCTTTTGCTGGCACTTGACTGAGCAGGAAGAGCACACATCCACCGTGTAAAGCCTGCGACGACATCGCGTGGTGATTCACCACAGGTGCACCGTCAGTGAGCTAGAGTACCCTAATGTCGGTTGATTGTTTTTCAACGGGAAACATGACGGGCTGGACTCGTCATGCGGATGCAGACCACCAATACGGCACACCGGTGTGTTAACGGAGGCGTAGCGCTTAGGATGGCGGGAATCACGGGGCACTGGCACCGCCTGCGGGGTTTTGGACTTTGAGGGTGACAAGTTCGCCCAAGGTACTGCCCACTCAACACTCACATTGTGTCATTATATCACAATTTTTTTTTTCATCAAGATTACTGCCTAACTTTGGCATTGCTTGAGGAAGAGAGCGTGGACTTGGCTGGGCAAAAGATCGTTACCGGTAGAAAAGTTCAAGGCTCTGGGGGATCAAAATTCATTTACAACGTGGTTCAAGTACTGTCAACACAAGCTATATCCTCTCCCAGCCGAACGCCATCCCCATCCCAACCCGATTCCACGTCAAGAACCTCCAATATGCCTTCTGCTACCTTGACCTCAGCCCCAAAAACTCCACAATCACGTCCAAATCATACATAGCCGTATTACACAAGCTCGCCCAACACAAGCACCACAATCACATTTCACAGTCAAACTTACTCTCACCTCATCACACTCACAACAAACAACCAACATTCACCGATCAATCAACCAAACCATTCTAGAACACTATTACTTTTCATAACACACGTTCATTCTCAAACTACCTATCATACACATATTCCCATTCCCGCCCCAGCACGTCCCCCAATCGAAATCACCAAAATCCCAAAACAAAGGAAAACCCGGCTGGTCCAGCCAAAGATGCCATGACAGAAAATAATCAACCCCCAAAAGAGAAAGCAGAAGAAGAAAAAGGAGCCGGTGTAGCTACTACCTGCTCTGTCCTCCTCTCTGAATTCTCCTTGGAAGGAATGGAGATTTCCCGTCGCATGTTGATGTGTGAGAAAAAACAATATTGATACAGACCAAAACAAAGGCTCGCAAAGCGCTAAAGGCAAAAAACAAAACAAAAGACATGAGTTTGTTGGCGGTAACACTCCGTTCCTCTGTTCCTTTCCGACTTTGCCGATAGAATGCCCAGACTGCTCGGGGGCTTTTTGAACAAGGTATTCAAGGTAAAGGGAACCTTCAGACCCCCCGATCTTCCAGTCCGATTATTGGATAGCGATGTTCGAAGAAACCAAGGCGTGTATGGGGTTATATCGCAAAGTCGAAAAGAGACGAGAGACGAAATGGTGTCCGTGGTATCATACTCCCCCCAATCCACTCCAGTGCTTTTCATTCCCAATTTCCATGCCGATGTGAAAAATAAACATTAATCTTCTTCCTCTTCTCTTTCATCCCCTCGTCCACTCACAGGGCGAGACGACATCTCTACTTCTTGCCCAACAACCCGCCAACAAGCGGGATGTTGCTCGCACCACCCCCCTTCTTCTTGTCCTTCTTGCCTCCACCCAGCATATCTGAGATGCCTCCTAGACCCAATCCACCAAGTAACTTGTTAATTCCAAGTCCACCAAGCAGTCCATTAACAAGCCCACCAAGCCCCAAACCATTAAGCAGTTTGCCCACAAGATTCAACACACCTGTAAGCAACAACCCAACCGCTGCAATAATCTGGAACAGCGGCTCAGTCAACAAGCTCCAGAGCGGGTTGAGCTTCTTCTTCGCATGGGGCATGTCGCTAATCTTCTTCTTGGCATTGTCAATCGTCGTTACAACTGAGGTGGTGAGTTCCTTGAGGTTGTCGGCGAGTTTGTATTCTTCGGGTGAGGCTTCGCCAGTTTGTTGGCGGCCCTTGGCTTGGGCGGCGATGCGGCCGTCGGGATCGAGACCGCGGAGGGAGCCGTTGCAGTCGTTGAGGATGCGAGAGCCTTCTTCGATGAGGGGTTTGACATTGTTGACTAGTTCTTCTTCATCAAGTTCGTCACGCGGGGTGCGGTCGGCTTGTTCAATGTACTAAGAGGTGTGTTAGTATGTGGCTGGAATGAGGACTGGGGGTAGGGATGGGAAAACTTACTTCTGTGATTTGCTTCATGACGGGCTGAACACGCTCAAGTGTTTGCTGGCAGATGGCTGACATCTTGTTTGCGAGCTCGGCGTCTTCACGCCTTTGCTTCTCCTCGTCGGTCTCGTCTTCGGGGACTTCTTCTTCTTGGATGTTCTCCAGAAGAGTGACTTCGCCGACCTTGTTGCCGTCGTTGTCAACGACGTAGCCATTGTCGTCGATCTCAAGACCAGCACAGTGACCGAGATCACCGGCCGTGAGACGACCAACAACATCGCCGTTTTCGTCGCGCACTTCGCCCTCCTTGTTGACACGCATGCCAGACATGGGGTTGACGCGGCGCTCTTTCTCTTCTGGCTCCCAGCGCTCGGCCTTGCCGATGACGTTGCCGTTCTTGTCGTTGATGTCGCCGTCCTCATCAACCTTGTGCCCGACGAGCTTCTTGACGTCACCTTCTGTGATGCGACCGATGATGGAGCCATCAGGAGTCTGGACAGTGCCGTCCTTAGCAACGGTGGCGGAGTCGAAACCAGCGAATGGTCCCTCGGGACCCCCGGTCTGGCCATGAACGAGCTCAGCCTTGCCAATGACATTGCCTTCGTTGTCCCAGATCTGGCCCTTTCCATCGACCTTCTTTCCTGCGAGGGTAGCAGCATCGCCCTCAGAAATGCGTCCGAGGACAGCACCGCTGGAGTCGACGACATTACCAGCCTTGTTGACAGTGCAGCCAGCAAGCGCGCTGAGATCGACCTGCTCTTCTTCCTCTTCCTCCCAAGGCTCAGCGTGACCCTTGACGTTACCATTCTTGTCAAGAATGTCGCCATCTTCATCAACAGCATGACCAACAAGCCTCTTCGCATCACCTTCAGAGATCTTACCAACGCGGTTACCATCGTTGTCCTCGACAAACCCGTCCTTGACTACACGAAGACCCTCATATCCTCCGAAGGGACCTTCCTGCTTCATGACGCGCTCATTGTCAGGGATAAGCTCGCAACGGCCAACAACCTTGCCGGTATCGCCGTGGATCAGACCTTCGCCGTCTGACTTGCGACCAGCAAGATCCTTGACGTTGCCCTCAACAAGCTTACCAACCTGGTTGCCATTGCTGTCAACGAGGAAGCCTGACTTGTTCAGGGTGAGTCCGTCAAGAATGGACAGATCAGGAGCCTCTTCTTCGGGCTCATCCTCGAGAGGCTCAGCATGGCCCTTGACGTTGCCGTACTTGTCGAGAATGTCACCATCCTCGTCAACAGCCATGCCAACAAGACGCTTAGCATTACCCTCAACGATCTCACCAACAACGTTATCATCCTCATCAGCAACCTTGCCGTCTTGGATGACACGAAGGCCATTGAGACCTGCGAATGGTCCCTCTGGCTTGGCCTCACGTTGGTCGAAGGGGATGAGCTCGCAGCGACCGACAACCTCGCCCTGGTCGTTCCAGATCTGGCCTTCCTTGTCGATCTTCTTTCCGGCGAGCTCCTTGGGGTTGCCTTCAACGAGACGACCAATGGGTACGCCCTCGTCTCCGATAACATTACCTTGCTTGTTGACAGTCCTGCCAGCAAGGCTGGAAAGGTCCAATGGATCCTCCTCCTGAGGCTCCTCAACCTCCTCCTCGGGCTCTTCGTAGCGTTCGGCGTGGCCAACAACTGAACCTTTCTTATCAAGAATATCACCATCCTCATCGACAGCACGACCAACGAGCTTCTTGGCATCGCCCTCGACGACCTTTCCAACACGGTTGTTGTTCTCATCTTCAACAAAGCCATCCTTGACGACAACGAGGCCTTCGAGACCGGCAAACGGCGACTCCTCCTCAGCGTCTTCCTGGGGAACGGTTTGGGCACGACCAATTACGTGGCCCTTGTTGTCCCAGAACTGACCTTCAGCGTCGCAGGTAGTCTTCGCCTTGGATAGCTTCTTAGCATCACCCTCGGTGAGCTCACCAACGATATCTCCGTTGTCATTGATCAGCTTTCCAGACTTGTTGACTGTAAGACCCTCAAGGATGGAGACAGGTGGGCGACCATCCTCGTCGAGCTCTTGCTCACCATCCTCAGCGCCTTCTTGTGCATCTTCGGCGGCATCTTGAGCATCCTCGGCAGCGTCTTCGGCGCCCTCCTTAGCATCTTCGGCGTTTTCGGCGGCATCCTCGGCCTCGCCGACCTTCTGCTCGATAATCTTGGGGAGAGCCTTGACCTTTCCGATGACTTTGCCATCTTTGTCAAGAATCTCGCCCTTCTCGTTGATCTTCTTGCCGGCGCACTCGGATGCCTCGCCTTCGATGAGCTCACCAATAGTCTCGCCTTCCTCATCGAGGACTTGACCCTTCTTATTGACCTTGAAACCCTCAAGCTCATCGATCTCGGGGGTGACCTCGACTTCTTCGTACTCAGGCTCAGCTTCATCCTCATCTGCCTCAATCTCGACGGTTTGGGGTAGAGCCTTGACTTTGCCGATGACGTTGCCGTCCTTGTCGACAACTTCGCCCTTCTCGTTGATCTTCTTTCCGGCACAGTCCTTGGCCTCGCCCTCGATGAGCTCACCAATGGGTTCGCCATCTTCGTTAAGAACTTGACCCTTCTTGTTCACCTTCAAGCCTTCGAGTTCGTCGATTTCGGGGGTGACTTCCTTGGTCTTGGGCTCTGCATCCTCAGCCTCACCCTCAGCCTCCTCCCCTTCGGCCTGCTCGCCCTCTTCAGCTTCTTCCTCGTTCTCGCCAAGGCGCTCCTTGAGCTCCTTGATGGCCTCGAAAGCAGCCTCGCCGGCAACGACATCAACTTTGCCAATGACGTTTCCTTCCTTGTCAAGGACCTCGCCCTTGTCGTTGATAGTCTTACCAGCGCAGTCCTTAACTTCTCCATCCTTGAGCTCGCCGATTTCCTCACCTTCAGCGTCAAGAACCTTGCCCTTCTTGTTGACCTTGAGACCATCAAGGATCCTAGTGTCGAGAGCACCCGAAGCAGACACCTTGAGCTTATCGGCAGCGCCCTCGGCAAGTTCTACCTTGCCCAGCACCTTGCCCTCGGAGTCGACGACCTCACCCTTGTCGTTGACAGTGAGACCCTTGACGTCCTCAATGTTCTCGAGGTCGCCGTCAGCAATGTTGCCGACGACTTCGCCATCATCGTTGAGGATCTCGCCTTCGGTGTTGATCTCCATGCCCTCGAGGGCCTCAACACCTGGTAGCTCTTCCTCGACGTCTTCGGCCTTCTCCTCAACACCATCCTTGGCGTCTTCGGCGGTCTCCTTGACGTCGTCCTTGGCCTCTGCAGCTTTATCGGCGATATCGTCGGTGGCATCGCCTTCTTCATCATCGTCTTGCTGATAAGCGGGAAGGTCAGCGGCTTCAGGGTCAAGTTCAGCGCGAGCAATGACGTTGCCATCATCATCAAGGATCTCTCCCTCCTCGTTGAACTCCTTGTCCTGAATCTTGGATGGATCGCCATCGACAAGGTGGCCGACAAAGTCACCATCCTCATTGAGAATCTGGCCAGAGCGGTCGGCGGTGAGGCCCTTGAGGACGCTGATATCGGGAAGCTTGGGGCTGTCCTCATCTTCGTCCTGCTGGAGTTGCTTCTCGGCAGTTTCAGGAGTAAGTTCGCAGCGGCCGACGAGATCACCATCGTCGTCGAGGATCTCACCGTCATCACCAATGGGGTAACCAGCAAGGTCTTCAGCATCACCCTCGACGAGACATCCCAGGGTGTTACCATCCTTGTCCTTGACGTTGCCCTCCTCGTCGACTTCGAGGCCCTTCAAGACGCTAAGATCGGGGGTAGCATCTTGAGCCGCGTCTTCGGTCGATTCCTTGACATCATCGGCAGAGTCCTTGGCGTCTCCAGCCTTCTCCTCCGCATCATCGGTGGCGCCTTGCGCTTGGTCTTTGGCACCCTTGGTGGCATCCTGTGCCTTGTCCTGGGCGTCCTCGGTAGCATCCTCCGCCTCGTCTTCGACATCCTCAGCGGTGTCATCGACTTGATCTTTCGCACCCTTGGTAGTGTCTTTTGCCTTATCCTGTGCGCCCTTGGTCGTATCTTGAGCACCCTCGGTGGTGTCCTCGACAGTGTCCTCGGCATCAGAAACCACATCTTCAGCGTCAGAAGCTGCGTCTTCAGCCTTGTCCTTGACATCGCTGGTAGCATCCGGAGCAGTGTCCTTGGCTGACTCGGCAGTGTCCTGAGAACCTTCCGCAGCGTCAGAGGCGGTGTCCTGAACGGATTCGGCCGTATCTTCAGCACCCTCCTTAACATCGTCGCCGGCTTCCTTAGCAGCTCCCTTTGGGTTCTGCTTAGCCTTGCCGGCTAGGTTCGAGGCTCGGCCAGCGAGACCACGAGCACCGCTTAGTGCACCTCCACCAGCCTGCTTGCCGGTATCAGTGGCCTTGCTGGCAGTGTCTGTGGTATCGTCCGCAGTCTCGTCGGCGGTGTCTTCAGCGGTGTCTTCGGCGTCATCTCCAGCCTTTACTGTGGCATCGTCGCCCTCGGCATCGGCATCTTCGTCGTCGTCGATTGGCTTGGGCTCGGCTTGTTCGAGTTCATCGCCAGCTTGTGAGACTTTACCAGTGGTCTCCTCGGCGGTATCCTCGGCAGCGCCCTTGGTGTCTTCAGCGGTATCTTGCGCCTTCGATTTCGCGTCTTCAGTGGTGTCTTCCGCCTTCTTCTGGGTATCCTCAGCAGCGTCTTGTGCCTGCTTCTTGGTGTCGTCTAGTTTCTCCTCTCCTTGCTGCTTAGTGTCCTCTACAGCCTCAGATGGGTCGGGGGTGGGGGCGTCCTCCGACTTTGATTGAGGCTTGTTGAGCTTTGGTGCCGATGATTGTGGCTTTCTTCCGAGCTTCGTTGGAGTGCGTGGGGTTTCACTCTTTCCTGCAGCTGGGGAAGGCATGTTGGGTGTATCGTTTGATATGTCGTAAGGTGGTCGTGAATTACTTGGACTGGCAGCGGACACGTTACTTGAAATGGAGTGTGAACGTGTAGAGCGGGGGGATTTTCTATTAGGCGTCGGGGGGAACGAGTAATAGACGTAAGAGTTGGATGAGTAGATGGTCATGTATCAATTGACGAATGGCTCGTCTTTGTAGGGGGAAAAGAAGAGCTTGTGGGATTGGAAACGGCAGGCATTTATGAGATCAGATGGGAAGCAAATGGTCAATTTGGCACAAATGACGTCGAGGTTAAAGCTGCCATGGCATGTTACAGGGGGAGCTTGCGCCTCAGTGTTGCTTGTATGGACAGCATAAACCTGCTTTGGCGTTGTGATGGAGACTGTGTACGACAGTGTACAGTGAGCCAGAAGAGCATTGCGTCACTTGCTCCAGCTTGGAGCGGGGCGGCAGCTCCAATCCTGGTGGGTTGGCTCCACAACGCAAGAGTAAGACAAGCAGGCGAGGTCACGGCAGGGGTAGATGAAGTGTGGCTGGGCCGGCCGTGAGTGGCATCGTCGATGACCGCGCAGAGCGGGCGGCTGCCAAGTTGAGAGGTGAGATGCATGCTGCGGGAGGTGGAGCTGAAACGCCCTAAGACAAGGCATCCGAACGATGGCAGACTGCCAGCCAGTGCTCTAGAGTACGTGAACTGGTGGATTGTTAGTTCTTGCCGGAGGGATATGTACAGTATCTATTTCGAGGGGAGTAAACGGCTGCTGATCGATCTTGCGACCGGACCACATCCCACATTTCGCCGTTGAAGATGCCATCCTCGGTGGAGCAGGCTGCAGCAGAGGAGGGTGAAGCGGATGCAGGCAAGCCATCCAGGCCCGATCGACGACGGTGTGGCGGCCATGTCCACGGCAGGTGCCAATCGAGAGCGGGCAACCCTGTGACGGTCATAGTTCCCTTCGTATCGAAACGGGTGTGTGATACAGGATGCTGGAGGATGCTGTGCCGTGTTGTCCAACAATCAGGTTGCAGCGACACGTTTGTGAGGTCTAAGAGGACGGGCATGACGTAGGCGTGCTGGGATATACCCATGTCCCAGGGCGTGCCCCAACCCTGCCCCAACCCTGCCCGCTGGGCCCACCGCTCCGGGTGGCGTTGATCAGTGTCTCGGTTCCCTCATCGTGAATTGGGTACGGCAAGAAAAGGGCTGTTTGTCGAGACATGGGACGATGGCGGGGCTTCCTGTCGTGGGGGATCAGGATCAGCGACGGGCTGCTCTTTCAACGGTCACAGGGGTGTGGTGTAAGAGCTGCCGAATAGCCTCAAGCATGGCATTGTGTCCCTGCATTGCACTGTAACATGTAGGTAATCACGACGCCAGGCTCACACCACACCAGACCATACCACGTTTGAAGCGACAGCCGCTCGCCACCGTTGGAATCGATCAACGCGTAGGCTACGGGACGTTTGGCCGTTGCCTGTACCAGTGCGACAGACCACGCCGCGCTAAGTCGTCCACCTACAGTACAGTACATGCAGCCAGCGCCAAAGTTCTGTGTCACTGCAATGCGCCCCTTTGTCGATTCTAGACGCTCTGGTACCTGTTTCCCGTTCATTTACTGGTAGGCTACTGTATCTACTTTGGAGCGGAAATGAAACGAAGCCACGAGCGCGTCCTCTTATGCAGTATTTTAGTAGTAAGACTTGTCGTGCATGCCCACTATGCACTCAGCCCGTTCTTGAACAACAACCAATAACCCCCCTCACACAGCATTATCGACTCGAACACTGTCGTGCTACCCTAGCGTACACTGATATTACCACTTCCCCGTGGTTATACTCTCTCGATTTCCCATTCCCCAAACTCATGACCTAGAAATGACACATACCCAAACCTTGGAGTTTGGCCCATCATGACGCCACACCCAATGATGTAAGTGGGGAAAAACTCATCGAGAAAACCGGACGGGAAAGACGAGAGTGGACGCGTCCCGCGTCGGCTTTTCCGGCAAGAACCTGCTTTTCTCGGTTCCTGGAAATTGGTTTCCCAGTTAAAATCCAAGATGGGGATCTCGCTACGCGAGTCACGACACGGGATCTCGTTGGCGCCAGGCGCTATGATCGCGCAATGACAGTGTTTGTGTGGATACGGGAATTCTAGAACATCACATGTGTGATGGGAAATGGAGAGCAGCTATCAGCGAGCCACGACTGTAGTGTGTAGATCATCAACTTCTTTGGTTTGGACAATCTAAAATCAGGGGACGTAGCTCGCAACCTGAGATCTAGCATTAGGGGATATCATCAATGAGAACAGGATATACAGAAATCGCTAGACTAGAGTGTGGATGAGACATGTCACTGTGTATGGGGTCATGCAGGAACCATTTTACGCAGGGTGATCCTTTTGGTCCATCGCGTCCCGCTTCCCCTCGGGCGGTATTGACGATTCGACGTCTTCCCCCGACTTGCTCAACACCTTCTTCCTCTTCTGCTCCTTGGCATCTTCCCGTTGCTTCGGCGTCAGGCCGTCCTTGTCCTTGTCCTTGTCTGCCGTGTGGCCGCGGCTGAGTCTCTTCCATATACGGCGTGGGAGGCTACGTTCTTTCTTCTCGGCTTCCTGCCGCTCTGCTTCTTGAGCGAGGATTTGACGCTCGCGCTCGGCGCTTTCGCTCTTGTCTTTTTGCTCTTCGACTTTGCGCTCGTGTTCTTCGGGGTGCACGACTTTGGTTTCGATTTCTTTGGCGTGGCCGATGCCGTGTTTGACCTTTCTGCGCGTCTTGACGTAGGCCTCGAGACCGACAAGGACGGCGTAGGAGCGCGAGATGGATACGCGTGACATGTCTACCCCATTTTCCTTCATTGAGTGCACGAAAGCACGGAAGTTCTTCGTGGGCGGGCGATAGTGCCCTGAGAGCGGAGAGAGCCGACGGAGTTGGCCATCCTTGATCTTGATCAGACCAGCGGCAGAAATGCGCGCGCCATGTAGGAATGAACTGTGTTGAAATGCACCCGACTGTTTGATGCCAATGTATAGTCGAAACGACGTGTCGGCGACCTTTCTAACATTAGCACTCTGCGCATGACTACCCTAGACCATTGGACTTACGAAAATCCACGAGTTCGGCTTGACCGAGCTTCGCAGTAGGTGGTTGAGAATGGTAGCTGCAGACACATGCTTGATCTTCGCCAGACCCTTGGCTCTGTTCAGATCCTCGTTGACATAGTGTTCTGCTTCTGCATCGCTTTCATCATGTGACGAGCTTGAGCTCGACGACATGGAATGCCTCTTGATAGTCTTGCTCTGACCATCCAGGATCTTCCCGTTTGGCCCGAACGCTGGCGTGGGATCGCCAACGGGTACTATACCATTGACGCTATCTTTGTATTCCGAGGTACTGCTGATACGTTCTCCGTTCTTTGCCCAGCACAGTCGGCCTTCCTTGTCGATGGTGACGAGATAGTTCAGGCGCTCTTCCCGAGACAGATAGCGCACGCGCTCCTTGTCGAGCCTCTCTCTTGACACAGTTGGGTGCTCGAAGTTCCTACCGTCACCCTTGTCCAGCCAGTGGAAGAAGTTCTCATGCGTCTCTGACTTCTTCCACTGCTCATGGTAGGCGCGCAGATTGCTGCCATAGCGGTGTTTCTGGTCTACCATTTCGAGAAAGTACTGCAGGTCCATCATCTTGGCTGTCTTCTCTCGTTCAGCCTTAGTTTCCCCAGCCTTTCTTCGCTGCTCCGTCTGGTCTTCCCGTTCGTCCTCTGTGTCTGGCTCTGATTCGTCGTGGGGGTCGTCGGCTCCCGCCCTTCTTGCGATCTCGCCTACACGCTTCCATGTCTGCCGTGCGGCCGTCGAATTGGCCCGGCTCCTCTCTTCTAAAGTCGTGATGTTCCCATGTGCAGACAGTTGCTCAGAGCGTGCCTTTGGTCGAGTCGTGTTGCGCCATTTGGCTTGAGGTTTTAGCATGGCGCATGATAAGGTGAGTGCAGGTATGCTAACCGTCGCGTACAGCCTACAATATGTGTTAGGTCACGGGGTCTTCTTTCTACCAATATTATAGAATCCGAGCCTCGTACCTCTGCCCAGCGTGCGCTAGCATCCAAGCCCATGCCTTGAAGCTGCCGTCGCTCTCGGTAGCCGCGATAATTGCGCTGGATCATCTCGGCCGCTTGCTTCTGCTCTGGCGAGCTGAGGGTATCCGCCCCGGGGGCCGTATCGCCTTGCACCTCGCCCATGCTGGAGACAGCGTGCAGGTAAGTGTCGCTCCAGACATTGGGCGGCCAAACTTTCCGGATAGGCGGGGAGGGTTGAACAGCGGCAGCTCTGCGGCGGAGGAGCTAACCAGGCCCAGTCTGGACCCCTGTCCAACGTTCGGTAAAACGGCAGATGCGACGTCATATACCAGGGCCAACACCAAGACAACATCATCAACACGCGCCCAAGAGCAATGGAAGAGCCCGAGAAACGGATACTAAAGATGTTTTGCCGTATGCTATGTCTTTTAAAGAGATAGTCGGAAGCAATACTATCCAATCAACTGACTACGATCAAGACGTCTCAGAATGCAAACCTTGATCCTTCGCAGACGGGAGAAAGATTGGCATACAAGCGCGATATATTCAAACCATCAAACTCATTGGCATGGATGCCTAGAACTTCTTATGTGTACCATAATCTCTGCAAGATAAACTAGTAAATGTAGTTTCCAGAGACTATCTACCTTCTTCCATATATTACCATATTTTTCACTTTATGTTACAAATCATGCTACATAAAAAGGCCACGGGGTACAATTAGGCTTGACTTGCATATGGCAATAGATGTATTGTTCGAATACACGTCAGCACTATATTGGTAGTCATCCTGTCGACTTGTACTCTCCAGCCCTTTACATCTTCTCTTTTCAGGCAAAGCCCTATGGGTGGCCCCGCCATCAAACAAGCCCTGTTCCTCCTCTTCATCATCCATATCGTAGTCCTCATCCACTTCCCGCTCCCTATCCAAAGCCTACTCATCATCTGATCCATCTGTAGAATCCGCCATCAGGCTTCTTATCTTCATCATCCACCAAATTATGGTATCCTCCCCCTCTGCTTCGTACCCCCATTCACAGTCCCCTCATTAGTCCCCGTCTACTCCAACAAATGCTTCCGCGGCTCATACCCCTCAATAATCACCTCATCATCCCCTTCCCGATCCTCAACATCACATCCTTCCAACGCCGCCCCCCCTTGCTCAGCCCCACCACAAATACATACCGTAACGAGTACAAATTTACTATCACCTCCAAACCCTGCTTTTTACACTCCAACACCGCCATAACTAGCGCAATCCTACAATCCCACTCCAAGACCTTAGCCTGCATACCAAGAACCCGCAGAAATACTTTCCTTCCACCACCCAATCGAGCATGTCATCGTCAACATGTCCAAAGTTGGCGGTAAAGCGTCTCGTACATCCATAATACCAGCCTCAACACTTGCCAACGCGTCAATCGGCACATTGACACGCTGTAAATGCTTACACTCGATGAGAAGCCTTAGTTCCGAGTTTGTGGACGGTAATTCATTGGCGCTCAAGTTGATGGAAGGTCCAAGCCAGTAGAGGGACGTGGCATGTATATGTATTGGATGGTCCAGCTCTGCCCATGGTTGCACTGCATATGTAGATCTTAGATGTGAGGCCGAGGCAGTAGGACACCAGTACCATCCTGCATGCAAATAAGACAAGCAGTGTAATGCCTTACATGAGCAAATTATCTGTGCCAAGGCAAAGGTGTATCTGTATGTTAATTCGAAATCTAGGTGCCGGATAGTGCTGCTGTGGACCAGTATTGTCCAGTTTGTGAAGGGGGTGGTGTGTTTTACTCCCTTCACATTACCCAGTATGAAACAACTTTGCATTTAAGAGATCATCACTTTGTGGAGGGACTCACGTACACACCAAATCCCGTTTCGTAAATATTCCATGTCGTTCCCTTGTATATTCCTTCATCATCTCCGTCTTGCATCATAACGTACAGATACCACCCAACCTCGAGCCTCAACTCCAAAAGATCACGAAACTCTTACCACCAAATCAACCCATCACGCATCATCAACAACCCTCCACGTCTCCCCCATCAACCCATTACTCTCCTCACATCCCTCATCCACCAACTTCCTACTCGTCTCCGCCCCCGCAACCGGCAATCTGACCTCCATTTTCTTCCCTTCTCCCACTTCCTGCCCGTCAACCGGATACGGAAACCCCACCCATTCCGGCAACAACCCCAATTGCTGCAGCGCCGTCCCCTGATCCCAGCTAATATGCTCATGGCACAGACGATCACCCCGCATAGCAACGACCGATGTGAACGGTAAATATAGTTTCTTTCCCCTTCAGAGGGATACCAGGGAGGAGCCAGGGTATATGAGATGTATGCGTGAGGCTGAAGACGAACTCGTCGATTACGCGGTCGATGCCTACGGTGCGGGAGACGAGGGAGAGGGTTGTGTCTGGGGGGTTGGAGAAGACGAAGTGGTGGGTGTAGAAGGCTGTTAGGTTGGATCGTCCGATACCGCCTCTGTATCTCTATTAGTACTTCCTCGTTGCAGATTTGGTGGTGGGGAGGGAAAAGGAGTTGAATACGTACGTCATGGTAGGGATATGGTTTACATAGGGTTGATCCACCATCGTTGCCATCGTCTTGGCTACGTCTCTCTCGCCAAACTCATAGCGCGTGTGCTCTTCCCAGACGGCTTCGAGATCAAAGTACGGTCCATTTAGCAATGGCTTCAAGAAAGTGAGACTTCTTGTATGCGCTATGCCTGCACTCCGCTTGTGGTAGTCTTCATCACTTGGGAGCACCCAGTTCTTCTCACGCTTGGCGTCTTCGTACCGGTACGTCTTGACAATACCTTGGGGCGAGCGAGTCGGTGAAGCGGGTACCGTAGGGATAGACTCGCGACGGGGAACTTCCGGACCCGCAGCGTGGATGAGCTGTGGTGGGAAGGTGGTCACAGAGGGGCTGTATGTGATAAATTCCCTGCCACCATAGGATATGAGAGCCTTGATGTCAGGGCTCTGGCTGGCGGCTTCTTCGACGTAGTATGGAGTCCGGGATATGTATGCTGTGGTTCGTTGTTAGCGGTTTCTTCGATTGATCTAGAACTCCATCTCTTTCAACACTGATACTCATCGCCTTCCAAAATGTATGCAAGTAAACGCAATCATGTAATAACCCAGCTCTAACCCATCAATACAATGAAACAGTGAAATCAAATACCCACAAATCAACCCAACGCCCTTCTCAAATTCACACCCCTCACACGCCTTCAACAGGTCCAGCGCTCTCTGCAATGGAAACTCGCCACCATCCTCAACCTTCCCTGGTACAAGTAACTACACACTGGTCAGCTCACATCAACAGTAAATGCACTTTGAGAAAACATGCCTGTACAACAGCGAACCCTTCCTCAGCCCACTTTTTCAACGGCTCCGGATCCAGATGCTTCGACTCATTCCCTTCCACCTGTGCATAATGATCCAACACCAACACCAACCCAGGCCCACGTCCTCGCCGTGATAGCGGAGCCTGGAGCGTGAGATGCGGGGAGATTTGCTGGGGTGCTGGGTAGCTAATAGCTTTGTCGATGGTGATGGTGGTGGTAGTGGTCGAGGAGGGGTTGGGAGGAGGGGTAATTGAATCACCACCCATGATGGAAGAACCGTCGCAGTCTTAATCTCTACACTGAGAGAAAAATAGTGAGTGGCAGTAAAAACTCTGTCAATACTAGCTCTATAGATCTCCGCAAGTTGACAAAGGACAAAAGAAGCGCAAACGTCCGTCGAGCACCAAAGTAAGCAAAGTTCCACACGAGAACAATCCCCCCATCTCATCAATATGTGGGGTAAGTTTCAACCCGCATCTCAACGGTCAATCATCCCAGCTCCCCGTACTACAACCATCTACGCCCAACGTGTGTAGTGCAAGTAAGAGTCTCTGTATATCGGTGGCACGGAAGCGCTTATGCACTTGTTTGTGTAGCACGCGCAGGTCCCGCTCATCCTGTTGCGAGAGCTCGTGCATGTGATGATCCTTGCGCTGCGGACGTTAGGTCGTAGTCGCACTTGATGGCACCTTCCTATCGCTTTTTCAAGGTTGTAGAGTGGAGAGTTTTGGATTGAGTGGTGGAGAAGTGGGTGCCTAGAATTGGTGAGGGGTGTGCTTCACGTGGGTGGGTTCCATTGGGGTCCCGGGGTTTTTACATGTTCATAAGCTTATTGTGATGGAGAGATGGATTACACATAGGGATTTCAGTGCCTTCTGTTCCTCATTGGTCACGCCGTATCGGGAAGAGAAGTGAGTGGTTGCACAAATACAATGCCTCGAAATTCATCTGATATTTTGAACTTGGAGAATTGGCCATTTGTGCATCGACAAAAACTGCGTCCCAATTCGTTGCATCAAGGTAACGGCATCAAGAAAACTAATGAATCGACCACCATCCAGCCATTGCAGTTTTCAAGCTCTTGCAAGAAGTCACCATCAGGCTGCACAGGCCTGTTCAGGCATTGACCCATCCCAAAGATGCGGTTCCACAACCGCTTCCTAAACGGGGGATGTCGGTGGAGCGACCAAAATCTCGGAGCCACTGTCAGAGTCGAGCTCGTCATCCATGAGCCCATCAGCGTAGAACAAGTCCATGTGGCGCCGGTTGGCATATCTTTGCATAAACTGCTGTCGTGTGAGGAGCTGTCCATCGGAATCCGAAAAAACAGATTCAAGGGAAGGCATATCACTAGCTCCGGAAGAATCATCGTCAGTGGTCCCAAATGGCTGAACTGATTCAGGGGAAGAAGGCGGCGATGCTGCACCAGGAGCGTGCTTTGGATTACTTCTGACCCACTTCACGAGTCTCTGACTGCCCATGATCAATAGCACAAGCGACCAAAGGGAAATATCCAAGTATGGTTTGAGTTTCCCCGAGATCGATGTTCCTTTGGCTAGGATCCTAGAGATCCGGGCGTTCTTCATCAGGCGTCCTATTAGATGGTCCATGACGCGTCTTCTCATCATCAAACCCCAAGGCACCCAGACAAAGTCCATCGCATATATCTTGATCATGTCGATGAAGGCATTCAGCATCGCTAGGCCTGAAAATAGCCAGAAAAAGTCTTTCGTGAGTTTCATGATCGCTTTGAGTGTGCGGAAGACGAATTTTCCAAATTCCCAGATGAAACCCATGACAAGGTTTTACCCAAGAACACACTGACGGAGACAAGTACAAATGTTGTCCTGCTTGTGAACAGCGTCAATCTGAGGATAATTCGTTTCCTGGAAGGCTTCGATGCGTTCAGAAGACCCTTTTGATCTCGCAACCCCTAAGAGTGTCTTAAAACAATTCCGATCCTCTATCCGCTCCTTTGTTGCTGAACCCCTGCAAATCTTCCTCGTTCCCGTCAAGACTAAATCGACGAAGTTTTGTGCAAAAATCTGCCAAGGTCCATACCCTTATCGCGCTGTTCAGCAGAGATTGCAGGATAAGTACCAGTTCGGATTTCTAGCAACGATGACCGGTACGAATGCTCGAGGTTTTGCTCGTAATATTATAGGGCCGTGGCCGGAAGATATGTGAAATTGGGATAGCCGCCTGAAAATTGTATAGGAGCGAGTTGTTGGGTTGATGTGATCGAAGAGTGGAGATGGAATGTGTTGTTGTATGGTCCACGATATGAGCGAATCGTGATTATGCTAATGTGACGATAAAATCGATATTTTGCTGTAAGTAAGAATGGCGAACTCTTCGACTGTTGTTCCAAGGCATGGCTCATCTACTACAGCCTCTAGGCAACTCTTGAGTCTTGTCTTTACTTCGATGTGGCAGGCTTGAGCCGCTTCAGCACCTGCTCAGCAGTCGCAATCGCTTCTTCGGGAAGGCCTTCATGGAATTAGCACAACTACAGAAGGCACGTGGGAGCCCATCACACTTACCAGCAACTCTCGCGACCTTCAGAGCATGGCTTTCCCGATTGACGCCCTTGCGCAACCGATGCACATACGAAAACTTGCCACTGGGCTCTTCAAGTACATCATTGCAATAGCAACCTAGCTTTTCGAAGTCCTTCGTCATGTCGGTGAGTGCGTGGAAGTGTGTTGCAAAAAGTGTACGACATTGGTTGACGTAGTAGAGATGATGGAGACAGGCGTAGCTCACAGCAATGCCGTCATCAGGCGTAGTTCCTCGACCTACCTCGTCCATGATCACAAAAGAGCGGGATGTAGCTTCCTTGAGGATCTGCGCCGTCTCGAGCATCTCCACCATGAATGTGGACTGGTCCTGGTACAGGTTATCGGCTGAACCAACGCGGCTGAAAATTTTATCGACCAGTCCAATTTCTGCGTACTCAGCTGGCACAAAAGAACCAGTTTGTGCTAAGATTGAGATGAGCGCATTTTGCCGCAGATAAGTACTCTTGCCAGCCATGTTTGGCCCTGTGATGAGCCATATGCGCTCCTTATCGCCAAGTTGACAATCATTAGGTGCGAACTTGCGCCCTTGTTCGCCGAGGCCAGTCTCAACAACCGGATGACGACCCCCTACAATATTGTGAGAGGGTTCGGCACTCAGGATTGGCCGGACGAAGTTCTTTTCCACGGCAAGCAGTGCAAAGGCACAAGCTACGTCGAGCTCGTCGAGAACAGTAGCGTTCCTCCGCAGCTTCACGAGACATCGAATGACCTCCTCGCGCAGCTCACCCAACACGCGCTGTTCCTCATTTCGAATGCGGTACCGTGTCTCGTCCATTTGTGCTCCTAATTGAGTCCATTCTGGTATCTGGAAGGATCGTGTTGACTTGCTACTGCTCAAGCTCTTCGGGTAATGAGCAGTGACACGGGCGGCATCCTTGCCTTTGACATGCCCAATATGTGCAAGATTTGGCGTCCACTTCAGTACCAGGCTCTCTGTACCCATAGTCTGTCGGAGGTCTCTCTCCAGCTTTTGTTTCGTCTCGTCCATCGACTCCAGGGTGTTGTGTAGGCGTTCCAGCGTTGGACTTGCATTTCTTCCCATAATGTGTACATCTTCTCTTCCATCCGTCGCGCTTTTGAAGCTTCCAACGATCATGTGAGGTTTCGGCTGAATGCGCTTCGGCATTTGTTTGAGGTCTTCTTCTCCGGCTTCGCGTCCCAGCACATCTTGGGCTAAATCTGACATTTCGCTTGCTTCCTCGTCCTCGATCCGATGATACTCGGACAACCCTTCTTCGTCAATGGAACTTTGAATGCGTTGCGCGAGCTCCAGTGGTTGTGTCACATCTATTCGCCGAGCCAGAGAGTGGATACAGGTTCGTCTCTGACTATCCGATACGCTTACCGTGGGATCGCTGGCTACAGCCAATCTCGATGCTGCATGTTCACCAAGGACGTCACAGATATGTGATGTAGTAAGAATGGTCTTCGAAAGCTCCATCAGATCATCTGCATCGCCGCGACCGTACGTGAATTTTGTTACTAATCGCAGGGAATCGAACGTTTGCTCAAGAAGTGCAACAACGTCCTGCCGCAATTGGGGGTACTGGATCATCTCTTCGACGATATCCAGCCTGTCATTGATGGTAGACAATGACATCGAAGGTGCAGCTGTGACATGTCAGTACGGACTACCGAAGAGTGCATTTCGCTTACACAAGCGTTGAGTGAGCAACCGCGTTCCGCTCTTGGTCACAGTCATCTTTAGGGAGTGTAGCAAACTCCCCTCGTATGTACCATCTCGGATAGTATTACGAATTTCTAGAGCTCGTAAACTGTTCTTGTCAATATTCATGTGTTCTTCTGCCTGGTGTCTCACAGGAGCCTGGAGACGAGTTCGCGATCCTAGTAATTGGTGTTTGACGTAGTGCAGCAGTGAACCACCTGCCGCGACTTCACTCGGAGAGAAATCTGCTGTATCGAAATCTTCCACTACGTCTTCTAGCATGGGCACCCAGTCTTTGACAGTGAGGGGGGTCTCAGAAGGCTCCTGGAACGTAATTACATGCCCGTCTTCTTGCAATATCGACACAATGCGGGAATGATCTCGCTCTTCGAAGATGCTGTCCAGTACGATCTCCCTGGGTTTGATGCGAGCCACTGCTGAAGGTAGGGATGCGATGTCTGTACTTTGAGTCAGGAAATCGCCACTAGATAAGTCGATCCAAGCAAGCCCAACTTCTGTTCGTGGCAGGTTGAGGACGGAAGATACACTGGAACTGCCAGGGCTATTCTTCACGGCCTTCTCCTTCTCAAGTACGTCTGGATTTACGTGGATGCTGAGAAGATAGTTGTTTTCCCAAGGATCCATGAAGTGCTCGTCAATGAGAGTTCCAGGTGTAACAATACGAGTCACACGCCTGGTGTATTGGGGTTCGCCTCGAGCTTTGGTGGACGCATCATTGAGAAATTCGTCACTGATGGCGACATGCTTATTCAAATCCTGAACGAGGATCTTGAGATAGCGGTCTAGCTGGTATGCAGGAAATCCAGCCTAGGATCATCAGTATTCCATCGCCCACGCGAGTATCATATCCATGACGCACCATAGACACTGCCGGTTTCTTGCTGCCCTTCAGCGCCTTCCTCTTGGCCTTCTTGAGACTCAGCAGCGGAGCAAACTCGTCTGCGTGTTCAAAGTACAGCTTTCATCATCAGCAGAGCACGTGAAGTCATAATGCAGACGAACCTCATAGAACCCGCCCACTCGTGTGACTACAACACAATGGCTAAATTTGAGCATGTTGTTGCGCACTTGCTGCAGCAATGGAGGGTACTCGGGCTCCGCATCCTCTTGTGGTGGTAGTGCAGTGCCCACTAGGGCGCCTTGGGGTAGTTCATCAAGGGCTACCGTAGCCTTTTTCTTTGCGCCTCGATGGTGATGCACTTGATGCCATACTGAGCCAAAGTGTTGTGCGGCACGTGGTTTCGCGCTTGGTCGCGTCGATTCCAGAATGGGGCATAGAGCTGTGGTGTGTAGACGACGCGATAGAATGTGAGTTACTGCACTTGGTCGAAACTGAGGACGCGTCAAATACTGCGCATGTCTGAACAGCATTCTCCAAACATTGATCAGATGAACTCTGTAGCGTGGCAGGCGTGAAGATGGCCATGCAAGGTACGCGTCTTGATGGGGTTTAGCTGTGATTGACGGCGAGAGTGGGCCGCGGCTTGCTCGCGGGGTATTCGGAATTTATCCCATTGACGTATTCCGAACAAGCCACTGTAAGCAATACACACACGACTCCGACACATACTCAATCACACAGCAAAGATGGCGCCCCAATTCGAGCCTATGAAGAATGACTTGATTCTACGCACAGCGAGGGGTATAGGAACCAACGCGTCATCATCGACACAACGTTCCACTAACAACTGCTAGGTGAGAAGGTCGAGCGTCCGCCCATCTGGGTGATGCGACAAGGTAAGGTAGATACCGTTATCTAGCCGGGTAATACTGACACAAATTAGCTGGACGCTACCTACCCGAATACCACGAGGCCAAGGGGAAGAACGACTTCTTCGAGTGCTGTCGCAGCCCTGAAATCGCCTCGACACTCACGCTTCAACCCATTGAGCGCTATGAAGGCCTCATCGATGCCGCTATCATCTTCTCAGACATTCTTGTCATCCCACAGGCAATGGGCATGGAGGTTATCATGGTAGACAAGAAGGGCCCACACTTTCCCGATCCCCTACAGACCCCGGAAGACAAGCAGTACAAAGAAGTCCTGGAGAGGCAAGTGGATGTCGCAGAGTCGCTGGACTATGTATACAAAGCCATCACATTAACGCGGCAGAAGCTGGCGGGCCGAGTCCCACTGATTGGGTTCTGCGGTGCGCCGTGGACCCTGCTATGCTACATGGTGGAGGGCGGAGGCAGCAAGCTATTCATACAGACCAAAACCTGGGTCTACAAGTACCCAGAGGAGAGCAAGGCCCTTTTGCAGAAGATTGCTGAACTCTGCGTGGAGTATCTCGCTCTGCAGGTCCAGGCGGGAGCTCAGGTGAGTGCCTTGCAGTAGCGGCTTGATCGGGACTAATAATTCGCAGATGATCCAAGTGTTCGATTCGTGGGCGGGCGAGCTATCGCCTACGTCTTTCAAGACTTTCGCTCTCCCATACCTCAACTACATCGCCGACAACCTCCCCGCACGCCTCAAGTCCAAGGGTCTTGAGCCCGTACCCATGACCGTTTTCGCCAAGGGCGCCTGGTATGCGCTGCCCGACCTTTTCGAGTCGAACTACAACACCATCGGGCTTGACTGGCTACATGACCCAGCTGAGGCATATAAGCTCGCGAGAGCAAAGGGCAAGGTCCTGCAAGGCAACGCGGACCCAGGTGTCCTGTACGGCACACGGGAAGCGATTACGAAGGTGGTAGAGGAGATGGTTGCAGGATTCGGCGGCGGCAAGCAAGGTTGGATTGCAAATCTCGGTCACGGTAAGACGATCCTTCATCCATCTGGCCATAAGAAACTAACATATCATTAGGCATCACACCGTTTGTCAAGCCAGACGATCTGAAATTCTACTTCCAGGAGATCCATAGATTGACGTCTTCTTAAAAAAAGGATGAATGTATATTCGATCTACGGGTCTTCCTCGCCAATATCTTCATACCAATCTTCTGGCTTTTCTTGTATGAACTTTGCCATGAGTTGCTCACATTCTTGATCCTGCAACACCACAACCTCGATGCCCTTGCTCTTGAGATAGTCCTCTCCGCCCAAGAAGGTCTTGTTCTCGCCAATGACGACTCTCTTGACCTTGTACATGACGCACGCCCCAGTGCACATGTCGCAGGGGCTAAGCGTGGTGTACATTGTTGCGCCTTGGTAAGCAGATGCTGGAAGTCGGCCCGCCGCCTCCAAGGCAGAGATCTCGGCCTAGCTCCAGTCAGATTCCACGTTGATGCTCAGGACCGCACAAGCACCCGGTCGGCTCATAGCTACTGTACATACGTGGAGCGTAGCACTGCCCTTCTGTATCCGCATGTTGTGTCCGCTGCCAAGGATGCTGCCCTGAGCAGAGACGAGGCAGGCCCCAATCGGCACACCTCCCTCACTGCTGCCTTTGCGGGCCTCGTCCAATGCTGCCTTGAAGCCAACGTCCTCCGAAGACATGACGTTATACTGTGGTAAGTTGACGGGCAAACAGAGCTTGCAATTGCGCCAGACAATGGCCCAGTACAATCAAGACACGCACCGTCTGTTCCCAGGCTACGCAGGGACTCTATCGCCAATCGCATTTTGGTGCGGCGATAAGGCTCGCGATCTCCCCTTAGCCGATTGGCTTACGTCTGCTGGTCATAGCGTCTTCGTCGAGGCTCTATTTGGCAGTGCATCTGAGGTGAATCGGGTGTTTCTTTGCCATTTGGAGCCTCCGCTGTCCGATTTTTGCAGCTTCGATAAGTGCACATGGTGTTGCACGGTCAGCTGGAGTGTTTGCACCGGCTGAGGTGACGCCACGGCCCCTCTCAGGCTGTTGGGGCGCCATGGAAGGGCATCGAAGCGGTTGGAACTTTCTCTCGCTCGGCGCAGCCGGTGCATTTGCAACACCCCGGTTGCTACTTTTAAACCAACAAGCGTTCGCCTTTGCCCTCTGCACAATACCACAAAAATTAATCCTGCTGCGTCGAGTTCCCTGCGTGAACTCACGGAAACCCAGTCTCCTGACCGACGGACATTCGGTAAGCGCTTTTGCTGCCTTCTTTTGCGCTGTGGAGTCGCTCTACGGCAGCTTCTGCAGCGAGGCTGACTCCGTTTGGGGGAAGGCATCTTTTGGTACGGGCCTCGTCCGCTGACTATATAAGCCTCTCAGGTTCCAGCGACCCTCTCACCTGCACAAATAACACACAAACTCTCAACCGGCCCTCGACACAACTCTTGCGACCCCGCCAGCCCCTCCTTCCCACTATCAACGCACAGCACAACGCGCAGCGACCATGGTGAAAGATCAGAAGTTCTACGACATCCTCGGGGTATGTACAGAGCTGCTGAGCCGGCTAGGACAATTGTACTAACAGCATCAGGTGTCGCCAGACGCAACAGAAGCACAGCTCAAGTCGGCATACAAGAAGGGAGCGCTGAAATGGCATCCCGACAAGAATGCACACAACCCCGAAGCCTCAGACAAGTTCAAGGACCTCTCCCACGCCTACGAAGTTCTCTCCGACCCACAGAAGCGACAACTATATGACCAATACGGTGAAGAGGGTCTCGAGCAGGGTGGCGGCGGCGGCGGCATGGCTGCGGAAGATCTGTTTGCGCAGTTCTTCGGTGGCGGCGGCGGCGGTCCCTTTGGCGGCATGTTCGGCGGAGGCATGGGCGGAGGACGCGAACAAGGTCCCAAGAAGGCGCGCACCATTTCACACGTCCACAAGGTGTCCCTCGAGGACGTCTACCGCGGCAAGGTATCCAAGCTCGCACTTCAAAAGTCCGTCATCTGCCCCAAGTGCGCCGGTGTAGGCGGCAAGGAAGGTGCCGTCAAGAAGTGCGCTGGCTGCGACGGCCGCGGTATGAAGCACATGATGAGGCAAATGGGGCCCATGATCCAGCGCTTCCAGACTGTCTGCCCCGATTGCCAGGGAGAGGGCGAGATCATCCGGGACAAGGACCGATGCAAGCAATGCAACGGCAAGAAGACCATCATCGAGCGTAAGGTGCTCCACGTTCACGTTGACCGCGGTGTCAAGAGCGGCCACAAGATAGAATTCCGTGGTGAAGGTGACCAGCTACCTGGCGTGGAGCCGGGTGACGTTGTATTCGAGATTGAGCAGAAGCCCCACAGCCGCTTCCAGCGCAAGGACGACGACCTCTTCTACCACGCCGAGATCGACCTACTGACCGCTCTTGCCGGAGGCCAGATCCACATTGAGCACCTCGACGAGCGGTGGTTGACTGTCGACATCATCCCCGGCGAGTGCATCAGCCCCGGCGAAGTCAAGGTTATCCGCGGCCAGGGTATGCCATCATTCAGGCACCACGATCACGGCAACCTTTACATCCAATTCGACGTCAAGTTCCCTGAGCGCCTGGAGAACGCCGAGGGTGGCCCATTGTCGCCCGAGCAGATCCGTGCGCTCGAGTCCGTCCTGCCACCTCGCAAGGTCCCCGACTCCCTACCTCCTCCCGATGCGATGACCGAGGACTTCACACTCGAGACTGTCGATCCTACTCGGGAGTCACAACGTGCTCGCGGAATGGCCGAGGAGGAGGACGATGACGACATGCACGCCGGTGGCGAGCGTGTACAGTGCGCGTCCCAGTAAACAGCGAAATAGAGGTTCGGAAGCGTAGCATGAGTTACGAGCATGAAGCGATGTAGTACACGAAGGCATGACACGTATGGAGTTGAGGCGAGAGGATAACGGCGGAGTGGGATGGGGGTTGATATGCATATGGGAACTGCGTCTCTGAACCGTCTCGTCATTTCTAGACGCCACGAGGTCTTTTCGGGAAGGGAGGGCGACGTCGGGTTGACGAGCAAATGCCATCTTTTACCTTTCGGCAAGTGGATTGCTCTTGCTTGGGCCAGCCAGTGACAGATACCCCTCTTGTTTCTTATTCCGAAAAGGCATCATCACATCATCACTATATCCACGAGTTCTTTCCTTGCTAGTGGTAAAGGCGTTGTTTTCTTTCAAAGGTATAGATGGGGTAGTGGATATATCCGGAAGCGGCGGCTTCGACTATAGCTGTCTCTAGGTCGTGTCAATGGATGAGGTTTAATCTATTAGTGTTATGTTATACTTCGTGATTTGCTATTTACTTTGTGCTTTGACCATGCGCTTGAGGTCATTCATGTAATTGTTACATGTCAGTATGTAAACAGTAGTATACAGACACATGTGGTGATGGGGGGTAGTTCCTCTGATCTTTATTGGCGATGAACCTTGGGCAGTGGGCTAGGTAAAGCAAGCTGGGAGGTTAGTCCAGCAGAATCATGTGGTCTCGTGGAATCGTTGTAGCTTTTGTTATATGCACCACCCGCAGACTATAATTATCATTGCTCCAACCTATCGCTGAGACTCAATCATATATTCTAGTTCGTAAGTCTAAACCTGACTCTTAATCTCCAACGTCACAGTGAACAACTTCTCTGGGGCATTGGCCTTATCGACCACCTTTACCTTCGTCTTGCTTGAAACCAGCCCAATGGCTCGCACGAAAATGCTTCGAGCCTCCTCAGCCGACCCAACCGACTTAGCTCGCCAGGCGACATGTTCGTCTGGCCGTACAAGGACTACATCCTGCTGCCAAAATAATCCGCACGTGGTGTTCCCCCCTCCAGATCTACATGCTTGACTAGGACTGAAAGCGCTTCCGCCGCATCCATCAGCAACTTCACATTCCCCTGATCCGCAGAAAAGGTAACAAGTGTCCAGTCCCTCCCAAAGCGATCAAACACCGATCGACCACCTTGTAGAAAGACATGCGGCGCGCGACTCCCCAGCCACACCGATGGTATACATACCCGCAGCGTCAGAACAGGCGACTCATACAAATACCCCAACTCAACACCAAAATTCTTATTCTCCCCCATAATTCCGCTGATAATGCTCATGCATGCTTTTCCTAACCACCCACACCCTCCCCACTCACCACATCATCTACAGCCCGCGCATCACCCACGCCCTCAGAGAACCTATGGTACTAACTGCCTGATGCACCGCTATATGCTGTCCCCGACCTTTCCACATTGCGCAGCGCAACGGGCCTCCGCTTCATCACGTACGAATGAGGCAGTTCAGGTCCCGCGTACCCCTTGACCGTCGCTGCGATTTTCTAACCTAAATCGTAAATATCCCCTAACCCGCATATTCATCCTATATCACTTGACCGCCCCTTCCCCCGATAGGAATATTCTGATACGCCGCGATTCCCCGCACTATACACTTTCCTCCCGACTCGCGAGCCCAAGTACACGACACGGCGTTTACTGGGCCGCCACTCCGAGTGCACGAGAATCTCGTCGATTCTGGATGGGGTAGGGAGGGCCGAGACCGCTGAGGACGGTGGAGATTGCTGTTTCGGAGGGGGATGAGCGCGGTGTTTGTGTCGAAGGGCGGGGGGGGGGGATGTTAGTTGTGTGTGTCATGATGATTTGGTGTGATTGTGGTGAGTCACCAGGGAAGAATGAAAGGGCCTTTGATTGAGAAATAGATCAGGGATTGTAAGTTGGGGAATACCATAGAAAGACGTACGTAGGTCCTCCGTCCAACTCCCACCCCATACTCCTCCTCACCACACTCCCCACCCCATCACACCCAAACTCGGGACAACTTCGTACCTGGACATACACCAGAGATGATCGCTGGAATACATGGCATGTACATGTACCACCTGCATTCATAATTCACAACATGTGATCAGGCAGACCACGCGGGCCAATATCAACGCGCTTCTTCAACACCTCCTCTGTCTCTCCTTGACTCAATCGTTTGATAAATTCCTCAGGATCAAAGTCCACGCCAATCGGATTTTCTGCAAACGCCTTTGACCTCATAAACTCCGTTGCTCCATCCGCATCGGTAAAGTTATCAACCTGCGTCTCGATTTCATTACCGTCAGGATCTCGATAGTAAATCGACGTCGTGGGCCCATGGTTAACGCACCACAGCGGTAAGATGCCCAAGTGCTTGCGCTGTCGATATGCCAGGAGGAGGTCCGGCAGCGAGTTAAAGCTGAACGCGATATGTTCGAGGCCGCAACTTGTGGGCACTTTGGCCTGGGTCCCGGGAGCTTCTATGATGGCGATGCGATGGTGCTCATCGTCGTAGGAGAGGAAAGCCAGTATCTGATTCTCGTATATGACTTGTGCGCCGAGGAAGTTGCGATAGTACTCCACCAAACGTCTGAGATTGCTCGTGCGCAAGACAACGTGGGCGAGTTTGCTGGGACATTTCACTGTATCTGCTGGGGCGTCAAAGTCCACATTCATTATTGAGAGTCGGTAGTGTTGTAAAAGGACGTGCCCAGGTGGTCTTGGTCTTGACAAAGATATGGTAGGTAGCGTTTATGAAGCATTGAGATGGACAATCTCTAAACGTAGTTAATCTGCCGTTACCAAATTAAACGACACATGGCCGTGATACATTGGTACTACCTCTTGGCAATCCTGTGTCATTGCTGGAGCTTGAAGAGGAGAACGCAGCTCGACGTGGCAGGGCGTAGGCGATTGCTTCCGCCGACCAATGACGTTGCACTTGGATGGGTTTACCCAACCTCAACTCCTTACGCGTACACGCTTACTCGGGTGGACCGTGACCCTAGTGCACTCTGGCTGTTATTTCGCGATTGATCAGCTCCCAACCAACGTCAAAATGTCCCATTGCAACTGTGCGCCGTATTGAACGCATCCCTGTCCTCCGCAATGCTGTCTAGTCCGATGCTTGGTGGAGGCGAAAGTGAAGCTGGATACGATCGTGCCCAAGCCCAACGGCGCACAGAAGTCTGTGTTAGTATGCGACAGTTGTCGTGTGAAGAAGATCAAATGCAATACTACCAATACTACTGGTTGTGATTCGTCAGACTCGTTCACGACACAAGTGATGGCGTTCCATGTAGAAGCTGCATTGTAAGTATTGTCCTGCTGGAGGGATCATAAGTCGTAAGGTATCAACTGAGCAACGTGAAGGATCATGGTGTCGATTGTCGTTATTCGCATACGGCGGCTTGTAGATACCGTAGATCTGGCAAGCTTAAAACGCAAAGTCTTCAGCAACGTCTTAGAGCCGCCGAGCGGCTGACACGGAGTGCTGGTCTTGTTCATCAATGCAATACTCCAAGCTTCGCTCCAGAGGTCTACAATCGTGTTCGGCTCAGAATACGCTCGCGAGTAGCAAGGCTGCCACAGTCTCCAGTGCATCACAATTCAGTCCCGAATATACACCGAACGCCAATAATTCTTCGCAACGCATTATTGTACGGCAGTTGAGGTTGAGGTTGGGCTTTCTGTTCTCTTGTAAACCGTCCACATATATATACGTTGACGATATAGATGACCGCCGTGTCCATTTTCCGGCTGCTTCGCTTGCTGCCATAACTATCTACTACGTAGTTAAGCTTTTATGGCCGTCCCCCGAAAGATTATCTCCCGGGACCACCGACTATACCGGTCATAAAGAAAATCCGTCTTGTATGTATATCAATAGTAGCATGGCCGTAACACACGATGAGACAGTTGTATTAGTTGACTGCAGATACCAAAGCATAGGCTCCATCTACACTTCACAAATGCGCCAGGAGTACGGCTGCGGCGCGGCTTTACCCCAAAGTTTAACAAAGTCTCGGATCTATGTAAGCCGATGTATTATTTGATGTTAGGCATACATACCTATGCTTGATGTGCCCATTCGACCTTAAGCGACCGGTTGATCCTCAGACAGGGCTGTTGAAGCGTTTGCCTGACGTCGATGATTGGGCGGTTGAAATGACTGTACGACCGGCACCTTTTGAAGTCGCTATTGGTCCTCGATTGAAGGTTAAGGCGCAGTGATTGATAGATACGGACAAAGACGCTGAGACCACGTTGCTGAAACGTGAGACGAAGCAGTGGGCGAAGATTCTGGGGGTCGATGCTAAACAAGGGTGATGAATAAAGATGAATTAAAAAGCGACAGTGACCAGTAGCATGTATTTTCCTCCCACATGGAGAGCCTACGGATAAGTAGTCCCGTGCCCTTTGCTGCGTGACCGTCCAGCCCTTTTACAGTACTGAGAGTTGGCGTCAGGTTTCATGTGCACCACGCCAGATCAGGGGTCCAGAAGGGCAAGGTGATACAGTATTTGTGTTCAGTAGCAATCGACCAATCAGAACCAGATTTATATCAGTCGCATCCATGGATGTCTTACAACAAGCTGAACGGCCTTGGCTTGCATCGCGACATATGTCCCGGTAATAAGAGGAGGCAACAATTCGATATATTGCGGCACAGCACTCTAGTGCGCAATGAGCATTTTACAATTTATCATTCTTGAATGGCGCTTCTTCCTAGCCAGAAGCTACCACAACTCCCCTAATTCCATCATACGCGCAGTTATCCTCAACGGAGGATCTACACTTCATTGCAGGCATGCGTTCCTATCCGCCAATCGCAAGCCAATCCCTCTCTTTTCCAGCATACACAACTACCACCAAGCTTCACAGTTGTCCTTATTGTATCAAGGGTTTTCTTGATCCCGCTCTGCGCTCTATACATCTCGGTCCCGGATTTTGCACTAGTGACAATCTGTACGGCTTGTCATATTTGCTTCTGCTCGTGCTGAATTACGCTCTCGCCTTCATCGCATTTGGCGTGGTCTGGAGATTTTTGAGTCGGTTGCACTGGTGGAACGTTGTATCAAGGATATTCAGACGGAGGAATCGTAGATTGGAAGCTATCCGGACGGAGGAGGATGTTGTGAGAGCCGAGAGGGGCGAAAAGGAGTCAAGCAAGGTAAGTGTAACGGGTGCGACTGTTCCAGCCATCGCTCATTCGATATTAGAGAAATTGGTGGGTTACTTTGCCAAAGAGTAAGGAGAAGATCTGAGGATGCTCGTCATGACGTCGAACGAACTATGCGATAATGTAGTGGTAGAACCGATTGAGCTACTGGAGACTAAGGAGACGGTCCGGCGCGGGATGATCGATGGATCATGCATATCCATTGCCATTCATGCTTGGTTCGTGTACAAAGTTATCCGCTCGAGATAAGGCCGATCGGGACATCCGTAGTATTGATACTTTCGTCCAGACGCTTAACTACATGGGTAACTTAGCGTGCTCCTGGTGTGAACTGCAACCCAATTCAGCGCGAGGCGCTATAGGCGTCGTGAGCTCCGCATCACTCTCATACCCATGGAAGTACTCTCCCAGAACCCAAGGACATCGATCGCCAGCGCTCCAGGACACAGAAGTCTTAAGACTGTGTAGAAAGATTGGGCGCCACTAGCGGTAAGCGGATTAGTCATCGTCTCATGACGTACAAAACATCCCTGGAACTTTGGTCTGAAGTCCCGTTCCCAGTCCAGCGCCTATCTGACCTTGGATCCCCTATCTCAGTTCAAAAGAGTAATTTCACATCTTACAACTAGGAGAACCCCCAGAGCACAACATCTCAGGCTGTTCTCATACCATCGGAGTATCGACAATGGTCAGCACCACGTTCTACGTCGTGGCAATTGTCGGACTGGCCCTCTCTTTTCTCGCCAGCACCTGCGCACTTTGCTATCTTCTTGGTATATTTCCTCTCCTTCGCGAGCTTGCCGACAACGCCAAACGTCGTCGCGCAGAAAAAGCTAGGGTTAAACCTGAAGACATCGAGCTAGAGTCTTTTCATGATGTACAAAAAAAGGCAAGAGAGCGCAGACGCGTCGAGGAGGCTAAAAGACGAGAAAGGAATAAAGTAAGAAGAGAAGGTGGATTCTACGAAGATTTGGGCAAAGCGTATCGGAGGTCATAAGGGTGGTGAGGTGATTGAAGATTCAAAGATATTGCTCTTGGGACGGATGGCGGTGTGAATACGCATGGGATACTCACCAGTGATGGTTGTGCTCTGGAGACTCTTCGTTTGCCTTGATTTCAGTGCACATGCGCACGCGCGTTTGTCGCTACATACACAACACCAAATCGCCTCCAACGCTTGCATGCCACACACACACATCTCGAAAACACTACTCGCCGCCTCTGGAAAGATATTCGGTGACTTGTCACACATCGCAAACTCGGTGACATCAACAATGTCGGCTCTTTACTCTACCGCAGTCTTGTGTCCATCTGCTATCGATTGGTCGGTTGTCTGGGTACTCCTTGGCGTCACTGGCATAGTGCTACTGCAGATTGCAGTGGTCATAGCCTTTCTATGGGACCGCAAAAAGCGCAGTGAGACGCGCTGGAGACTTCTCCGTGAGAGAGGCGTGGTGATTATCGACGGTCCGGCGCTCATTTGGGTGAACGACCTACCACCCCGGCCCACGCTTTCCACGTTCAATCTGCGCGGCAATCTGCAGAAGTTCAAATAGAGAGTTTGACTGCAAGCACGGTGATGATTCTTTGTCAGTCGCGCCTGCAGGTCCCGTGGTAGGACCGTGCCGGTCAGGTCCATATGGTTGCGAGCAAACCGGCGGCTTGGCAAACAGACACCTCTACACCGTCGACCCCTTCACTCGCTCCTCTACACTACGCAAGCTGGCAGACGCTTACCAGAAGTACTATCCACTGCCAATCACGTCTGTTATCTGAGAACATTACGATGCCGAGCAACAAGAATTCTTCTTCATCCGCTGGCGCTAGCAGCAACGAAAGGGGCGGCTATTCAATCACAAGCTCCGGTACCAGTAGTCAAGGCAACCACTACTGTTCGCGCGACTATGGCTCAGGTGCTGCCAACCCGAACAGTTACCATTACTCGAACACGTAAGTCATCCGAAAGAAGTCGACTATGCACGTACTCATGCAAGAGGTAGCAACGGCTCATAGTACTACTCCAACCCCAACGGATCAATATACCACAACGACGGTCAGGGCGGAGATGCATACACGCCTCCTGGAGGGAAGTAAGCTGTCATCGCACGATTACCCAGTCTAGACAATGCTGGGGCTGTACAAGTCATGACCCGGACGGATTAGTATGGTTATACTAGAACTCAATACACAACTCAAACCAGCAATTCCGCCATTATGCTTGAAGTAGGGCAACACATGATTTAGAACAAGCTGTTCGTCATTCAACGTCCTCAAACAAATTCGCATCATTCATCGCCCCCAATACCTGCGACCATCCAAGCTACACAACATGAGCAAGAAACGTGCACTGCAGCCGAGGATTGTACCATGCCAAGCACCGCACCATCCCTTTTGTTGTCTCTCCCGCTGACTAACATAATGATAGCACCACATCATTGAACCTACATTGAGTGCCTATGAAACGAAGATTTGACCACGACTCCATTGTTTGATTGCAATTCTGTTCCAAAACACCTTCCTCGCGGTCGACTAAAACGGGCAACCAGTCTCGAGGTCACAAAAGTTCTTTCCCTTAGGACAAGGCTTGCCTTTCTTCGTACGGGTATCGCAGCAATCGGCAGACTACACTCACGCAGGGACTATGTTAATGTTCCAAATCTGATCACAACCTTGGGTGGAGACTTACGCAGTCTTGTGGCGTGATGCCAAAGTACGAGCAGTAATTGTACTTATCAGCACCAACGGTACAAGCTCCTTGACGATTGCAAGCATCGACATTGTCCTTGCCTCCCCAGCAGCAGTTTGGGTCGACACCGCCACCAAGCATGCACTTTGTCAAATTCTTAGTAATGGACGGTGTACTAAAAGAAATAGATCGCCCATGAAGTACAATACTGCAGTCGACTAAGAGACTTACAGCAGCGTTTGCTGTGCCGATAGCTAGTGCTACAGCAGTGATAGCAGTATTGAATCGCATTTTGAGATATTTGTAAGGGTTTCCGGGGAAATGGTTTTTGAAATGTGATTGGAGTGGTAGTTTTAGTTCTATTCGAGGCACCTCTGTCTTCGCTTTATATATCTCGACGGCGACACTTTCCTACGCTCTACATCTCTCAACATTCGTCCTTTAATTCTCTAGACTTGCCGCTGGAGCTTGACAGGACCGAATACTAACGGAGTTAGCAGCATTGGAGGTATCAAATTTCCCAGTTCTCTGCGTGTACTGAGGCCGAGTCTGTGCATTTCCCTTGGTATTGGCTCGGTCTTAATATGGTATACAGTCTCTTCATAATCCACGCCATGAGGGCTGTCTATCTACGAATCGCGTAGCCTTACGCTAGACATGCACCGAGCTATTGAGCCTCATGTTGGAGGAGTGGGTCTGGCCGAGTACGAAAGCGAATGTCGATACTTGAAGGGACGATCTTTGTAGATTCCCATGGGACTTCCTGCAAGATCGGCATTGGCTGCGAGCATCATCTTCGGCGGTACCCAATCAGAGATCCATCTCATCTGCATCTCGCAGGCAAGTCGGGCGAAGATCTGAATATGATGACCTTCTTAGCAACCGATGACGTATTCTTGCCTATTCCAAGCCTCGAAGAGACGAGCATCGTTATTTCGCGCCCTAAGCCAGCCTTCATTTCTAAGCTAACTCAACTCGCGCCAAGTCAACTGCTTGTCACGTTTGATTCTAGGAATTACCATTGGTAGGAAGAACACCAAACCAGTGGAAATTATCGTATGAGAACACAGGTTAGCATCATATGCCAAGAAGAGTTGACGCTGGATCAAGGGTGTGAGGAGCATCCCATCTTATATCGTTCAAGCTAATCTGGTCGCTTTCACTTGTTTGCACCGACCGTTGGCTCAACTCTATGTGGGGATGGTGATGTACCAAGATTTTTGTTCCTGGAGCATTCAATCAACGGACACTAGAAGCCTAACAGAAAGTCAGGCTATGTCCCCTGATGCCCCTAACGCTGTGGTGAGATAAGTGGAGAGAGTGGGTTCACATGCCTTGGCAATTGTTGAGCTACTGACTCTTTCCCAACACCAGAACAAGATCCCCATGTCTGAGTACCTACTCCATTAGAGCAGGTGCAATTTGCCCATGCGGCCCTTCACTTCCTGTCCAAGATTCCACTCACCCTCCTAATTTCCCAGTCTATTAGCTCAAGTGCATAGCGCAGTGTCACAGCTCAAACACTCGGGAAGAATGATCGGAACGAAGATCAGCTACAATTAAGTTGCTAAATGTGTACGCTACCCAAGGAGACAACCATAAGCACTAGTCTTGAGCTTTTCTTGTA
This sequence comes from Plenodomus tracheiphilus IPT5, assembly GCA_010093695.1. Taxonomy (NCBI): domain Eukaryota; kingdom Fungi; phylum Ascomycota; class Dothideomycetes; order Pleosporales; family Leptosphaeriaceae; genus Plenodomus; species Plenodomus tracheiphilus. Next base: position 96,091 of record MU006331.1, read on the forward strand.
CTATCTCCTCTATGCGTTCGCTAGGTTCTCATCCAGGCCCCGTACTTCAGCCAAGAAGCTACCATGAAGCCTTGTGTTAAATTTCCGTATAGTAGAGGTGCTACTGCGGCGGTCTAAGCAAAAATGACTGCACTACAGACATCAGATCAGTATAATGTAATCTACTAGTAGGCATGCTCAGCAGAACGGTACGCGGCACGCCAGATATAACCTCTATCAGTTCGCATCGACCTTCGGGATATTCTAGACTTCCAAGACCGTTAAAGGACCGAGCTATTTGAGACTTCTGTGCAGCATGTAGGAACGAATTTGTGGTATCACAAGTTGGACCGAGAATTATTCCTAACTTCACCGCAACCTATCATCCCAGTCCGAATGTTTCAAGGATGATTTATGAGATTGCGATTGCGAACAGCAGTATCGACGTAAGTGGAGACTACAATCACAGCCCGAGACTCGTCAGCGTCTTTCTAGATATTTAAATTGGGATTCCCTCCCCGACAAAGACATATGCAATCTTCACTCACTATTTTATCATTATAATCACTCGTTCAATAGAATCACAATGAAGGCCTCCATCATCATATCCTCCGCCATCTTCCTTTTAGGTGCAAGCGCCAATGTCAAAGAGGCAGTGGCCCCAGGCCTGGACACCAGGGAAGCTGGACTCGAGATGAGACAGGCCAAGTGCCAGGGCGACACCACGAAACAAGTCAGTCGAGCTGCTCACGGTGTCCACATACCAGACAGTGCATCCCTACAAGCAGCTCGTGTTGCTAACATTACGGTAACAGTGTGACGAAGGGTGTGATTGCTGCTATTCTTCCAGAAGAGCGTGTTTCAATCAGCTGGGCTGGGGCCCAGGTCAAATCTATTGCCCTCTCCATAAAATTTGTGCTGTTGATTACAACATTCCTCGCTCTCAATGCGTAAGTCTCATGACCCGTGTACGAGAGTTCGATCATACTGATATAGAGTACTTTAGAATGCTGATTGTTGTTCAATCTCCGATGGTAAAGGTCGTGGGTGTCCTGGTAAATAAGCGTAAGACTTCAATCAGGGAAAAGGCTTCGACACGCCTGACGTTGGTGGAGGACTACCGGTCCGGAACCGCACATGTCAGCTGTTCTTTCCAAGGCTTAATTTGCTCCTGTCTCTTGTCAGATATTTTGTATATGAAATACTTGCGTTGTATTGTACTGTGCAACATTGAGGGAGTATCAATGGTTTTGGATATATGCTGAGACACTAAGTGGACTAGAATAAACATACACAAAACCAAGGTAGCGCAGATTTTACTTCACCTCCCTAGGTCTTGCGTGTTAAAGCATCATGTGAAGTCTGAGAGTGCATGTGTTTATTGAGTATCTAAATGTCTGAAATCGAGATTCATGTTTGTCACACCAACGAATCGCACTGTATCACACGCCTTGTTCTGCCAATCATCGCGATCGTTACAGCACAGAGTATCGAACCTACGGCGCCTTCACAAGTGACGACGGTGTAGAGGTATTTTTGAATATCGTAACCACTCATCGTACTCGATTGAAAAGCAAATACATCAAACACCGCGATTTATTGGAACATGCTCGATTCTGGACGTACAGATCAGGTAGATTTGCTTAAGTGCATCGTAACAGCCGGCATCAAGATGGATGTGCAGCAGTGTATGATAACTGCGTTATTCTGGGATGGGCTAAGTTGCTACAAAAGGCTTTTGAGTCATGGTGACCCGGTGCTGTTTGCATTGGAATAATAGGTAGTTGTGGACATCACTTCTTCTCGCCGCCACCCACTGTCTCAGCGTCTAGTCATAATCTTCCTACAGATGTCTCAGACCTTGCTCCCATCATTGGGCAACAAGGTACGCGGCCAGCTTGACATAAGTCAACATCCATTCAAATTTCTGCAGCAGAATGTTCTTCGGTTTCATGTCTCACGTCCACGGTGACTCCACACGAATCGCCAGCCACGCTTCGCACTATCTGGACTTATCGAAACGCAAGACATGCCTCGTCATCTTGTGATGCGAGACCTACACGACTACTTATAGACCTGAGGAGTTTCTTCCTACACACCTCACCATCATCCTTCCACCACTCCATCATATTCCTATTACCGCTACACAGATTCTCACATCCTCATAGCAAGCTCTTCCCAAGACAACAACCACAAACCAGAACAATCTCTTTTTTTTCCCTAAACTCCAATCAACATGACTAACTCTCAAGAACCATCCCAGTCCAACACGCCAAGCTACGTCGCAGGTGCTGGTCCGGCTCAGGGCCAACATGTCGCTGATATAATCTACACTTCAGAAGTTACACCGCTCTCTCCATCTCATGCGCAGTTTGCATCGGATATCTCTACGTCCACCGAATATACTGATAGCGATAGCGATATAGAAGATATAGTTACTGATACCTCAGATCCCCAAGATCTTGACGATGTAGTCCCGGGTTCAAAGCTAGATCATCATGGGAAGAAGCAGGAGGCGAAGAACAAGACAGCTCGGCAATAAATGTCTCAGGCTTCTCAGCGTTGATGCTCATTGTACCCCATCATGTTTTCACGAGGAATATTATTTTGCGGGCCATTGTTTAACCATCGTTCAGAAAGTGCAGCTTATACTAGCTATAGTTGCATTCGCGCTGTTCAATTTCAATTTTTCTTCTTTTTTTCTTGGATCAGATGATCCTAGACCCATCAAGTTGGTCTGAGAGCATTTCGAAAGGGACGATATGCACATTGTGGGTGGAGAGGAAGGAGTCCATTTTATATCCCAACACGTACTGTACTTTCAGAATAAAAGATACCAATGGGTGGCCAAGAAACACGCCTACAATCAATACATACCTCTTCCGGCAATTCCACATGGGGTCCAAAATGCTTGTGTGTGCTGAGCGATTTTTTTTCTCGGTTGCTTGGGTCTTGGGGCTTGGGGTTCCGCCGATGATGCGGTAGGGTTTGGTTTTAGTTTCCTCGGGTAGTGGGTTGTTACCGGCTTTATTCCCGGCGGCGGGAAATGCGCGAGAGCGGATGCTGTCTTTGGTTGCGAGGAGCTGCAGAAGAAGAGGGAAGATGTGTGTGTGTGAGGACGTTAGTGAAGAAGCTTCAATGTTATGATTGTATGGTTGTTTGACGGAGGGGCTTTTCCTCTTGAGATGAACTGGGTGATAGGGTATAATAGAAAATCACAAGATGCACGCAAATAACCCAACTTCCTCGGTGTCTCTCACACAAAACACCGTACACGGCCCACGGGTACCTGCACTGCGTCCAAGCCACCCCACCCCCCAAATCCAGTAATTCCCGCCCACCCGCGTAGAAAATAGGCCTCCATCTTGGCTATTGTCTAACAAGGGGGAGGGGGGGGGGCTTGGGTTACATAGATCTTGTTTTTATCTTAGGTTACATGGGAAAGCGTTTCGCATGTATCCAAGATCGGCCGAGCTGGAAAGCCTCCTTGTACGGGCTGGGCACGGCGAAAAAGAAACATATGACGTGTTACCATGGCATTCTACTCTACGCACGAAACGAGGGGGCTGTTATGGATCTTTGATGGACTGTGGGTTGTAGACTCGAACGTGCATGCTACGAAGTGATGTATAACCATGATACTTTACATCTAAATATATGTGCAAAGATGGCGAGAAAGTCATGCAAAACGCCAAGATAAATGCCGTACGTTCTTCTAATCGTAATGTCGCCCCCCCCCCCCCAAAACGCCAATATGCCAATACCTCATCGTCAAGACCCAAGATTGGATTTCTCATAGTTCATCACGTCTTGGAATGTAAATCTTCCAGCTCCTGGGACCAGGAGTCATGCCCAACCACCAATTGTACAAGCGACCGAGCTCGAAGACGAAGATTTTGAAACTAATGTCTGTTAGTAGGTTGTTCATGTCAATCAATCACACGAAATAGAGACAACTCACAATCTACCCGGAATCTGCGTCCATTGATATAGGACGTAGATGAAGACACGCTTGACCAACATGATTTCTTCAACAACGTCTTCCCAGACTGTCATGTTGTCAGGGTTCCAATTGCGTCTAAAGTCCGGCATGGCATCTTCGTCTTCATCCTTCTCGTCATGATCTTCAACCTCTTGCGGTGCATCAGCAGTAGTGGATTGGTCAAAATCCTCCAAAGCGAGTCTTGTCTTTAGCACTTCCTTATCCGGTTCTGGAACTGTAGGTGCATCAACCTGCTGAACACCTTCTCGTTCATCGACCATACGGCGGAACTCCTTGATCGCTGATAGCGAATGAGAAAGACGATCCATGGTATTGACAAGCGCAACGAGTTCAGTGCGGCGAAGCGGCGGATCATTTGAGGAGTCATTCTCGTCAAACTCGAATAAGACCTTGAGCGCAGTGCCATAACCGTTGGTTTGTAGCTTACCCCAAAGGCGGCACTTGTCACATCCCACGCAATCCATGATGCGGCTAACATTTCGGAACCGATTGCGGAAGTCTTCTTTCAATAAGATGGTGTCGGGGTCCTGGAACATGACAGTCTCGTCGAAGATTTCGGGACCAGAAGGCAATGCGGAGGCGAGGCGGAGGACAGAGTTCTTGGTGCGCTGGTCCTGCTCAGGGTCTTCAGAGCAGAAAGAATAGTCGGAAATGTGCTGCTTTATCTTACCCACTGCGCGCATCACCAAGGCGTAGTTGAAGTAGATGTTGGAGATGCGTTCTGGGTAGTTGTGAAGTCGCTGTTCGTAGCAAGCCAGGTTCGGTCCCCACTGTCCTGTCGTCTGGTTCAGGTAGTCCCAGCAGAGATGCGTCGAGATTGACGCGTGCATCCCAGAAATGACTCGATGGAAGACACGCTTCTCCAGGCAGGTATCGTCAAACTCGACAGGGTCCAGCTGCGTCACAGGACGTCCATGAGCAATCGCTGCCTGGACCTTCTGCTGCATGCCCTGCTCCTTGAAGACGTTCCGTAATTGATTCGCTGCAAGCATCTGTTGCTGACTGCCAAATGCGCCAAATTCGGATCCGCCTGACGAAGAACTCCCGGCACCTGGCGCATTCTTCGGAGGTTTACTGAAGCAGTTCTCGCGGTATATGGCCTCCCAGACCTGCTGAGCGCCAACGCCAGCATAGCCCGTGAACCGTTCTGGGTTGTCCACCAGCGACACGTAGTCTCCCTTCACCGTCGCCGTTTCGTCGTCGGGGACGCAGTAGTCGCGTTCGTCGCACTCGTCATCGTATTCAACTACACAGCTTTCGTCGACATCCTCGCCCAAGCTTCCTTGCAGTGGTCTTTTCCTTTCCTCCCTTTGTTGCTTCTTGCCTGGATGCTCTGCCGTGGGACCCTCGAGTTTGCCCAATTCCTTCGCTCGCCAGACCAGTGGTATATCCTCCTCATTGTCCAGGGTGTTCACCGCGCATGCCACGTTTCCGCAAATGCCATTCTCGTCGTCCCAGAAGGGGCACTTCTTGCTGAACAAGCTCAATCGGTAGTGAGAAAAGAAATCGGTGTTCTGGGTGATCGAGTGCAGGTAGGGATGGATGGCTTCGTTTAGCTGCTCGAGGGTGCTGTAGCTTGCGCAAGCGTCTGAGACAATCGCTCCAGGCTCCAACTGAAAGGCAGTCTTAGTATTGGGGGAATGCGAATTGAGGTGTGAGGGCGAAGCTGTATTGCTTACATTGCAGACATCTGCCGGAGGACTATTCGATTTTGGCGGTGCAGCATGGCTCGCAGCATGTGAGCTACCTAGCAGCGAGAAGACAGCTAGGTAGAACACTTGCGCTGCTGTGCGCATGGTGGTGGGTGAGTAGACTTGCTACTACTAGTCCTCGTATCAGCAAACATCCGCAACAAGCATCCCCAAAGCGTACCAGTGTAGGGCCACTTACGAGTTCTTGTACTCTCACTATATGAGACCGTCGGGGAAATTACAAGCCGGCTTGTCGGGCGGGGCATGCAAAGAGGCCAGCGTGGTTGTAAAGTCGAACAGCACAAGCCAGAGTTCCAAGCTGCGGCGGTGATGGCGGCAGACGCAATAGGAAATGCCGGTTGAAAGACTGATTACACGGTAAATGAAAGCGGAAGGTGCAATCACGGTACTGGATTCGTAGAACAAACGTGGGTGCGGAGAGTGTATATAGTGGATTAGATTATTAAGTTGCCAGGCCCAAGAATTGTAATCACACGTTCATCGGGCCACATGTTGGAAAGCGCAATGTGGCCAGTACAAAGTGTGGCGTTCAATTGAAAGGAGTGGAGTGGGAATGCCTGACCAGACCCTGGAACGCCAGTTAGCGGCGGCTCCGGTAGGGCTGGCCGAGGCTGAGCGGACGACTGTTGGTGCGGCTCACATTTCGACACCTGGAGGTCTATCTCGAAGTCGCAAGTTTACTACCAGCCTAAGAAGGCAAGATCTGGAGTACACCACAAGCGACCCCTTGTATCAAACAATGGCTGGCCCTGCCAAACCAACCGGCACATGGTCGGACGCCTTCCCCGCACCCCGTATCACAGCGCCCACCATCTCACGCGAGGAGGTCCTGTCAGATATATCCTCGCCAGACCTGTTGGTCGTCGACGTACGACGTACCGACTATGAGGGTGGTGCAATCAAGGGCAGCATCAATCTACCAGCACACTCGTTTTACATGAACAGAGCCGTTCTGTATGACTTGTGTAGACGAGCAGGTATCAAGCGAGTAGCTTTCTACTGCGGTGAGTTTTGACTCCACCCAGCAATGTGTATTGTTGGATGGGCCATATTGTGGCGTGGTCGTGGCGTGAGGGGCATGCTATCCGCCTTGATGACAATGGCTGTGCTGACGTGACTGGCTGTTACACGTGGCTAAGACATGACAGGATCCTCGAATGGAAGAGGACCGCGATGTTCGGGTTGGTTCGCAGACTACATTGCTGAGAGGAACGATGCTCATATTGTATCGTTTACCTTGGGTGGTGGTATCAAGGGTTGGGTCAAGGCGGGTGAATCTTATACACAAAACATAGATGGGTACGAGCCTGAGTATTGGAAACAGTTCAACTAGACCTTCACAATCTTCAGGGCTAGCACGAGACGACATCTTCGAGATTACACACAAGAGTGATGCATGTGCAACTTACATAAAGGCAAACAAGTTTAATTAACAAAAACCTGGGTATCACGAATCTATTGCATCATCTATGCGTCGAATTGCTAACTCACAAACAGTCGTATCCACGTTGCGCAAAATAAATGCTGGACTTACGAGGCTCAATCGTCATCATCTTCATCATCGTCGACAATCCTCCTTGCCCGTATCCTGGGCAAAACACGCTCCTCTTCCCCGTCCTCGTCCTCGGAGTCCGAATCTGCAACAATGACTGCAGCCTTTTTGATTGTACCAGCACCCAGTCTGACCATCGGTGCATCATCATCGCTGTCACTGCTCACAACCGCATCATCATCCGTAATGTCGCTGGTGAAGATCTTCTCGCGCCTCGGTGTTCGCTTGGGTCGGGCTGCTCGAACGATCGCTTGGGTGCCATGTCCTACGCCAGAGAGATCAAGACTGGGCAGACTGGATATAGGAACTTCCACATCCTCATCTTCAACAATAAAACTGGCCAGCTCAGAGTCCATCAGATAAGCTTGCGTATCTTCCACTTCATCTTCGCCTAGGGTGTCATTTGAACCAACCGTGTCGGCCTGAGAGGCAATACGGAAGCGAGGATCTGTGGGTGGTGGAGACGACTCTTCGCCCTCATATGCCAACCCAGGGGCATGCCAATCGCGTGTCTTAGTTTGAGGGGTCTCGCTGGCGACTATAGGTTGACGGACCGGTGTTTCCATCGTGGACGCATCCTTTCGTGGCCGACCTCGTGGAGCTGGAGTTTTTGGCGTGACCTTTGCCTTTTCCTTCGGTTTGTCAGTCTCCTTTGGTTTCGGCTTCTTTTTCGGCTTCGGCCCAGGCTTGGCCTTTGCTTTGACTGTTGGTAAAGGTTGTGATGCGGGATCATCGTCAGCCCATAGATCGTCGTCGGTGTGGTTCACAGGAGGGGCTAGCTCTGCGTCATACACGGCAAGACTGTGACCACCGTCTGATTCGCAGTCGGAGTAGTGCAAGTGAGCTTTGAAACTCTCTACGCGATCGCTGTCCATATCATGTATGCGCTGCATAGTAGCAACATAGGCTCTTGTTGCACGACCTGGTCCGACCATATGGTTCGCGTATGACAAGACTCGCTGGCGCTCGGGATGATGGCTTAGATCTAGTGCGCCAACCATCGGCGCGTCGTCATCATCGAACACCGTCTGATATCGCCTCTCCAGGTCAAGCATGGCGGTTTCGTCCAATACAACGGACTGCAGCGTTGGTACATCGAAAACCTCCTCGCTTGGATATTTGGGTGCCACAACCTTCTTCCCACGGCCTTTTGATACCACCTCCTCGTCCATGTGACCTGCCGTGACGAATCCAGTGATGACATTGTCTGGCATGTGGAACTTTTTGGGAGGCTTCTTACTGCGACGTCCTTTCTTCGGCTCCGGTAGCCAGTCCTGCTGAGAGTTCTCCGGTGGAATTTCTACCACTCGTCGATCGACGACTGGCTTCACATCCGGGGGCAATATCCTGCGCGATTTGTCATCATGAAAGTTGAACTGGGACCCGTTCGCGATCAGTTCCTGCATCTTTTCGTAGCTGTCTTTCGCTTTGTTCGCATCATTCTCCTCCTTGCCGTTCATCTGAAGCATGATGATCTTGCCTTCGCGTTTCCGGCCAGTACGACCCATACGCTGCAGCATACGAATAGGAGAGGCTTTCGAATCGTAACAGATGATCAGATCGACTTCGCCAATATCGAGACCTTCTTCACCGATGGACGTTGCTATCAGAGTGTTGAAAACCCCCGACTTAAATTTTCCAATAACATCCAACTGGTCCTTCTGGGTCATGCCCTCAGAGTTTTTGCCAGCCGCTTGCCCAACGAAAACTCGAGGACGAATCATCGGGTGATGCCTCTTCAGTATACGAGCGATTTCCTCAGCACTATCACGAAAATGAGCGAAAACCATTATTCTCGTTTGTGTAGCGGGTGCACTATTGGCGTTTAGGCCATCCTCTGCGTTCGCGAAATGTTCCAGGATAGCTTCTTGCAGATATTCCATTTTTGGGTGCCCCACAAAGTTGTCGTCGGCAACCCACCCCTGCAGGCGGGTCATGAGCTTCTTCCAAGCGTCGCTGTCGAGTACCTGCTTCCTGTATTTCGACTTCGTCTTGACGCTCTCATTCTGAAACTCCTTCATCTTGATATGGAAAGGCCCCAAGCCATGATACTTCAACAACTCCATTCCCTGAGAGATGGAGGCCAATATCGAGAACACGGCATGGATCATAGACTTGACGCCCTGATTCGCATTTCGACCAGCCTCAAGCATCCATCTCTTCTTGGCTTGCTGACAGCCAAAAGGTGTTAGATCGCAAGGGTCTTTACTCCAGTATGCGTTCATACCAGAGATGGTGTTGACTAAAGGCTGCAAGGCCTGCCTGTACAGGTCCATACACATTTCCATCTCATCGGAATTCTGGAAGACCTTCTTCTCGATGGTGCGCTGATGAACGTAGCTGCATATGTCCATGGAGTTTTCGGTGCGGATCTCTACCCTTGAGATGTCCAGTCCGTCAATAACCTTCTGGACGGACTCCACATCGGCGCCAGGCGTTGCTGTCAAGGCCAAGACCCGGAAACTCTCATTGAACCGTCGCAGAAAGCTGACTACTTCGACGTATGCGTAAGCTCCCGTGGCGCGATGTGCTTCGTCCACAACGAGCAATACAATGTTCTTTGGGTCTACGTGTCCTCCCTTCAGATCGTTTAGAAGAGTCTGCGGTGTCATGAAGAACACGCGCTTCTCTTTCCACTCCTCCGCTCTGAGCCCGGTTTGCACACCACCTGTGAGCATGGTCGTGGCTGAACGAGGAATACCAGCGATTTTGAAGCAAGCATCCACTTGTTGGGCTACCAGCGGTTTAGTGGGTGCCACAAACACAATCTGCGCGTTGGCAGTCCAGCGATACCAATTGAGCATAATGGTAGCCGCAATGAAGGTTTTACCAAGACCTGTAGGCAGAGCAACTAACAGATTGTTGAACAACCCCCTCTGTACGATGTTGAACTGGTAATCTCGGATGGTACCAAGATTAGTCGGGTAGACCCAGGTCTTGGTCGCGTCAAGGTTCAGCTTGTGGTGAGTTGGTGGCTCATCTTTCTGATCTTGAACAAAATTATAACGTTTGTTCACCTGCGAGGGTGCTACCTCACCGTTGACGCCTGCACGGCCAAAGAGTGTGGTTTGTCGTAGCCCTGCTTGAGGAGCTACAATACGTATGCGAGCTGAAGGCTGCTTCTGGGGAGATGAGGATGAGGACGCAAAGGCATCAGAGGGCAGGTCTTCAAGCTCTCGAGTGAAGTCATAAGTGGCATCTGCATTGCCTGGAGGAAGCTGCGGAGATGCCCCTGTCTGCACAGGAGAATCTGGTTCATCCGGAGGCGGCGGTGCTTGCAGTTGCGGCCGTGATGATATGGAATTGCGTCCCGGCAGCGACATGGTCTTCATAGTATCAAGTCCTGTCCAATTCGCAGGTTCGCTCGGTTTATGCACCCCAATCGTGGCTTTAGGCTTCGCCCAAATCGCACCTCGCGGTTTCCATGGTGGTGAGTGTTCCTGAGGTGGCTGCGTGAAAAACATATCTGTCATGTCTAGATGGGTGGTGGGCACATGAATCCGTTCTCTCCGCTTCTGGGCCACCGTCTCCTTAGCAGGTGACCTGTCTTCGTTGTCGGAGTCGGCGACGTCCATGCGCCTCGACGAGGCTCTCTGCCTACGACCAGCATGCTGTGCATCCCGAATATCCTCCTGCACGTGGGGTAAGTCACTTTCTGAGCCCGAGTCGGAAAGCGTGAGACTGGCAGTTCCATCCGAAGCATCCTCGTCGGACGATACGAACGGGCCTCGTCGAGCTATCTGTTGTTTGTGGCGTGGAATGGGCCTGGTCCTGTCATCTGCGTGGTTGACCTTGCGACGCTTGGCAGGCCGAGGGGACGCCTGGAATGCGGGCGTGTTTTGTCGCTCGGCCTGCGTTGCAGCGTCGAGGAACTCTGTGTCGTCGAACTCGTCCCCATAGTCGTCGCTGTCCGCCATGGCAGCGGTGGTGCTGCTGCTCCCCAGTGGCGGCCGAGTCAATGGGTTGAGGTTTACCAGGACGCGTCGGTTGGCTAGCGCGTTTCGACGGCCCAGTGGCAGCAGGCTGATGTTTCCGGAAATAAGGTTCATCCGATCTAGAATAACGCCGTGGGGCCGTCCAAGCATCCAATGGGGGTTAGCTGCCTCAAATTCAATGCAGACCAGCACCGAACTCAAGTCGCCAATGCTCCCTTAGGGGTAAGGCGATGCAATAAAACCTGCGTCGGCTGCCCCAGATTCTGCCCGTTGTACCAACATACACTCGCTTTCTGGTTACATTTTAAGCATTACTCGCTTTCACACACTCGCTCACTGATAATACACAAAACTGTCCATCCGGCAGACAACTTACAATTCCCCACATATCTCGCTCCCGCTTCCACACGATCCACAGCAGTCACCATGAAGTACTCTGCCGTTCTCCTCTTCGCTATCGGTGCCTTCGCCATTCCCCAGGATGCGACCGTAACAAGCGCTCCCGCGGCTGCTGCGATTCCCTCTGGCCTCTCTGCTCCGGTGAGCTGCGCCCTTGCATGCGAAGCTGGAGACGTTACCTGCCAGGCAGCGTGCTTGGGCAACGCCCGTCCCAACGCCAGCCAGGCTATTGCAACCAACGAGTGCGCTGCCAAGTGCGACCAGGGCGACGGCTCTACAGCGGCGTCTCAGGCGTTCGCAAGGTGCGTTGATGCCTGCATCAACAGCCTCTTCCCCAGCAGCCAGACTGCAAACATTCCAGGTGCTGCGGGTGGCGCTGCTTCGAGCGCTGCGAGCGCCGCGGCCTCGGCTACCAGGTCTGCTCTCTCCACTGCTTCAGCTGGTAAGTCAAAGATAAGACCGCAGTCGTGACAAACAAAGCGATGCTAACATTTGCAAAGGTGCATCTGCTGCCTCTGGTTCCGGTTCCGGTGCCAGCCCTCAGTCTACCGGTGCTGCAGACATGAACTCTGCCCGCATCGCTGGTGCCGGTCTTGCCGGTCTCTTCGCCATCTTCGCTTTATAGATGATACTCTTCATGTCCATAAGTCTTTCGATTTCCACGACTTTTTTCTGTACGGGGCAACGGGCTAGCTTGGCCAGCTTGACAGGGGGCGATTTGAACTGTCGCGAAATGAATTCGAAAACATGCGCTGCTTTGTCATTTGCACAAAATTAGCAGTCAAGACACCATTACCCTTTCCAAAAAGCGTAGTGAAGACACTGAGCGCTGCCCTATTAATCGTACGAATTAGCCTGAAGTTGTGTAACCTTGCGTCGTTGCGTGGTGAAGTGATGTTTTGCAAATGACAATGGGTGGATGGCGTCCCGAATCAGATCGGCACAAGGGCAGCTAGCGAGCCTTGTGTGCATATCCACCAGAACCTGGGCTACAGGGGAACCTGGCCCGAATGACGCAGACATCCGACGAGCGTCGCCCCACTTGATTTTCCGTACGTTCTCGGTAAAAGTTGAGCCTGGTTGTTCAGCAAACTTTGCAAGTCCGCATGACATCTTGTTGCGTAGGTCACTTTTGGGTCCTTGTTGATCCTGTGCGACTTTGGTACTGAATTTGGATTCGGAAGAAGAACACTGTTGTTTCTGGGTAGACTGCAATAATGCCAGCTGGGCTTGCGCACAACTCGTGGCTACGATAACAACGTAGATCACAAACAAAGTACTTTCGAGGCGTAATGATGATTCGGGTAGTTCTACCTGCGTTCTATATTAGATGCTGATGGTGCTATAGCAGACTGACCAGGTGTAACTGCTGCTGGGACTCCGGTCATTGCGATTGACCGAGAGGTTGCGACATGTCCACCGAACACCAATTGTTAATTGTAACAAAATTGCCTTGCCCTCTCAAACACACGACCTATTTGGAGACAGGTAAGACTGAGCTCGAGTGTCAGGATCAGTATAGCATGTTCTCTAACACGACAGAGTGCAACGTCGGCTTAGGATAATCTAATCTCGTTTACCATTATTCTTGTTTAGTTATCCAGTGTTCAGCAAGGGTCGGGCGAAGCAAATCCTCGGTACATGGTTCTCACCATGTGTAATGTAGAGTAGGCAGCGCTCAGAACCAAGGCGGCGCCTGTCTGATCATTCGTGATGCTGTTGTCGCAATCGGTCGAACGCAATGCCCTTTTGCTGTATAACGCAGGCGGTACCTTGTAGACATGAACGGACTTCGCAAGTTCCTGATAAAAGCATGATGTCTGAGGCATAACATTGGGTGTATTTGTGATACTTGGTTCCTTTTCATCTGAACAGCGCCAGCATGTCGGGGGCGGCGTCGCGATGCAATAGCTGCGGTCCCGCCTCGTGCGTGTGATCCAGATCCGGCCAGGCTCCGCCCGCCACGTCGTTGAGATTGTAAGGATGGTGCGGATGTCGGATGGCTCCAATGTTCCACGCTCTCAGTTATCAAGCTCCACCATGAGGTCGCCGTGAATTCATCGCTGGCCAAGTCGTAGAGCAAATGATGCGTTTCGAGGCTCTTGATCAGAACGCAAACTTCCGCCTAAGAAAATGGTGACATGAGCGGCTAGGCTGAATTGGTGCCATGCGCTTTTTATCAGTCAGCCGCGCACCACCACTACACAGCGTCAAGTGCGATCTGATGGGTTTGGATGTATAGAGATGGGCCTTCGATATCAAAGACAGCTTTGAATTGTTGTGCGCCAACGGTCACGAAGCGGGACCCTTCCGGCAGAGGTAAAGTCGGTCGTGCCAGATTACCCTAGCGAATAAGAGGCGATCCAGATCATGGCTGACAAGCATTGGCTCGCGCGCGGTTGGTATCGCGAGGGGCAGACAGGGCAGAGCGGAGAATACTGTGCAACCTGTTTTGAAGTATGACAGTAACCAGCATTCTCTTTGACCGAATATTGCGAACTTTGGTATTGCCCCACGAACAGCAAGACACCATCGTGACGCGCATGTGGTCTATCAATGTTGGTCCGCACAGTGTAAACTCCAAAGACTCACAGCGCAGCCACATGAGGGATGACCAAGGACTGTTGCAGCCGGAAACGAAATGATTGCGAAACCTTTCAGCTAGCGTGAACGCCAGGTCGTGCTGGGTGGTGATGCACTGCGGCGCTGCGCAAGGCAGGCATCACGTTCGCACGCGAGCATAATGTTCCGTCGTCGAAGCTTGACTGTGGTAAATTTCACGAGCAGACCGGTCGGGCCGTATGAGACCAGAGACCAGGGCTGATGTGGCCGGAACTTGTGGATGCGTAAGAGAGTCAGATGCGAACAGGCCGAGTGGAGAGACATCCGGCTGCGTGCACAGCGAGCGATCAGGTTGAACCCAACCCACATGCCATCATCGCACCAGGGCCAGGGTTCTGGTGCTTTGGGCCAGCAGTGGGTGCAATGGAATGGGCGTTGTAGGAATTGCAGCGTGCTCATCTCTGTCAAACGAGGTGTCGTTAAGACCCCTGCACACAGCGCAGGTCGACGCCCCTAGATGGGTTAGTCCTTCTCAGATCCATACATCGCCTCCTTCAACTCTCCTCGCTGGGCCCACGCAACCCATCCACAGGCCAATCTCAGGCCTCATCATGCATCAAACCTCGACCGGTACTGCTAAGACCATGCTTCACTGAAATAATCGCCCGGCCTGACACACGCCCCACGGCGGATTTGCTCACAACGCGGTTACTGTGACGGCCTCTGTGATATTTTCCCCGTCTGGTGCGAGTGAAGCAACTGCAAATGGTAGACAGCCAGTCTTGACATCGGGCGCGCTGTCGCTGTGGCCTCGCACAGGGGTGGGCTGAGGGGGTCGCTCGACAACCGTGTGTGCTGGGAAGGGAACGTGCAACTCGACGTCCCCAAAGCGAACCGCAGCCAGATGCCAACACTGAACAAAGCCCCCCATCACGTACCGAAGCAGGCGCCTGCGCGGCATGGGCAGGCACGGACGACGCCGCGAGGGTGGTGCCGACTGGAGCACCGATGAGAGAGATGCGATATGCGTAAGAAAGACTGGTCCCACGCGGTAGCCTTGGGCGTAGCTTGGCGCCCGTTAGACCATACCAATGCGAGTCTATCCCGCCCTCTCAACCTTCGAATTCCTTCTACCACTGCTCCCTTCTTCATCACTCTCCCCGCGACCCACGCCCTCCCGCGACTAGCTACCTGAAAATTGCCGTCTGCGCCATCAAAACTCCCAGACCAACACCACAGTAAGCCCCTACTACTTACACTGGCCTGACCATTCCCGCATTCTGCATGTATGCGCCATTCGGCTCCTCCATGCTGCGTTGATATCCGCACTTGACGGGCTTACTGGCAACAACGGCCCTGCCAACGGCCCACGCCCGTTCTGAGAGGCTACTTCGCCGTCTTCTGGGCCATCTCTCGCACTGCTTTTATTCTCTGTCTCAGTGTTCGCCATGGCCGAAGCAAAGAACAGTGGAGGCGAGGCCTTGTCACCTGCGGCTGAAGACCAGCCTGCCACGGGAGCATCTCGCATCGAAACTGATGCGCAGAGCAATACTTCAAAGGACGTGAGCGCTGCACAAGACGTGGCGACTTCAAAAGCAACCAGCAAGGCTTCGTCAACCAGGAACTCGACTCCCGCTGCTGTTTCTGTGGACACTCACCAATCTGCGCAAATCTCCAATGACGCGTCTTCTGTCATGGAAGGCGTGCAGCAAGCGCGAGAGGCTGGCAATGAGGTGTCAATCCACGCGCAGACCTCCTCAAAGGACTCTGACCAAAATGGCGAGTTGGCATCTTCTTACGGGACGCGGTCGCGAAACCGCCCCGGCAGATCGCGGCCGAATTATGCTGAGGACACGGAGATGGACTTCGAAATGGGGGCTGCATCCGCAAATGGCAACTTGTCTGACCCACCGTCGCGTAACTCTGTGGCCCCAGACAACGTTCATTCTTCAGGTGTTAGTGGAAAGAAAGGTGCCGCTCCAGCGCAGGGGATCACGTCGTGGGGTAATTCCGGATCCAACCCCAAGGACAATCCAACCGACAACCCCAGTACCCTCAGCGCATCCGCATCTCTAGCCACGACTCCCGCCAGCACCGTCCCACCTGCAACGAAGCGACGGAAAAATGCCGCGACCACTGCTACCAGCGGGAATCACCCAAGTGCGGCTGCGCCAAGCCACTCAGCAGCGAAACGCGGCAACCATCCCATGGCCGTAGCTACCAATGCGCGGGAGACCAACATGATGACCTTTGAAAACACCGGCGCATTTCTCCAGGACGGCCACTTGCAAGCGGACGACGGCCAGACTGTGAATATTAATGGTAAGTTTTGATTTGCTTCCCTGCAGCTAATGGCCATTCCGTTGCGCCAGCCACGTCGTGCGGCTTGAGAAGCGATCTCTAATTGGCTGTCTAGACCAAGTGTACCTCGTGTGCGAGCCGCCCGGCGAGCCTTACTACCTTTGCCGGGTCATGGAATTCATCCATGTCGACAACGACCCAAAGAAGCGCATAGAGTCTATGCGAGTAAATTGGTTTTACCGACCGCGCGATGTTCAGCGCTACAACAATGACACCCGCCTCGTCTACGCTACCATGCATTCAGACCTATGTCCCATCACATCACTGCGAGGCAAATGCCAGATCCTTCATAGAAGCGAAATCGGCGATTTGGATGAGTATCGCAAGACCAAGGACAGCTTTTGGTTCAACCAGGTATTTGATCGCTTCATTCATCGATGGTACGATGTCATCCCGACATCCCAGGTCATCAACGTTCCAGACAAAGTCAAGAAAGCCCTCGACGAGCGATGGAAGTACATCTGTCTTGAAACAAGCCGGGTCAAGGAATTGACAAGCGCAGTTAAGAGTTGCAAACGTTGCGTTGGATACTGTGCCTCGTAAGAATAGACATTATCTACTCACGTGACTAGACTGACATCGACAGAAACGATTCGGTTGAATGTGCTGTATGCCACAACACCTACCACATGAACTGTGTACGGCCACCACTTTTGAAGAAGCCGTCGCGTGGATTTGCTTGGGCTTGTGGGCCCTGTAGCAGAGCTCAAGAGAAGAGGCTAGAAGCTCGCCTGGGCACTACTAACGAGGAAGCGGACGAGGAAGAAGTGGTAGATGAGGAAGAGGAAGAAGGGAGCGGCGAAACAAATGAGACCACGCCTGATCCGGAAGCTCAAGCCGACTCACATCCAGGCACACAAGCCGAAATAGCATTAGCCAAGATGTGGCCAATGCGATATCTTGGTATCCATTGCCGCGTGGAAGACGCATTGCAGTACGACGACCGAGCCATTTACCCGCGTGCAAGTTCCCGGCTGGGTCCCCGACATCAAGCCAACGTCAATGTCTGGCATGGGCATCCAGTGGAGCTGGTGAAGCCTGCCGAGATCAAGAAACGTTATGTCAAGGCAGCAGGAAACAAGAAAGAGGGAAAGCTTTCGAAAGAGACGGTGGCTGCGATCGAGGCTGACAAGGCGGAAAAGGCTAAGCGCCCGAAGTGGGTTATGGACGAGCCGCCAGGTTACGTTCGCCGCGGTGAAGACTTGCCTAACAAAGATTCCAAATGCACTGCAGAGCTCATGTTCAAGATGCCACCGTTGGGCGTACACTCCACACGCGGCGAAGACAACGCGCCCACCGTCACGGAAGACCAAGTCAAAGCCTATATGGACCGTGCTAGGGCTTTAGCAAAACAGCATGTTGGCGTCGAGCCGTGGAACACCAACTTTCTGGACAAGTGTCTAGCGCTATTCACGAAGCACCAATACGATGCTGACGTTGCGCTGAAACATGTCAAGAAGCTTGATAAGCGAAAGGATTTGAAAGAGCCGGAATTGACCAAGGACGAGGAAAAGAAATGGAATGAGGGTGTTGCAAAATACGGTTCAGAGATTAGGAGTGTACGCCTCCACACCAGTAAAACGATGTTTTACGGAGATGCCGTGCGATACTACTATCAGTGGAAGAAGACACCCAAGGGACGCGAGATCTGGGGTGCTTATAGCAACCGCAAGGGTCGAAGCAAGAAAGTCGAGCCGGATGCACAGGCACGTCTTCTTGACGATGTCGCGGACAATCAAGATGACTCGGCGTTTGACAATGAAAAAGCGGTGCAACGGAAACGAAACTTCCAGTGCAAGTTCTGCAACACACGACATTCACGGCAGTGGCGACGGGCCCCTGGTGTAGCTCCCGGCCAAATGATACCCCCTGATGGACGGTCCAAGGACAAGACTGGCTCTGTCGTAGCACTCTGCCTTCGATGTGCAGGTCTCTGGCGCAAGTACGCTGTGAAATGGGAGAATGTCGAAGATATCGTCAAGAAGGTTTCACAGGGTGGAGGCAAAGCTTGGAAGAGGAGGATAGACGAGGAGCTTTTGCGAGAGGTCTATGCTGCGCAATCTGATCCCGGATCGAAGAATGTCACGCCCGAGTATGCGGATCCTCCGAATGCCGCCCTCCAGCCTGTAGTAGAGCCACCAAAGAAGAAACAGAAAACCACTGCCCTCATGAACGGGGACAGTGGGGCGTCTACACCGGCTACCGAAAATGGTACGAAGAAGAAAGAGAAGGAGAAGCCTGCACCCGTACCCAAAGCGCCTACACCTCCACCAAAGCCTGCGCTACCAAGGCTGAGAGTCTTACCCTGTGCTGTGTGCCGATCGACAGAAGATCCCCGTCTAGAGTGTGCAGCGTGCAGGATGACTGTCCACAAAGCATGCTATGGCGTGGAAGAGAATCGACAAGCACTCAAGTGGTACTGTGATACGTGTAAGAACGACAAAAAGGAGAGTGTGTCATATGTAAGTGGCCCATTGCCGAAGCTCTACAGTCGACTAACCAGATGCAGACATACGAGTGTGTTCTATGTCCGAAGCGCGACACTGAACAGGACTTTTTCGAGCAACCCAAGGTTACACACAAGAAGAAGACCGACCGCGACAGGGAAAAGGAGCGAATGGAGAAAGAGCTCGTCGACCGAGCCAAAGAAGAGTACCGACTCAAGCAACAAGAGAAAGGCCGACCAATCATTCCTCGCGAGCCACTCAAGCGCACCGCGGATAACAATTGGGTCCACGTCTACTGTGCGCTCTGGCATCCCGAGATACGCTTCAGCAGCGCTCTTCGCCTCGACATGGTAGAGGGTATTGGAGCGCCCACACTTCGATACGACGCGATGTGCAAATTGTGCAAGACGAACAAAGGCGCATGTACGTCGTGTCTACAGTGTCACGCGACATTCCATGTTGGCTGTGCTCATAGTAGTGGCTACATCTTTGGCTTCGATATGACACCAGTCAAAGCCTCGCGAAGAGACACTATTCCTACAGTGACTATGAATGGAGAAACTGGAACTTTGCTTGCCGCAATCTGGTGCAAGGACCACGCCCCGAAAACGATTGTTCATCCGATGAACGAAAAGATTGAGGGGTCTGATCTGATTGCGTTACAGCTATTCGCACGCGAGTTCAAGCAAGCAGATCTTACGCTCACCGGCACCGCACGAAAAGCTACGTTGGTCGATCAATCGACACGGGTAGTGCCGCAGGCTGCATCACTACAGGCAAATCGCCGAGCATCTGCTGTTACTGCTCCAACACCAACCTCTGCTAGGGGCCGGCACTCGAACGTTGGCTTACCTATCAAGGAAGAATCGAGTGAATCACCGGCTCCAAGAGATGGTCGACAGTGCGCACGTTGTAAGATCGATGCGAGTGCCAAGTGGTACCCAGAGACTGCTGGAACCGCCAATCAAGCGCAACGCGTGGTAGATGGCCCATTAGCATCTCACGGACCCGAGACAAATGGGCATAGCGAAGAGAGATCGACGGTTGAGAATGGTCAGGTTGTGATTGGGGCAGCAGACCATCCAATGACCGATGCGCCTCCTGTCACGTCGCCTGCGCCACAAGCGCAACTTCGAGTGGATACAGATATGGCCACCTCCCGTCCTGCATCGTATCTGTGCCTGAAGTGTTTCTGGAAACGGGAGCGCGGGATTCAGGACGAAGAGGAGCGGCCAAGGTCCGTATCTATTCTCCCAGAGCCGCAGCTCCTCCCGCTACGGTCGCCGATAGTGCCATCATATGTAGCACCCACACCGCCCGGAGCAATGACTGGGCCTTGGACCATTCCAGGTGGACATCCTATGAATCAGCCTCCACCGTTACCCTCATGGCACAGCTCTGCACCCCCTGGTCCGCCTGGTCATCTCCCTCCGCATCATATGCACAATGGAAACGGCTATCCACCACCACCGTCGCTACAAGGCCCACCTGTGGGCCACGGGGCACCGTTCCATGCGCCTTACTCTCAGCCAAATGGTTATGCGCCCTATCCGGGCCCTCCAATGCATCCGCAGATGACTTCAGCGCCGCTCCGTGCTGCGTACCCTGGTCCGCCCGTCAGTGGCCCTCCTCCACCATTGCACTTGAGCAATGGTGCTATCATGGTCAACGGCATGCAATCCCCACGTACCATGCCGTATTCCCCGACTCATCCACACCCGCATCATGCTGCACGATCTACAGAGAGCCCATTCAGTGCGCCACTGCCAGCAGTAGCCCAGTACCCGCCCTCTCTACATCACGGTAGTCCAGCACCGGGCCGGCCATCTACGCCTCGCGATACAGTTATGCGCGATGCTCCCACGTCCATGCCGACTGAGCGTGCCAACACCGGTGCCAGCGCCAGTCCTTCGCTTCGAAACCTGCTACACTAGACATTTTCTTTCTTTGTGCAATGTTTGATTCCATATTTTTATACCTTGGGCATATGGGAACGGAGTTGTCGAAGCCTTTGGGCTCTTTCAGCATGGAGCGGACAAGACCCCGTACAGATGGGGTAAACAGCGTGGTAGATCAGAGGTGTGAAGAACCACGCGTCGCGTCATCATTGGGCACGGGAAGAGGAGTTTGGTGGCATGATACCACAACGTCTACCATGCGTTTCTAATTATATTTTTCTTTACAGAGTCTGGCGTTTACTAGAAGAGCCAGTCGTATGGTCAGGTTCTCAGTTGCATAGTACGACTTAGACAGCAGGGGTGTGAGACCAGTGTTGAACACCGAATATACGTCTTGACAGCAACGACGCAATTCCCTTGCCACGAAATCGATACTCTGCAACACTGCAAAAGCGCCACAAGTACATTCCAGCTCCACGACAATGGGTGGCGTGGAATCACGAGGAATGCTCGCGGCAGCAACGAAAAGCAGTGAAGTCTATCCATCGTCCCAACAGGGATCGAACAGGTCCAGACCCTTGCCTAGCCCGCATGCACGGGCTGACATTGACGCGTCGCTCGCCCCGTACCTTGCATATCGTCCCGACCCCGACCTCCCCCAACCACGAAACATGCACACCAGCCACAGCAGCCTGTCTCCTTTTCCGTCATTTTCTTGAGCCTTGTTAGTATCCATTCATTACTAGTTTTCCATCTTTTGCATTTGCATCGTACCAGCATCGCTATACTCCTACCGCCCTACTCCTTTTCCATACTTGTTACTCTACTCTACAACCTAGCCCCAACCCAACCGCCGGAACTAGCGTCATCCCAGCTCTCTTGAAACGAAGACAGACTGGCCCACGCCGCACACCCGAAACGAACAACGTTGGAGCCGCCTTCGAACACGCAGCTTTGTAACAGCTCCGGGTCGACGATTGCCCGCTGCAGAGAAAAGAGGGGGAAAGCAGACGACTGTGGCACAGCCACTTTGTGTTGCGTCAACGACGTGTTCGCTGCTTTCGATCTACATACTCTACACGTTCCCCGCCCTTGCCCTCCCTGGCTTGGACCTAGAGTTACACCAAACGTCTTGGAATCTATTCATACCTATACGTTCAGCCAAGAGAATTTGAAGCACTGGGGTTGAAAGTTGCTGTCGTTTTCGTTGATATCGAACGAATATACCGTACAAACCTTCACATACACACATATACACACACATAGACACCGCAACCATGGTGTTAGCAAAGAGATATAATTGCATAATAGACGACGATGGCTACAGACAATGCTACTCAGACGACAGCTTTTGGTACACTGACGTAAGTTCAATATTCCCCCTCTTCATCCCCTCACCCCCAATCTCCAGCCTCGATGAAAGGAGGAAGCAAAAAAAGACAATGGGAACAAGTTGAAAACTAACATGAACAAACAGAAAGGCATAATAATCAAATGGATCATCCTAATAACCTTTTTCCTCGTCTTCTTCGGCTGGTTCGTGGGTGGTTATATACATGCTAAACAGCGGTTACGAAAGGGTCTACCGTTGTTGGCTTATCATCGTGTATGTCCCCTTATCCCATTTGAACCCTCCCTCCTCCCAGCCAGCCACCCTACCTCTCTCTCTCTCTCTCTCACACACACACACACATATATATATATATATACAAAAACTAACGAAAAAACCCCTCACAGTTCCTAATCCCCTACTCCACCCGCCGCGCCGCAAACCCACCCCAAAACCACTTTACCTTTTACCAAACACAACAAAACCCGTACCACTCGAATTCCAATCAATACACACAACGACAAGATGGCGCGTGGACGGATCCCCCACCTCTGTATCAAAACACGGATTCACCGCCTCAGTACTTTGCGCCGCCCGTGGGGGCAACCAAGATGAGTCCGTCGCAGGGAGGGGGTGGCGGGGTGGAGATGTCCGGGTATGGGGCGCCGCAGGGGGGACAGGTGAATGGGGTTGTTGGTGCGAATACAGGAGATGTTGAACAAGGGGGTTCGTCTGGGATGCAGAGTCAGAGTCAGACTCCGGGGTTGCCGCCGCGGCCGGAGACGGCGAGGACGAAGTTGATGGGGGTTGTGGGGAGGTTTAGACGGTAGATGGTAGTGGTGGTAGTGGTGGTGGTTTGGGGGAGAGGAGGGGGGTGGTGTGACTGGATCATACTCGTGCTGTTTATTTATACATGTGTATTTATTGGGAATGTGGGAAGTGTTGGGGTGGTGATGGTGTGTGAATGTGAGGGTTGTTGGATGTACTGGCTGGTGTTTTTCTTTATTTGTCTTGGTGGGGAGTCTTGTACTATTTTTTTCCAGGCTTATATCCAGCTATATATATATATATGCATAGCTGAGCCTAACGGACGGGCCAGAAGTTCTGCGCTCCTGCGCTATAGCAACCCCTCTCCTTCCGCATCCGATATGATAGTGCAGTCATGCTGCTACTACGTCTCTCAATCAATATCCATGGCATCATCATCAACCACCATATTCATCCTCGACCCTTCCCCACCTCCCCTCTCAAACCCCGGCAAACCCTGCCTTTCCCTGATCCTCTCCCTCGCCTCCACAATCGCCTTCCTCACACTGTCCCTCTCCCGCTCCACACTCAAACTCTCGGGCACATTGTACAGCACCACCTGGTTATGTTCTGTAGGCTTCGGCTCGGGCCCCACCAAGACATGTTTTGGTATCTTGGAGAGGTGCTTTTCGATGTCTGACAGGAAGATAGGGGTGTCCTCGTCGGATTCGATGTCTGAGAGTTCGGCGTCGAGACTGTGGATGTAGACGCGGTGCGGTGTGTCTTCGACTTCCATGGTGTCGCTGGGCGCACTGCTGGGAGGGGCGCGTGGTTTGCGGGTGCGCTTGGGTTTGGAGACAAAGGCTAGGGGATCTGGGGTTGGGACTGGAGCGGAAGGAGCGCGTGGGAGGTTGGCGTCTGTGGAGCCGGGTACGGGTATGTAGAGGCGTGTCGTGGAGTTGTCTGGTGGGCGTGGTGTCAGTGCCGAGGCGTGGTGGGTTTGTGGCACCGGTGGGAGGGCTGGCTTACCCAGGTTCAGCAGATCGAACCGCTTGCTCAGGCGCTGCTCATGTTCGAGCGAGCTGTCTGCGGCGCGCTTGCGCCCGTGCGGCGCATTGCATGGTGGTTGTGGTGCGAGGGTGTTGGCTTGGCTACCGGGTGCTACGAGCGAAGTCATCCCATGCCAGCGCCGCGGGACGGTGTTGCCTTGTCCAGATGGTGTGTGGTGATGCTGCTAGGGCCGAGAGGTAAGCGTGTCAGCTCATGTAATCGTCCAGGGTCGGCACTTTGTGGGTGCGACGGCATAGGCTGGGTGAAGTGAGGGCGGTATGGGCGATATATGGGAGACGGGGTTGCGGGCGGGTGAAGCTTCTCGAAGGGCAGGGTAGCGACGCGAAGTGGCCAGGGCACGCCCGGGCGCCCGCCTTTGCAGCCCTGGAGCAGCCAGCAGCGACGCCCCGCACGCTGGAGCCCGCAGCCCGCAGCCCGAGAGAGTCATCGCTCGGCGCACCCACCACAGGCCCTTTCTCTGTGAATGCTGACACGCGCTGCCATCTTACAGCGTCTGAGTCACCCGGGCCATCGACGTCGACCGCTGCGACTGCCTGCCCTCGCCCTCGCCCCCTCCTTCTCCCTCACCTGCCCCTCGCGCCCACGACACCCAGCGCAGCGCTTGCCAGACGGACGGCGATTCTCCACGCGCACAGGACCGCTCTCGATACCCCTCCACAGCAACGCGCCGCCCGCCAACATGTCTCTCACCGACAAGAAGCACGAATGGGGTGCCGTGCGCGTGCGCCAGACGTTCCTGGACTACTTCAAGGAGCGAGGGCATAGTTTTGGTGTGTAGCTCAACGCCCTCTTTTCACCATTTTCCACTTGCCTTTGCAAACGACACCACCATCACGAAGAATGACCATTGACCGCCCCCATAGTGCCTTCCTCCTCCGTCGTGCCCCTCTCCGACCCCACCCTCCTCTTCACCAATGCGGGCATGAACCAGTACAAGGCCATCTTCCAAGGCACCGTCGACCCCTCCTCCGACTTCGCCCAGCTCAAGCGCGCCGCCAACTCGCAAAAGTGCATTCGCGCCGGCGGCAAGCACAACGACCTCGACGATGTCGGCAAGGACAGCTACCATCACACCTTCTTTGAGATGCTGGGCAATTGGAGTTTTGGCGACTACTTCAAGAAGGAGGCCATTGGCTTCACCTGGGAGCTGCTCACAAAGGTCTATGGCATTGACCCGAAGCGGTTGTATGTCACGTACTTTGAGGGCGCGGATGATCTGGAGCCGGATCTAGAGGCCAAGGAGCTGTGGAAGAGCGTCGGTGTACCAGAGGACCATATCCTGCCCGGAGACATGAAGGACAACTTCTGGGAGATGGGTGATCAGGGCCCTTGTGGGCCTTGCTCTGAGGTGCACTACGATTTGAGGGAGCCCGAAGGTGGAAACTACAGAAACGCTGCGTCTCTGGTCAACATGGACGACCCCGAGGTTATTGAAATTTGGAACAACGTGTTCATGCAGTACAACCGCGAGCCAGACAGGTCGTTGCGATCTCTGCCAAACAAGCACATTGATACCGGCATGGGATACGAGCGATTGGTCTCGGTCCTCCAACACACAAAGTCGAACTATGACACCGATGTCTTCACCCCCCTGTTCAAGAGGATACAAGAGATCACTGGAGCGCGGGAGTACAAAGGTGGATTTGGCGCCGACGACCCAGACGGTATCGACACGGCCTACCGAGTGGTTGCGGATCACACACGAATGATGAGTTTTGCCATTGCCGACGGCGGTGTCCCCAACAACGTCGGACGCGGATACGTTGTACGCCGTGTTCTGCGAAGAGGCGCCCGCTATGCGCGCAAGTACTTCGAGGTCGAAATCGGCGACTTCTTCTCCAAAATCATCCCTACGCTCGTCGAGCAGATGGGTGACATGTTCCCAGAGATCAAGAAGAAGCAGCAAGACATCATCGAGATCCTTGACGAGGAAGAGAAGGCCTTTGCCAAGTCGCTGGATCGCGGTGAGGTCATCTTCGAGAAGTACGCACAAAAGGCCAAGGCCAAGGGCTCGAATGATTTGCCTGGAGATGATGTCTGGCGGTTGTACGATACCTACGGATTCCCTGTCGATCTGACCAAGCTCATGGCTGAAGAGCGTGGTCTCAACATCAACGATAAAGAAGTCGAGGAGGCGCAGGAGAAGGCTCGTGAGGCTAGCAAGGGTGACAAGAAGGCCGGTGCTGCTGTGGTCAAGTTTGATGTCCACGACCTCGGTGCGCTAGATGGCATGGACGATGTACCCAAGACCGACGACTCACCAAAGTACGGCCGCGAGAACATTACAGCTACCATCAAGGCAATCTACCACAACAAAAATTTCCTGAAGAGTACCAAAGAGGTTCCTGAAGGAGAGCAATTTGGTGTACTACTCGACAAGACCAACTTCTACGCCGAGCAGGGTGGTCAAGAGTTCGATACTGGAAGACTTCTTGTCGACGGGGAGGCCGAAATCAGCATCGAAAACGTTCAAGTATACGCTGGATACGTGCTACACACCGGCTACCTCAAGTATGGCGAGCTCAAGGTCGGAAGCGAGGTAATTGCAGAATTTGATGAACTACGGAGACATCCCATCCGTAACAACCACACCGGTACACACGTCCTGAACTATGCCCTCCGCGAAGTCCTCGGCAACGAAGTCGACCAGAAGGGTTCACTCGTCGCACCTGAGAAATTGCGCTTTGACTTCTCTCACAAGGCCGGTCTCACAGACGCTGAGATCGAAAAGGTCGAGACCATCTCCACAAAGTACATCAAGGACGACTCCAAAGTCTATGCGAAGGAGGTGCCATTATCAAAAGCAAAGGAAATCACAGGTGTCCGCGCCGTCTTTGGCGAGACCTACCCCGACCCTGTGCGCGTCGTCTCAGTCGGCACACCCGTCGAAGACCTGCTCGCAGACCCCAAGAACCCAGCCTGGGGCAAACTCTCCATTGAATTTTGCGGTGGCACACACGTACTCAAGACTGGCGAAATCAAGGAACTCGTCATCCTCGAAGAATCCGGCATCGCAAAGGGCATCCGTCGCATCGTCGCCGTGACAGGCCAAGAGGCATACAACGTCCAACGCCTCGCCGCCGACTTCACATCGCGCCTCGAGTCACTAGGCAAAATGACCTTTGGCCCGCAAAAAGAAGCCGAAGCCAAGAAGATCCAGGTCGAACTCAACGGTCTCACCATCTCCGCACTCTCCAAATCCTCACTCCGCGACTCGTTTAACAAGATTCAGAAATCCATTCTCGACGAGCAAAAAGCTGCTGCGAAAGCGGATAACAAGCGTGTCCTCGACCAAGTCACCAAGTTCTTTGAGCAGGATGGCAATCAAATGGTTATGGTGCAGAAGGTGGAGTGGAGTCCGCAGGTCAGCAAAGCGATTAGCGAGGCGATTAAGACGGTTAGTGCGCCCAAGAGTGGGTTGAAGGATAAGAGTTTGTATTTGTTTAGTGCGAGTGTGGAGGAGGGCAAGGTGGTGCATGGGTGTTATGTTAGTGAGGTAAGTTTGTGTTCTTCTGTTTCCTACACTACACCATGAGAATGAAGGGATGATTGCTAATATAAAGAATAGCCCTTCAAAGCAGCGGGTGCAGATGGTCCTAAGTGGGCTTCTGCTGTTACACCAATTATCGGGGGCAAAGCAGGTGGTAAGGCTGGTGCGGCGACGGCGATTGGACAGGGAACGCATGCGGAGAAGGTGGATGAGGGGGTTGAAGAGGCGAGGAAGTGGATTGAGAAGTTGGGGTTGTAAAGGCCTCGACACCAATTATTGTTTATTTTTTGTTTCTACACCATGCATGTTGTGCGGGAAAAAAAGATATTGTGATGATCAAATAAAAATAGATGGACCGATAGATTAACATTCCTCATAGTTACCCATTTCCATTTTCGAACATTTAAACCCGAAGAAAAACCTTTGATGAGTCTTTGTTTTTTTTGTTTTCGTAAAAAAGGTTATATTCGATTGCTGCTTGTTTTTCTCTTTGTTGAATTCTTTTTTGGTCATCGAGTCAAAAATGGTAAGGGGCGAATAGATCAATAATGTAATGGATAGTCAATATCTACTTCTTCCACACACCCTTTTCAAACAGGCAAACCACACCACACCAAGCCCCCAAAAAGAAACACCCCCCACCCTCCCTGCCCCTCCGAAAAACTTCAACCATTCAAATCACTCACTCACTCACTCACTCACCCCCTCCAAACCAACCACAAATACAAAACCCCCCCAAACACAACCACAGTCCGCAAACTAGACCGCAACTCGAACCAAAAAAGGCGGAACCCCTTTTTCTTCTCCTTCTTTTTCTGTTTAAACGGTGTAGCACTCTCGGCGTAGATTCTAGCTTGATGTTTCTCTTGGACACTAGTGGAGGCGTCGTCGGGGTAGAAGCCCGCGTGTTGGATTAACGGGGTTGGATGTTGTGGGGTTGGGGGGGTGTATGGTGTTGTTGATGTTGATGGAGGGATTGAGGAAGTTGTTGTTGTACTGCGGGTACGAGATTGTAATGTGCCGGTGGTGGTGGTGGTGCGGTCCGAGGATGTAGATGAGTTTGAGGAGTGTGGTGTGACATGTTGCTGTCTGTTGGAGTGTGAGGTTTGGTTTTCCTTTTCATCCTGGGGTGACATTGTGATGGGTAGGAGAGGTGTTTCCGCAAGTTCATCAGCAGATGGCCGTAGCACGCCCATCGCTACCGCAACCGCTCTCACAAGCAGTAGAAGAACCGTCACCCCGAATAAAACCCCGTACCTCAAAAAAACCCCAATCTGGTCCGGTAACAAACACAACTTCATCTGCACCGTCTTGCCCTTGCCCTGCTCCCGAACGGATCGACCATCACTACCCACCGGATTCCACAAACTAACCAACACAACACCCGGTCTCCGCACTCCCATGGCCCAGCTCACACTCTTGACTGTAATCTCTCTAATCCCACCTCCAGCGCTAGTATACCCTCTATGCAATACGTCGCAGTAATCGTGGTCGTCGCCGCTAAACGCAAAACTCACGTCGCCGATTTTCTCGGCAATGGAGGAGCTAAGTTCGCGCGTGAGTACGTTTTGGTATTGATATCCGCCTCGTACGGCGATGGCGTTGCGATCGTCGATTTCGAGGGCCTGGTGGCCGGGTGGTTGGGGGGTTGGGGGCCAGTGTTCGCGGAGGGGGCCACATGGTGTTCCCGGGGCGCGGTAAAGGGGGACATGTGTGAGTAGGATACTCGGGAAATCCGAGACATGGTCTGCGTTTGCGTGGGGAATTTCTGCGCGTGCAAGGTCTTGGAGCGGGATGGTTGTGTGTTGCATTCCTGGATAAGGGGGTAGACCTTGTTGAGCGCGGAGTTCGCGTTGGATGAGGCGGTGTTTGTGGGACTTTGCGGTTTCGAGGAAGGATTGGGTGGGGCGCCAGAGGGCTTCTACTTCGTGGGGGTTGGGCTGGTCGAGCGCAGAGAGCGAGACGCTGTCGATGGAGATGAAGGTATGGTTTGCGATGATGTCGATGCGGTTGCCGTCGCCGAAGTAGGCGTTGAAGCGGTCACGGACGCCGACTTGTACGCCGCGGGCGAAGCCTAGGTCGTGGTTTCCTGGGAGGCTGGTGATGAGCTTGCGACCTGGCTGACCGGGGCGTGGGGCCATGCCGGCGTCGCCCCAGTGCTTGAAAAATATGTCGCCGAAGCGGCGGTATTCGTTCATCCAGAAGTCATCGCCGTATTTGTGGTACTGTTTCTCGGGGGATGTGGTGGTGCGAGTAGACCATTCGCGCCCGCCGTCGAATAAGTCGCCCAGGAAAAATATCGTGTCGGGATAGAGAATAGTTTGGAAGCGAGAGTATGTGCGGCGAAGGTAGAGATCGGTGTATTTGTATGTCAGAGGGTTGAGAGGCCACGGGCGACCTGGGTACGTGTGTGGATCTATGAGTTGCGGGTCGGCGATGAAGATGAGTCTGTGAGGGTTTGCGCCGGCTTCCTACGCACAAGATTAGTTGCTGATAGCTCGCATCCAATGCCAGCGTAGGTGAAGTACCCAGTTCTCCCACCGGTCCCAGTGGCAGTCCTCAATCGCACCGTGGAACACGCCCCTCTCGCCCCAATACAGCACCGCCCACCACGTCACCACAAGTGCATTGACAAGCGTGAACAGCCTCTTGAAGCTCCATTGCGCCCTCTTGATTGCATTCAGCCTGCCATGAGCGAGTGGCCGTATCCTATACATATACAGTGCCCGTGCGAGTCTCCACGCCTGCGTAGTCAAGCTCTCGGGTTCCGAGTATGCGCCCACAGGAACGCCATACTCGTCGTACGTGGTCATTGTCGGTCGGATGTGGGGACTGAAAGCTGGCGCAGCATCTTTTGCAGGCCAAGTGTCGCGTGAACAGAAGGAATGAATGCGTGACGTGTCGTTATGCTGTGGGCGTGCCGGGTGACTTCATAGGGGTGTCGAACGGCAACGGCCAGCGAGCCATGGTTGTTCGCGGTTCTGGGGGTTTGGGTCGATGCGCGCAAGGGTCCAGCGATCTGCATGTGCGGCTGAGCTGAGGGGCTTGCGGCGGCCTGCAGACACCCGACCGCCTGTCCGTGTGGCGCTGCGAGTAAATGCTGGCTGCCCATCTCAATTCCAATCAGACTTTTCAGTAGTTTCAGCACACAGCGCCAGGAGCACACAGTTTGAATATGCAACACGTATCATTGGAACAACACAGGCTAGAAGTACATGAACACCCGCCCCGAGATCCCCTAGTATTCAAGAGTCACTTCCTGGCCCTTGACGCGCCCGATGACAATTTCAGGCGCATACTTGGGAATCACCTCGTCGTCGTGCAGCATCTCAAACTCTTCTGACGCATCCTTGCCCATGTGGCTAAAAAGCGCCTGAGGGCCACCGGGGTGCTCGTCTGTCCAGTTTGTCACGTCCATGACAATGCCCTTGACGGCAATCCATAGGTCGTCCTTCTTGTTGTGCTTGGCAATCTCCTCGAGCGAGAACTCCTTCTCCGGGATGCTGAACTTCTTGGGCTCGTTGGGCTTGGTGACCTTGCCGGGGTCATTTGAGTCGCCATCACCCTTCAAGACGGGTGCTGCTGACAGCTGCTTTTGTTGCTGGACAGGGTCTGAGCCAGCACTTGATGGGGCACCACCGCTGACGCTGTTGCCCCATTCAACCGAGACCTTTCCAGGTTGCGATGGGTCGATGTGCAGGGAGATCTGTCCGAGACGCGAGACGGCTGCGCCACCGGCGTTGTTGAGTGCCTGCTGGAAGAGGTACTTGGACGCGGAGTCTCCGGCAACGCGGCCGTAGACAACGCAGCCAAGCAGTGATGAACCTCCGAGACGGTTGGCACCGTGGACTCCACCAGCAAGCTCACCACAGACGTAAAGACCCTCGAATGGCTCGCCGTTCGAGTTCAGGCACTGTGCCTGGTCGTTGATCTCAATACCACCCATGGTGAAGTGGAGCACGGGCTCCATGTGTGCAACGTGGAAGGTGTCGTTGATGTCAAAGGGCAGGTTGTGGAAGTACTTCTTGCCCCAGATGTCCTTCTTCTCGCCATTGGCAATGGCATTGTAGCTCTTGAACTCCTCCTGGAGCTCCTTGTCGCTGATGCCAATCTCCTTTGCGAGCTCTGCACCAGTAATCTTCTTCATCAGACCACGGCCAGAGTAATGCCTGGTGTGGAAGTCGAGGACGTTGGAGGCCTTGGAGTTGAGCACGAGGCGGATGGGCCAATTGCCCTTCTCCTTCTCCTCCCACATCTTGCCGGAAACGTAGTCGCGGTGACCGAGGTCGTCGCAGAAGCGCTTGCCCTTGCTGTTGAGCAAGATACCGCCCTCACCACGGAGAGCTGGAGAACGTCAGCCGATGATGTCAAAGTTATCAATACATGTACACACCTTCAGCGGCCAAGAACTTGGTCTTCGCCGTTGGGTCCTTGGGGTCAACGAGACCGGTAGGATGCACCTGGACCTTGTCCATATCGATGCCATTTGCGCCAATCTTCATCAACATCTTGTGTCCGTCACCAGTAGCGTGAGCACCGTTAGTCGTCGACAGGTCGAAGGTGTCTGGCCTGTGCTTCTTCAGGAGCGAGTCGTCTGTGAAATCGGCGGCGTAACCACCAGTGGCAAGAATGACCGGGCCCTCTACTGTGGTCTCCTCGCCATTGAAGAGGTATGTGACACCGGTGGTGCGGTTGCCCTCGGTGTTGACCTTGGTAACCTTGGCCTTCTTGACGAGCTGAACGCGCTCTGGCTCTGCCTCGGCGAGCTCCTCGAATCGCTGCATCAGAGCGTATGTGATGGCCATACCGGGGAACTTGGCATCGTGGCCACGGTGGGTTCGGGGCTGGGAGTGACCACTGTGTCGCATGTCAGTTTCTGTCTGATATCGGTCTCAAAATGGCAAACGTACCCCAACCGCGAAACAAGAGTCAAGTCGAGGTTGAAGACGTCCATCAGCCACTCGACGGCCGCAGCCGACTTGTAGGTGAGGACCTTGATCAGATCTGGCCGCGCCTTGTCGCGCGCAGACTTGAGTGTGTCATCGTAGAACTGCTTGACACTGTCGCCAATCTGGTGGTCTACTTGTGTCCTTGTAAGGGCACCGTTGATTCCTGATGTGGCTTTTGTGGAGTTGCCTCCCATGAAGTCTGTCGCAAGTCAGTGCCTGCTCGGTCATGACAAACCAGGTCAACACTCACTGTTCTTGTCAAGGAGCACTACATTGCCTCCAGCAAGATAGATGGTGTGAGCAGCGCTCAGTCCGGACACTGTCGAGTTCGTCAGCCGTCATCAACACGAGGCATGATCCGAGCGGAACGCATGCTTACAGCCAGCACCAACGACAATGACCCTCTGTGGCATGATGGACGAACGGGGTATATATGGAGATGAGGCAAAAGGTAGAGATGGGGTCTAGAGGAGCAAATGCGTGGGGAACGGGAACGAGGAGTCTTTATTCAAGCTGGCGGAGCACGCCCGTTCGGCCTGGTCTTGAGTCGCAACATGAGCCTCGGAAGTGGAGAATGGCGCTAAGCCCCATGCACTATCCACGCCACCCCGGCCAATTGCGCGCCTTCGGTGAGCATGTGAAGACGCTCGCCTTGGTTCGCAGGCACATGACGCTCCACACGGGCAACGTTGCTTGGTCCGGACGCGCAACGGGCTGCTGACATGCGGACGCGTGCCGAGAAAAGCTGGGGAGAGAAGCCTGGGGTCACGCGCCTTTGGCATGTGAAGATCTGGGTGCAGCCCATGTTCTTTTAGTGAACAAGCCTAGGCAGTCTTTAATCGTAGACGCCATGCATTTCGCTCTTCTTGCTCTGAAAAAGCTATCTTGTTTTACTCCATATGCTGTTGCATCTCTTTCCATGTTGATGCAATGCCAGCTTGGGTAATCTTCCCCGCACCTATTTCAAAGACCGATCGGTGTTTGCTTCGCCTTTTGCCTGGCACGAGCGGCGGGCGGAATTGCCCTTCGCGACTGTCCGACTGTCGATTCTACGACTATTGATGTAGACTCGACATCTCGGGGTATATCTCAGTTGCACAGTGGAAAGTAGTCCGATTTCTCTTCAAACACTGTTTCAATCGACGGGTCGAGATGCGACCTGCAGGAACTTTTGCGCGTCCTTGAACTTTCGGTGCAATCGACCCCGATGCGACCAAGCTGCAGCTCGGTGTCTTCTAACGCGAGAACAAATGGTAGCATGCACCTTCCAGAGTCACGCAAGATATATTTTCAGCACCTCGGTGCCATAAGAAGGTATACACATGTATCTACACACCCTAAATACACTGTATTCTCATGCGATGTTCTATTTGACTATCCGGCCGAGCTACTCGTAGGGCAAGAGAATATGCCGAGGTCTTGCTCCAGTATTACTCTTCCAAGTCGCATCACCTATAATGTTGACTAACATGCACAATGCAAGTGATTAATATGGTGCATGAGCATTCTAGATTTGCACTGACTGTCAAGATATACGCTAAGCAAGGTTTGATAATCATCAAATGCATGTCGAGCCCCGGATATCGCAGGAGAAAGTACATGGTGATCGTCGGTTTACGGTGAGAAGACCGGTCTCTACAGTACAGTACCCACACGGCCCAACATCACAGCAGCTCCCATGTACTGTATCTGCACATCTATATCCACCCACCTCCCTCAATGGCAAGCCACAGACTTCGTACTCGACGACTGGCTAAACATCAAATACCCCACAAAAGCCCCCACAGCCACCGCCAGCATAATCCACCCGTTATATGTCATGAACAACAACCTACCCTCATCAGTCACACCAAGCACACACAAGGGAATGACACCCCAACTTACATGATAAAGAACGAGTAAAACACCTGCACAGCATACAGTCCCGCCTTAACAATCTTCTGCTGCTGCTCCGCTTTCCCAGCGTTACGTCCTGGGCCAAGTAATGAGCTCGATTCATCCGCATCGTCTTTTGTATGTGCGCTGCACTCAGCCAAAATGTCCAAAACGGCAGAGGGTAAAAGGTAGCAGAATAAACTGCAAGCAACTACACACTCCCCACAGGGAAATTCGGGGTGCCTGTGCTTCCATCCCCAACGCAATACGAAACATAAATAGTGAACTCACCTCTGATATCCCCACCACCACCTCTTCTCCCATCAACCGCAGCTTGCGTATATGTTTCATATCGTCGCGACATCTCGCGTATGGCTTCGTAGCCAGCTGTGAGCAGTACGATTGCGAGGAGGGAGAAGATGAGGGAGATTGTGCCGTCGATGCGCCAGCCGCGGAAGACGATGCACAGGTTGGTTGTGTCCCATGTGAAGAGCATCTAAATTGCGTTAGGGCATGTCAGCGTACACATTCATGTATCTTGGATTTTCAGAGGATTGTGGCAGAAGGGTAGAATGCGTACGTTCATGTTGCATGTTGGTGCGTCGCCGCCCATGCCTGGCATACCGGGCATGCTGTGGTCGCCGTGGCCGTGGTCCATGTGGCCGTGGTCCATGTCTGAGTGAGACATTTTGTGCTATTCTTTAGAGTTTGGATTCAATGTGTCCGTGGAGTGTGTAAGGAGAAGAAGACAAAATCGAGACGTCGTAAACCCAACACACATCGGACTGGTATCACGCGTCGCACCATGGCGCCCAAAGCACGGGCCGACGCGCTTCATCGCGGGGGTTGAGCAAGTTAAGCTCACCCCACGTGTGAGAGACCCTGGATTGTAACCCGTCACCAACATCAAGACTTTTGGATTTCAAAGCACGCGACTCCGTCTCGAGTTCCAAGTTCACGACACGAGTGGACCTGAGAATGATTCATACATCATGACAATGACCTTGCGACTCCTGCGGCCAGCGGCGCAGGGCTTCTGGCAAGCCTCGCCACGCACTATACTGCGGACCTCCGGCGCAACCTCACAACGCCACTTCACACAATCGCAAACATGTAGACAACTCGGCCCGCCTTTGAATATTCCAAAATGGTACAAAACAACCCTCTGTTTACTCCGCGCGCATTTGCAAACTCCCAAAGGACAAACCCGCTAACTTGCTCGTCATACTCCAGGGTCGCAGAAAACTCCCACATGCTCAAACCACCAATCAACAACTACTGCGTCTACAACGACTCGGTAACCGTCATGATTGTCGGCGGCCCCAACGAACGAACAGACTACCACATCAACGAAACAGCAGAATGGTTCTACCAACACAAAGGCTCCATGCTCTTGAAAGTAGTCGACGAGTCCCTACCCGCCGACCAGCAATTCCGCGATGTCCACATCCACGAGGGCGACATGTTTCTTTTACCTGCGAATACGCCGCATAATCCAGTGCGGTTCAAGGATACGGTGGGTGTGGTGTTGGAGCAGAAGAGGCCAGAAGGCAGTTTGGATCGGTTGAGGTGGTATTGTCAGGGTTGTGGGGAGAAGGTACATGAGGCTGCGTTTCATTGTACGGATTTGGGGACGCAGATTAAGGATGCGGTGAATAGGTTCAAGGCGGATACGGAGGCCAGGACGTGTAAGAATTGTGGGACGCTTTGCGATACGGCGCCGCAGAAGAAGACGTAAGGTTTGGGAGGTAAAGCGCAGACGGTGTAGTGTATTTGTATGGATGTGAGGATCATGTCTGTGACTGGGAGATCTATAGGCCCTTCCACATGGTCTTTGTGATGTGGTCTGTCTTCTTTCGGCTGGGTTTGACCAGGCCTAGATACTTGAGCTCTGCTAGTGCTCTCTGGAAGAGGGCCCTGGGATATGTTAGTATTTGATGCTGAACTGATCATAAACATTGAAACTCACATAGTCTTGGGCTCGCTCTCCTCTTCGCCGTCGCCTGCTATGGCATTAAATGCCGACCACAGATCGCTCACATTCATCAAGGTACCCGATTCAAGGTACATCTGGTATACAATGGCCGTTGCAGGTTGAGTCGCAGAAAGTGCTGCTACATTGCCATCCACACCAGTGCAGCATTCGCAGCCCAGGTAATCATGAGGAGACGCAAGCGCGCGTTCAAGAGCAAAACGTGGCTTGGCTTGGAAGACCTCTGTATGAGGTGACTTCAAATCGTAGATGAGGATCTCTGATAGGAATAGCGTCCGCGGGTCTATCAGGGCATTCGTGAAATACTCTTCAAGATGGTCATGAAAGCGCCCAACCAAATCCGAGTATGCTTTGTCTTGCTCGGAAAGTGCAGCTTTGTGTTTACTCAATAGCACTTTTTGAGCGACAACAGTTGTTCTGAGACTGTCATTCCGGACATCATGTTGCGTTCGTAGAGGCGCGTTAGTGTCGTTGTTTTTCAGGAGATTCTCAAGCTCTTGCTTGAAAGTCTCCAGGTCAACAGGGAGGAAATCTCCGACTAATTCCTCAAGAGAACCCAGCAGACTTATCAGCTTGTCTGAGGAGACTTTCTTTGTCAATAACATGGTCTCGCGCAATAGCGGGGATCCGTTAAGCTCTCCTGAGGCAGCACGGGTCCACAAAGTCGATAGCCGAGCCTTGGGCGATATTTGAAGGGCTTCTCGTACGTTTGCAAGAACTTGGGTGGCATGACTGAGGCCAGACAAAGCTCTTTGACCAGCCTGTATATGCTCTACAACTTGAGCAAAAAGATGCTCATCGGACTCAAGTAATTCTTTGGCGTCTTGCACATGACCAGACTCCAGCATAAACTCGACGTATTTCCGAAATGACGGCAGATGGCGGACAGCATCAAAAGCCTCTGAGGTCAAGTCGTCAAACGAGAGACCTTCATTCAAGAAGAGGGTTGGGTAGCT
The DNA here is from genome assembly GCA_010093695.1 of Plenodomus tracheiphilus IPT5. NCBI lineage: Eukaryota > Fungi > Ascomycota > Dothideomycetes > Pleosporales > Leptosphaeriaceae > Plenodomus > Plenodomus tracheiphilus. The sequence goes on from MU006331.1 coordinate 133,350, forward strand.
GGCGAAGAAGTGCGACATGTATGCATACTTGAGCCCGTCGCAGAAGTCTTGCGTGTTTTGCACATGGTCCTTTTGCCGGTCCAGCATACGGCGACAAAGCGTCGGCCCAATACAAAGTCGAGTGTCCGTATTGGCAACAGTCGCGCGAAATAACTTCTCAATAATATCGTCAGACTGAATGACATCAAACTTCTCGCCTTCGAGATAGCGTAGTGAGTTGCCTGATAAGCGTTCTTCGAAACTCTCAGCTGAGGTAGCTATGCCGAACAACAAGACAAAGGGTATACGGTCAAGCCATGTGCTAAGAATGTTAGCATGACCCGTGGATAAAGTCGTTACAACATACTGGAAGAGATCGACCATATCAGCGAGTAGCCCAGCATCAAATGCTTCGCTATCCTGGATAGCAACAACAATGCTTGACACTCGACTCTTCTTCAGCCATTCTTTGACATGACCAAGGTCGTAATTGAGCAACTTCGGTCCATGCCTAGATGACGTCGCTGGTCGATCTAGTTCATCTTCGTCTTCGTCTTCAATGCGCGAGGTCACCTTCTTGATGAGCGTCTTCAGTAGCGCCTTGAGATTTGGACATTCGCTAGAAGTCAATAAAACGTATGCGCTGTCTGCATCAACTTTAATCTTCCGGCCTAGACGTTCGAAGAAGGGTCCGTGAGATGCGATACTGGGACCTGCGATAACAAGTGCCGTAGGTATTGCAAATTTCGGTTCGTCTGCAGAGACAGACGATGTGGAGATGAAATTTACAATGTCTTCTTGAGTAGCACTGTCTGCCCCCTCTAGTGTTTCCTGAAACAATCAACTCGTGAAATAGTCACGTCGAGGAATGTCAAGTACCTGGATTCGTTGTTCTTGTTGACCCCACAGATCACGGTAGATTTTGAGGCGTTCAGGGAGGTGAAGGTGCGGATCGTATGCATTGTTGCGTTGGCGCTTTGCAGGTCGCTCATCTGACTCTAATGGTTCGTACACATAGCAACGTTGATGTTCCATTTCGTTTTGATTGACAGTCGCGCGGATTTTCCCGAGACTGGTGATTGTCCTTTGGAAGGGCTGAAGGCTTTCACCGGTCGCAAGGTCTAGGGGTGTCGCATCTGAAGACGAGCCTAGGCGCGATGGCGCGTGAGCACGGGACTTCGCGAAAAAGGTTAGAACTTCACTTTACCAAGTAACGCCCAACAGATCCTCCGTGTTCTTTCACACTTTACTTTTCGATCATTGTCTTGTTGGCACATGGAATGAGTATGTTGGACTTATAGTTTTTAATGGTCTAAGTGGCATGTGTATGTGTGTCCTGTCATTGCTTGCATACTCTTCGTGATTTTGTTCTTCTGCAACTCACCGAGTGCGCTTTCAAGTCTTCAACAAGCAATCGAGTAATGCACACTACTAGATGGCTGGATAAAACCTCGCCCCAGGACTGTTCGATGAGACTGCTCGACTGCCCACGATGATTATACAAGCAGTTTACAGATTGTGCAAATACTGCAGGCCGTCGGTCTGCACAACAAACATACTCTTCGCAGTTGATGCATTAGCTGTGTGCACAATTATATCTTAACCCCGGAGGCTACTGTTCGGATGTGTCATATGCTTAATGGCACTTGGTAGTGACGTCAATAAAGCACACTGGCTGTGTTCAATCATGATCCTCTTCAGTCACTCCAGGGCAGCCATCCATATCAACATCGGGATATTCGTACCCACAGTACAGGCAATATCTGTAGTTCTCGCGGAGGTACCTGAGGACCTTTTGCAGGCGCTCTGTGACCGGTAAGGCCTCGAATTCTGCAAGTTCCGTATCCTCGTCCTCAGGATCATGTTCAAGGGTCGTATAGAAGGGTGCCAGGTCCTTGCCCTGTGCCACCTTGGAATCGTCATCTTCGTCTTCGGCAGCTAAGGTTGGCAATCGAGACGAGAGGCTGTTCTCCAGCTCCCGACGCTGCTGCTTCTCATGCTTGATCTCCACTCTGCGTCGAGCGCGGCCACGCCATAGGACGTTGATCTCCTTGAGTGGCTTCTCACCAGGCTCTGGAGTGCCCTGCTCCTCTGCTGCCTTATCGGCCAATCGTTCTGCTGTTCTCTGTGCGCTGTCCAGGTCTCTCTCTAGCTTCTTCTCCATCTGTTCTTGACGTCGCATCTCCAGATAGTCGCCTTCCTCTTCTTTCGAGCGCTTGACGAGTCTTTCAGCCTCTTCGAATTGTTCTCTGAACTTGCGTTTCCTTTCTGATTCCAGGCCGATGCCGCCTCTGTCGTCCTTTACGTTGACCCGGATAGGATCTTTGCGTGCGTCTTCGGATTTGCCCAGTGCGTCGCCCTGCTTGAAGCCAAATTTAGCCATCATCTTGAATCCCTTGTTGGTTTCGGGCAGAGCCGTGGCAAGCGCCGCCTCCCGAGCTGCTTCTGCCTCTTCCTCGCGCTCGGCCTTGGTCTTCTGTCGCGCTTTTGCTTCACCCTGGGATCCACGTTAGCGGATTGTGCACCTGGGATTAGCAAAGAGACGCACCTCTTTGCGCTTGCGCGCGGCGCGCTGGAGTGCCGTCTCATACTTTGGACCTTTGGGCGCATCCTCAAACACCATGTTCATATAGTCATCATCCTCGTCCGATTGCGCCATGCTTTCTGGGATAAAGACAGGTAGCTGTTGATTGTGGTTGTGGCTGTGGCTGGCCGCAATTGTCGCGACTCCCGAAATCGCATCTGTATGCGACGGCCCACATAGTGGCACTTGGCGCTATCAGGGCCAGCGATCTGTACTGCCCACCAAGACTCTTCTTTCAACGACCTCTCTCTCTCTCTCGCTCTCTTTCAGATTTCCGCTAGCGGGTGTTGCTCAGCTTGTAGCATGGCCGCGATAGTGTTCGAGGCTTTCGCCCACGGAGATTATGTTGCGGCCCGCGAAACCCACCCACAAACCTCTGTTCTGGAATGTCACCCGAAAACTTCAAGCCTCGAATCGTTGAGGGACAGCCCGTTCCGAGATGGCTGGTCTGCGCTTTCCCTGCCGAAGTTTGTCCACTGTTTTGGTCTTTGCAAGGCTTGAACGCAAGCACGTGCCATGTTACGCCTTTCGACATGCCGACCCTCGAGGAGTTGGGTTGCATCCGCTTGATCGACTGTGCGAGCGTGGCGCTGCGACCTCCTCGCTGTTCCACTCCGCACTGCAGACCGCCAGAGTCAACCGCTGTCCTCGCTCTCGAGATGCAATGTCCATGTGAAGGCCGTTGATCCCCGTATGGATTGGACAAGCTATTGGTAATACTCGCTCACCTGCTGCTCTAGGGACAGTTGCGCGTTCGCAGGATCGAGGCGGCCACCCGGAAACAGCTAGTCCGTCCGGAAGCCAAGCAACTGTATTGGCTGCGGCCGCAGGGCTTTTGTTCATGACTAACTGAGAACAGATCGGCGTGCGCAGATCTCCTCTGGGGTAACGTCCCCTAACCAGTCGGGCCAGCCATGCCTCTGGTCAACGGAAGCCCCAACGATCCTATCAACTCCATCCTCTCTCATTTTGGCCGCCGCCGCCGAAGCAAAGAGCTAAAACATGGTGGGAAAACTTGGCCGCCGCCTCGCTAGCCACTCATGTCGACTGGGTGCCATGTGCGCACCATCTCTGCCACAGGGCAAATTGAGCCTGTGAAGCATGTGCCCAACGATCCTCGACATCATCGTGGCTAATCTGCTTCGGCTCCGTGTTGTGTCCGGAGAGGTGGCAATCATTTCGGAGTGCAGCCACAAATGGCTAACCCCCTAGGTTCTCCTTGACGACGATTCGCTTCGTCAACGACGCTGGCCCTGTCACTGATCCTGCCCGTTTCGACATCCGACATACCCACTCTTGTCGGCGAAGCGCTCTTTGGGAGTTGGCGTGCAAAGATTGTCGTTTCCAGCGTGCATGTGCCTCTCCCTCCATGCCTTTGAGACCCTTGATCACCATACTCTATGTAAAGCTGCTTCCCCGCATATCTCCACTTCCCTCTGTCTTCCGAGGGATCTCTGCAGGAAAGGCACGTGGACTTATAATTCCTCGATTTGCTCGACGGTCCGCGGTCATATCTGCGTCTTTTGATCATCCCAAGGACTTCGACACCTGTATAGCATCTTGTTACTCGAGACCACACGGCCGCTCTCAAAATCAACATGGACAACAAAGCCGAGCCCTCGCATCAAGAGCTAGAATATGGTACCCCTCCGAGGAAGCGTGGCGTCTTGAATACGTTGTATCCTCCTGGACCACGGCCCGGCGCAAAGGGGCGCATGAAGAATCATTGCAGGAAGTTCTGGTGGTGTGGTAAGCTACTTGCATCATAACACCGTATATACCTACTGACCTCCCCAGACTGTCTTGTCCTCATTGTGGTTGTTCTAGTTATCGTATTACCCATCATCTATGTCGGCATTCCCAACAAAGCACAACACGACATCAATGCCTCAAAACTCGAAGTAGCAGCACAACATGTCACAGAAACTTCGCCGGAGGGCATACAGCTCAAGATTGACGCTGTCGTCCGCAGCGGTAGCAGCTATCACCCCACCATTGAGCCTTTCCGCGCTGCATTATCACTCAAGGACCAGCCTCCGTTCCTCTACGTCGACGTCCCCAAGGCCAAGTCCAAGAAAGAGTTTACCCTCACCATTGACCAAAAGCTCAACTTCGCCTCCAACGACAGTTTCTCTCAATACACCAAAGCCGTGCTCGCCGCCGACACCTTCGACGTGCACATGGACGGCAAAACCAAACTCAAGCTCTCAGGCCTCCCCAAAATATCTGTGAATTACAACAAAGTCATCAGAATGAAAGGTATGTAACCATTCCCCATCCCCAACTAACTAAACCCTACTACCACAACAACAAAAAACTAACAACATCATGCACAGGCCTCAACAAACTTGCCGGCCTCAACATAACCGACCTCCGCATCCTCTCCGGCCGCGACCAAATCCTCCCAGACGGCTCCAACCTAATCGGCAACGTCTCCATCCCCAACCCCACAGTTATGACCCTCGACCTCGGCAACGTCACCATGAACCTCGCCGTCGACGGCAAACCCATCGGCTACACCCTCATCCCCAACCTCTTCCTCAAACCCGGTGACAACGTCCTCCCCATGCAGAGCCGCGTCGACCAACTCACTATCCTGGGCCTGGTGCAGAGTACGTATAAAGATGCGGTTTTGCCCGTGCAGATTGTGGGTAATTCGAGTATTGGGGCGGATGGCAGCCATTTGACGTATTATGAGGATGCGATTAAGAGTAATGTGATTTTGCTGAATTTGGATGTCAAGGAGGCGTTGGCGGGGATTGGGATCAATGTTACCAGTCAGGCGTGAGTGTGGTTATGATTCGGGTCGGGTTGGGTTGGAGATGATGGGGAGAGGTGATGATGGATGACGGAGTCGTTTGGGCTGATGATGATGTGTCTGGGGGTGTTGTTTCTTGTATAGTACAATTGGTCATGTTGGTAGATAGCGCGGTGGTTCAGAATAGAGTTGGACTCGAAAATTAACCCTATTGTTCTAAAATACCCTGTTTGAATTATATTGCCATTCACCTTACAAAAAAGTGGCCTAAATATACCATCACACCTCCCATCTCACACTCTTTTTCCAGCCGCGAACTCTATCCTAAAATCAGAACCCCCCATTAATCATTCCACACGATACGTCAAAACGAGTTGTTGCTGTTGAAAGTGTCGTGCGATTATCCCCACACAACGATCCCGCATTTTCACATGCTCAAGTCCGAACAAAGATGCTCGGCTTCTCCCCCAGACACATCTAACCCCGCAGACTTTTGCTTCTTGTTTCCCCACGATGATCAATCATCGAGACTATTCTCCTTTTGTTGCGTGCTCCGACGAGGGAAACTAACATGGTGGGAGTATGCAAGGGGGTGGGAAGATTGGCGCGCGTTCGCCTGCGCTTGCCGAGATGGTGGTAGCATGTACCTATGGGATGTTACTACGTTTGGTGGCGGATAGATGGCGGATGTGTACGGGTACTTTTGTAGCTTTGGTATATGGCGCATGTGTTGTGCAAAAAACGAAAAATAAAAAATGGTATGAGGATATGGTAATTGTGTGCGAAGTTCGTTTTTCCATTTCTCATGTCATATCACAATCTTCGTCATGGAGTGGCACATGACACTCAACACCGAAGTCCTTATCCATCCAACTCCCACTCCTCCATGAAGAACTCTGCGATACCACTTGCAGCCTGCTCACCCACTGCGTTGTGGAGTATCTGTATACAATTCGGGTCTCCGGATAGGGCGCCTAGGGCGAGGAGTACGACTTCTCTGAGACTGCCTGCGACGTCGCTGAGTGCTATAACTTGGGCTTCGTCGAGGGGTGGAGTCATGGTGCAGTAGGGTAGTAAATCATTGGCGGCAGACTGAGTAGCACGAGCTTGCAGCCGAGGCGGAGGGTGCGTATGATGCTGAGGCCGAGTTGGGTGTTGTTGCGTAAGACCCGCAGGTTGGATGGCAGCGATGCTTGTTGAGCCGACTGTAGTGTTGTGGGGCTGGTCGTAGGGGCCATCGAATTGAAGGATTATAGCATCGTCATGAGACTGGCGTGGAGGGGTTGACGGATCTGCGCTTGAGGTGGATTGTTGGTGATCGATCTTGGCAGGTTGCATGTTGTGGCTGTGGTGTGAGTTGCCCATGGGCAGACTGGTGCTTCTTTCACCTCAAGTGACTTGCAGTGGCTCTGTGGAATGCAATGAGTCTGAGTGCCTGATGACTTCTTCCTATCGATGGTGACTGTGCAGGCATGGCTTACCCTTGGATCAGTCAGTGTGTTAGGGTAGCTCGAGTCCAGTGGGTGAACTTGCTAGACTTGCAAACGCAATGGATCGGAGACAAAGTGACATCTGAAAAATGAGGCGAGTGGCGAGATGGAGGTGAGATGGAGCGTCTAGAGGCGGGATGCGGTTACGTGGTCAGGAAGTTGGTCAGGAAGTCGCGGAAGACCTGAACTGGAAAGCACGACCAGCTTCACACGCAACTGTGTAATTGAAGCAGTTACCTAGGTAGCCAGCTACGCGTTCGCGTAACTCAGGGCTAACAAGGTACCTTACGCTCTATACAGACTGCTAGCAAAACTCATAACTAGTCTATATTGAATTAAGATGACGATAGGTCTTCTGTAGTACTAGTCAAAAGTATACCAACCCACTGTTGATCAACCGAGAGGCAGGCAAGGCATGTCCAATCAACATAACTGTCCAGAAAACGGCGCCGATAAGCAAGCAGGTTAGCTCAAGAGTTGCGCCAATACGTGTGTGTTGGTGAAAATTCCATCACCTGGATAATACGGGAATGTGTATTCGAACGGCTTGTGTTGCTAAGTAGGTCGACATTCTACTTTGCACATGGGTATCATGAGAGGAGAATCTATACAAGATATGGGATCGCGATCAGGTGCTGCTGTGAAAACTTACAAGGGGCGATATGACTCTTCAATCGACCAGGTACGTAGCACTCATTCTGCACGATTTTGTGGTGAGGGTTCCGAGGAGGGCTGTAATGTAAGCGCAGAGTGCTGCTCTTGCGCTGTGGTCGAAGTTGTGGGTCCATGTTCGTTCGCCGTCTCAGCCTTCTTGTCTTCAGTCTTGCTGCTGCCCTTGAAGAACCCTAGCAGCTTTGACGGCGCAGGCTCTGGGTGTTTTGCCTTCCACTCCTCGAGCTCTGCCTTGACGGCCTTGAGCTCATTCTGTAACTCCTCCAAGTCTTCCCGTATATCATCTCTTGCGTTCCGCGCCTTCCTCCTCTGGCGCCATTGTTCAAATACAATCACACCAATGCCAACCATGAAGATGAAGGTCTCAGCGGCGAAGTTGGCGCCCATCTCGATTGCCTTTTGTTCCGATAGAGGGCGAATGCGCGGTCTCGTCCTCTCCTCTGCCTTCTTCTTGATTGCTTCTCGCTCCTTTTCAGTGAGTGCCTCTTCCGCTTGCATCTCCGCCTCGGTCAAGACGGTTGGAGTCTGGGCCTTCTTCCGCGCGGCTTCTGCCAGTGCGACTTCCTTTTTGATTTGGCGATCAATGACTGCGGGGTCCTGGAGAAGGCCGAGGCGCATGCGCATGTCGATGCGATGCAGACCTTGGGCGAAGGTGACGCATATTCTGCGGAAGCGCTCGTGTTCGTGGGCATTGCGTTTGATGGTGTTCTTGTCCGTCCATAAGCATCCATCAGGGGTCGCGTAAGAGTGGTTCACGTACCGCCATGGGCTTCGCCAGGGTCCTCACCAGCAGCCCCGTCACCTTGAGCGTGAGAGACATGGCCGGCAATGCGGTGGAAACGACGCGGTTCGTGGAAAGAGCGAGTGTGGGCAATTGAACGGTGCGGGGGTTGTCGTTGCAAGCATCACACAATCATATCCGTCTAAAGAGACTGCCGGCAGCTTCCAGAAGCCACAGCAGAGACGTGGGCGTGGCTGGGAGCTCAATTGCGGGCTGTTTCGAGGCTGCCTGGCGCTCGCTCACAGCTCGGAGGTTCTGCCCAGCTGGACCGACGTCAGTCGCACCCTAGCCCGTTCCCGCGCAATGTCAACAACGGCGCCCTGTGTGCAAGTAGCGGTGTATTGAAGGGAGCGTTGTCCAACAAAGCACCAGTGCAGGCCATAACACGCTGTCCAAGAGCAGCCAGTCCAGCATCGCATCTGCAGTGGTCAAGCCAGTGCCTCGGACGATCGCATGCGTGGGCCGGGGACGTGCAAGCCCTGTCACCTGGCAACAAGCCCTAGCGTACCTTGTTTGTCAACACCCGCGCCGGACCTCACCACCAGCGCTCACGCATCCCGACCGCACTCGACCGCCCAATGTCTGCCCCCTCGATCCACGCAGAACCGCCGCCGGCCGTGGTCAGCGACCCCGAGGGCCTGCAGTATGAGACAGGACCGCACCTGGGCAAAGGCGGCTTCGCCATCTGCCACCGCGCCAAGCTGCTGGGCCACGAGCACCTGGGCAGCAGCACCGTCGCTTTGAAGATTGTCAAGTCCCGCATGGAGCCCCCCAAACTGGCGCAAAAGGTGCAACACGCCGCCACCGCGACTGTGCTGCCCATACTAACGCGTCGTAGTTTGTCACGGAACTGCAGATCCACTCGAAGCTAGCCCATCCCAACATCGTCGAGTTCTACCGCGCCTTCTCCTTCGAAACCAGTACATATGTTGTTCTGGAGCTGTGTGAGAACGGCTCCTTGGCCGACGCCATCAAAAAGCGCAAATACTTCACCATGCCCGAGATCCGACGCTTCATGATCCAGACGTGCGGCGCCATCAAATACCTCCACCAGCGCAACATCGTCCACCGAGACTTGAAGACTGGCAATCTCTTCTTGGACCACAACATGAACGTTAAAGTCGGCGACTTTGGCCTTGCTGCACTGCTGCTATCACCGGGCGACTATGGGGCGATCCGGCGAACGACCATGTGCGGCACACCAAACTACCTTGCGCCCGAGGTCTTGGAGAAGACTGGGAAAGGGCACGACGAGAAGGTGGATCTTTGGGCAATCGGTATCATGATGTGAGAGCAACAGACCCCATGCACCAATGTGATTACTTACAGTTGCAGGTACACACTTGCTGTTGGTAGGGCGCCATTCCACGCAGCCAAGCGCGAGGACATCTACCGAAAACTCAAGGCCCGCGAATACAGCTGGCCAGACCTTTCGAAGTTCGCAAACGAAATCACCGACGACCTTCGCGATATAGTATCATTGCTCCTAGTACACGAAGACGAGCGGCCGACACCAGATCAAATTGTAGCCCACGATTTCTTCAAACTCGGTTACATACCACTACAGCTCGATAGTGGATGCACATCTCGGATACCCAAATGGCCACAGAATCGACCACTGACAGCTGCGACGAAAAGGCGCGGATACACCGAGGAATGGTGGCAGATGTGTAAATCTTCTGCCGTGGGCGAATACGAGAGAAACAAGTTCTTCGGAGCTTACGGTAGCAGAAGGAACAAAACGGTGGCCCGCGATTGCCAGAAAGAGATCGAAGCGGGCAAACAACCAAACATACCCTTTGCGTCAGACGTTGTATATGTGCCGTTCCCAGCACGCGTTCACTGGCCTCATCAAGCACCTGGCGGACTGAGCGAGATCTCAGAAGAGAAGGAATCGTCGGTTGAAGGCCTGGCCCTCGTCGAGACTACTGGGAATGATCGACCAAAGGCACGTTTGCCGCGAGTCACGAGGAAAGAACAACCTTTACCACCTTTGAAGGAAAACATAGAGCCAATCCCGGCCTCAGCTCCAGCCCCGACTCCAGCCCAAGAGCCCGAGCCTGCACCCAAGATCTTGGACAAAAAGCCCACACGTCTAAGGGCAGTGCGAAAGATCTCCAATCCGACGAAAATCACTGCATTGGCAGCAGCAGCACCCGCGCCAACCCGTGCGCCACGAGAAGTTCGAACGACGACACGAGCTAGGATGGTGAAGGAATCTGCCAAAGATGCACCTCGAGTGACAACTACTGGACTTCCTGATCTGCCCCCATTGAGAGCCACCAAAACCAATGCTCCAGCAGTCGAAAAGCCAGAACCTAGGAGCCAGACGCCAACAGACCGACAGACTCCTCGATACCGCACGATAGCCAACGAGATGCCTTTCAGTGACCCAATGTCGGTGTTGGCGCGCTTGATTCTTTTCCGCGACAACCTTGCCAGAGCGCTCAACAAAAAGCCCACCAAGTCGAGGCGCGACCAGCTTCCACAGCTGCCATTTGTCGCAAAGTGGGTGGACTACTCTCGCCGGTACGGCGTAGGTTATGTCCTCGATGATGGGAGCATCGGCACTTTATTGTCAGCGGAAGAGGCATATCCAGTGACCATTGCCTTTGCTACAGATGGGTACAGTCATCTGCGGAAGGCAGGAAACAACCGAGAGCTTGCGAAAAGTGTTGCGCTAAACTACTACACTCATGTGAGGAACGACAGGGGGCTAATTCCGATCGAGGTCCTTGAAAAGCGACGTGTAGAGGAGATCCGGACGGTGTGGCACAAGTTTGGCAAGTACATGTGCGCCACGTTTGGTGACGAGGAGAAGCCAATGCGGAAAGATCCTCGTGTGAACTTTGTCAAGTTTTACCAGAGACTGGGAAATGTTGGTGTCTGGGGCTTCGATGATGGCGCTTTCCAGGTAAGTTGTTCAAGTTTTTCTTCCTTCGTAATATTTTCTAATCGTGTCCGTCCAGTTCAACTTCCCCGATCATACTAAGCTGGTGCTCTCATCGGACGCTGGATACGGGCACTTCATGTGCCTTCCCTTGGATGCAACATCTCTCCTCGAGGAGACTGGTAACGTGCCGTGGAGGCACGTAAAGGCACGCGCAAACCTGCGAGGATCTCTTCAACAACTACTATACGGCTCCGCAGACAAGGAAGATACATACAAGGAGCTCACGGAGAGCAACCTTCTCCGGGCGAAGATTGAGTTTATCTATACCGTGGTGAGGGAGTGGACTGAACAAGGCGGGCTGGGTTGCCTCGTGGACCCCAAGGTGTATTCATGGAGCGGTCCTCAGTTGGAAGAAACCAAGCGGTTGGACTGGGCGAGCGTCGGGCGTTTCGGTGGTGATGTGTTCGCATGATAACGAATTTTTCTAGTCAGGCAAAGCGGTGGCGTTTGGGATTTTTGGACATTGTTACTTGGGCATAGGCATTTCAGGGCGTCTCTTTCTCTCCACGACGATGTCGTACTGCGAGCAGTTGCTCGTTCGCAGTTTGTCAAACGCTCTCTCACGACGCATTGCATGGAGTCAGATACTTGGTCGATACAATGATGAAAGTATTTTGCCTCCCAACCATGGCTGCCTGTTGATGCCTGATGAGCGACACGTAATGAAGCAGCCGTGTGCGCGGCGCGTAGGCCTTGGGGGGCTTTTGTAAGACGGTGCTGCTGAATGAGCACGCGCGTCTGTGGCTGTGCGTTAGCTCCGGCTTGTCCGCTCCAGGGCTCGCCGTGACATGACGCTGCCGGGCCATCTTCGAGCCTCAAGGCCGCTGCCCGCACATCTCCCTCTCGCCCAACATTGAGGCCCCGACCCTCGTCCTGCACACTTTCACCTTCACTCGCTGTTCGCAACTATATACTGCCCTCATATCTGTCGCAGCCACACACAGCACCCCGCCAGACGACACAAACAACTGGTCTAAGCTCGCCATCGGGCATCAATCATGGTACGCAGCCAGATTCGATATCTGGACAGGAATTGCGCGCGCTGACACTTCATCTGCACAGGCGGTATCAAAGCGCGCAGGGCGCAAGAAGGAGGCCGCAGCTGGCAAAGGACAGCCGACTTCGCAATTCGCTAAGAAGGCCGTATTCGAGACGACTAAGAAGAAGGAAGTGGGAGTCTCAGATCTCACGCTGATCAGCAAAGTCTCCAACGAGGCCATCAACGAGAACTTGAAGAAGCGCTTCGAAAATGGCGAAATCTACGTGCGTCGACCCGCTTGCGCCAACCCCGCGCGACACCGATATGGCGAGATAGACTCGGACAGCGACTGACGGAAGTGCAGACATACATTGGGCATGTGTTGGTGTCGGTCAACCCATTCCGCGATTGTATGTGGTCACCTGAATCAGAGTTTCACAGCAGATTCTAATGTGACACAGTGGGAATATATACAGACCAAGTCTTGGATAGCTACAAGGGCAAGAACAGGCTGGAGGCAAGGCGCATACCCATACTCGAGCAACCAAAGCTGACAGCCATAGGTTCCACCTCACGTGTTCGCAATCGCCGAGTCCACTTACTACAACATGAACGCATACAAGGAGAACCAGTGTGTCATCATCTCAGGAGAATCGGGAGCAGGAAAGACAGAAGCTGCGAAGCGCATCATGCAGTACATCGCGAACGTCTCAAGCGGGAGCAATTCGTCGATTCAGGAGATCAAGGACATGGTGCTGGCCACGAATCCTCTGCTCGAATCCTTCGGAAACGCAAAAACGCTCCGAAACAACAATTCCTCGCGATTCGGAAAGTATCTCGAGATTCACTTCAACACGCAAGGGGAGCCCGTGGGAGCAAATATCAACAACTACCTGCTAGAAAAGTCGCGGGTGGTGGGCCAAATCATGAACGAGCGGAACTTTCACATCTTCTACCAGTTCACAAAAGCAGCGTCATCGCAGTATCGGGGTATGATGCAGCACTTCGAATTCCTCAAAGTCCAGGCTAACAAATCTAGAACTTTTCGGTTTGCAACAACCAAACGCTTATCTGTACACGAGCCGATCAAAATGTTTCGACGTTGACGGTATCGACGACCACGCCGAATTCAACGATACCCTGAACGCCATGAAGGTCATCGGTCTACAACAAGCTGAACAGGACAACATCTTCCGAATGCTGGCAGCGATCTTGTGGCTAGGAAACGTGTCTTTCCGAGAGGACGACTCAGGGAATGCCACCATTGTCGATCAGTCAGTGGTAGACTTTGTCGCATATCTCTTGGAAGTAGACGCTGCGCACGTGAACAAGGCACTCACAATCCGCGTCATGGAGACAAGCCGTGGAGGTCGAAGAGGATCTGTCTACGATGTGCCTTTGAACTGCGCCCAGGCATCGTCAGTACGAGACGCGCTTTCAAAGGGAATTTACTTCAACCTGTTTGACTGGATTGTTGAGCGAGTTAACGTTTCCCTGAAAGCGCGAAGCGCAACGGCACATTCCATCGGTATCCTGGATATCTATGGATTCGAGATATTCGAACGCAACAGCTTCGAGCAGCTGTGTATCAACTATGTCAATGAGAAGCTTCAACAGATCTTCATCCAATTAACACTGAAGGCAGAGCAAGAAGAGTACGAGCGAGAGCAGATCAAATGGACGCCAATCAAGTACTTCGACAACAAAGTTGTATGCGAATTGATCGAAGAGAAGAGACCCCCGGGTGTTTTCGCAGCGTTGAACGATGCTTGCGCGACAGCACACGCGGATCCTACCGCAGCTGATCAAACATTTGTGCAGAGACTTAACGCATTGTCTGGAAACCCCAATTTCACGCCTCGTCAAGGTCAATTCGTGATCAAGCACTACGCCGGTGAAGTGTCGTACGCGATCGATGGAATGACAGATAAGAACAAGGATCAGCTCCTCAAGGACTTGCTGAATCTGCTGGGGCAGAGTGGCAACACGTTCGTCCACACGCTCTTCCCCAACCAGGTTGACCAGGACAACAGGCGGCGACCACCGACGGCTGGTGATAAGATCAAGGCCTCAGCGAACGACCTAGTCACGACTCTGATGCAAGCGAGACCATCCTACATTCGAACAATCAAGCCAAACGAAAACAAATCGCCGAAGGAGTACAATGAGCCAAACGTCCTCCATCAGATCAAGTACCTTGGTCTTCAAGAAAACGTCCGCATTCGACGAGCCGGTTTTGCCTCTCGTCAGACTTTCGATAAATTCGTAGAACGATTCTTCCTCCTATCGCCCAAGTGCTCATACGCTGGAGAGTACACATGGACTGGTGACTACGAGTCTGGAGCGAAACAAATCTTAAAGGATACCAACATTCCAGCTGAGGAGTTCCAAATGGGTGTAACCAAGGTTTTCATCAAGACCCCCGAGACTCTCTTCGCTCTAGAGACGATGCGCGACAAGTACTGGCACAACATGGCTATTCGTATTCAACGCGCCTGGAGGAACTACTTGCGGTATCGCATTGAGTGTGCGACACGTATCCAGCGATTCTGGCGCAAACTCAACGGCGGCAAGGAGTTCATTGAGCTACGTGATCAAGGTCACAAGGTTCTCCAGGGCCGAAAGGAGAGAAGAAGATACAGTTTGGTCGGGTATCGAAGATTCATGGGAGACTACCTTGGTATCGGTAACAGAGGTGGGCCTGGTGAGATCATCGCACAAGCGATTGGAATCTCATCTAACGAGGAAGTGCCATTCTCGTGTCGAGCAGAGACGCTGGTCTCGAAGCTTGGCAGATCGAGTAAGCCGGAGCCACGCATACTCGTCCTCACCAAGAAGAATGTCTATTTGGTGAAGCAGGTCATGGTTAACAGGCAGGTCCAGATCCAAGCGGATCGGACAATACCTGTGGGTGCCATCAAATTCGTCAGCTGTTCCACATTAAAGGACGACTGGTTCGCGATTGGCGCTGGCTCGCCCTCGGAACCGGATCCATTGGTGAACTGCGTATTCAAGACCGAGTTCTTCACACATCTGACCAACGTTTTACGAGGATCACTAAATCTGAAAATCGGTGAGACGTAAGCAAAGCCCCCTCTTTCAATATAGGACAAGGTTAACCCACCACAGCGTCGAATACAACAAGAAACCCGGAAAACCTGCGCACGTCAAGGTCGTTAAAGATCCCGCCGTACCACGAGACGACCTTTACAAGAGCAGCACGATCCATACCGGCCCCGGCGAGCCACCAAACTCGATATCCAAGCCCACTCCCAAGGGCAAACAAGTCGCAGCCAAACCTATTACAAAAGGCAAGCTCCTACGGCCCGGTGGCCCAGGCGGCGGGCCTTCGAAGCTGGCCAGTCGCCCAGCGCAACCAAGACCTGTACCCGCACCTGCGGCTGCGCAACCGAGACCTGTGCCTCAACCAGCTGCTGTACCGCAGCCCGCGGTGTCACAACCGCGTGCTGTTCCTCAACCCGTTGCTGCACTGTCAAATGGCCACGCACGCAGCTCGTCGGCAGCGTCGAACCGGGCTCCACCGCCGCCTCCCCCTCCTATGGCGCCTGCGCCACCACCTGTACAGCCAAAGGAGCCTAGGTACAAGGCTCTGTATGACTTTGCAGGTCAATCAGCTGGAGAGCTGAGTCTGGGCAAGGACGAGATTATTCTGGTTACGCAGAAGGAGAACAATGGTAAGGTTTCCTCTTATCTTCCCCCCCCCTAATTCTCTCGCGGGTTATCAATACCTTCTTCTTCAAGACATGGATCATGCAAATTAAACAGTGACTAACATATATCCTCCCTAGGCTGGTGGCTAGCATCCCGCCTCGACAAATCAGCCTCTGGCTGGGCCCCTTCTGCCTACCTCGAGGAAGTCGTTGTCCGCGCCCCCGCTCCCCCACCACCTCCGCCCGCGCGTCCTGCAAACGGGAAACCAAAGCCGCCTGCGCCGCCGGGCAAACGGCCTGCAGCGCGCAAACCCGTGTCCGCTGTTAATGGAGATAGTGCGCGGGATAGCGGGTATAGTGGTAGTGGGGGCAGTATGGTGGAGGGTGGTGCGAGGGATAGTGGGGGGAGTATTGCGGGGGGTTTGGCCGAGGCATTGAGACAGAGGCAGGCGGCTATGCAGGGGAGGAGGGCGGAGGATGATTGGTAGGTTTTGGGGGGTTTGAGAGGGATTGTTTTGAGGTACCGGGGGTGATGCAAGATGAATTGTTTTTCCACTTCAATTGAGACGGATGGATGTTGTTCTTTGTTTGGAACAGCATGAATATCTTTTTATTGTCAGGAGGTAGAGGTTAAAAGCTTCAGGGGGTGCAGGTGTAAAGTGTGCGTGCGCATCCCCATGAGAGAGAAAGGTTTTATTTATCATCAAGAGGAGGTGGGGTTTTTTTTTATATATAAAATGTTTTATTATATAGAAAATACTGTGCGAGTGTGTGTGTGTATGTACCTCATCTCTCATGTTTATTTTTCACGTGGTGTAAACAAACAACCCGATGTCTCAGAAAAGAGTTAAATGGGCTGAAAAGGTTTGAGATGGTTTGTATAGTGTGTGTAGGTAGGTTTAGTTTCTAGTTCAATCACAGTATGGAAAGCTTTTGGTAGTTTAGAATGGTTGGGTTGCATTGCGGGGACACCAAACATGCCATCTATCCACTCTATCCTTACACACATAACACTCTACAAAACTATTCAATAACCGTATTCTCATACTTTTACAAACCTATACCTTATAAGCAAATACATACCCCCAAATCTCCCACACCCTGAAAACTTCCTGTTCTAACGCTTCTTAAGAGGTTTCTCTCACAACACAATACCGTACGAATATTAGTTGATCTAATCCAGAAGTACATACATATATAAGAGGTTTCTATCCGACACATACACATAACAAAGCTTATACCTAGACGTACACTATACTTTCCATCAATCTCCAACTCGTCCACACACCGCCCTCCCCCCACTTCTCAACACAAAACCAATATTTTCCTGCACATCAGTTAGATTGGGTTTTATGAAAGGAAAGGAGTTGTGTGGGGATGGTGGTTACCGAGTAGGTGACCAGACCTATCATTTTGATATCCACTACAGAATAGTGTTGCACGATGGTTAATGCGTTATGCAGTGATCTCAAGTTTTCATATATATGCAAAGTTGTTTGGCCTGTAAGCTTTTTAGGCTTGGAGAATTGGGCGGCAGGCTGATGAAAGCCTAGAAATCGCTGGAAAAGGGCAATAAAGCAGTGTGTAGAGGATGGGTACCATTGAACCATGTAGATTTCTTGCGGTTTGTCCGTCTGTGATGGCTGAATGTTCAAAGTCTCAGATGCTGTCACTTTGTGGGCGGGGAAAGTGTTTGATCTAGCTAGGGGTCTTTCGTTAGCCGGTTGTTTGGTAATGGAAGGAATCTTTCATGATCTCTTGGACGACATCAATACGGCGGTGACAGTGAAATCTGCAATCAAAGTGATAGTGTCGGTTGACCTGTGACCAGTTCTGGAGTACCTATCAAAGTATCCGTAATCTCCATCACCAAGAATACCATAGGTGATCGGCACTCGCTTCGGTTGCTTGCACCCTCTTTGACCGCTCATAACCTATGCGTGTAGTCGGGATCAATGGCATTCTCCGAGTCGCACGTGTACGTTGGCGAAATGTCCTGCTGACGTTGGGTGCGAGTCAGGAAATGGCAAGTCGGCCCGCAGTGGCTTCTATCAAGCACCTATTCTCTTCGGGTGTACGGGTGACTTTGTTGCGAGGTATGGTATAGTTTATCATAGTGTATTGCTCGGTAGGTACTCATACGGCATTTTGGGGTTACTCAAGGGAACATTCGATACTTTGAAAGTATCAGATCGCCAGTAGTACCTATGATTCATGGCATTTCGGTAGCAAGCACGGTGTAAACTCCCGTGGGAGAGGAAGCGACGATACGTCGTGATCAGTTTGAGATTGAGTGCAATCAACTTCTGACACATGACCGTGGTATCGGAGAAATATACGCCTCGAAGCTAATCAATACATGCAGCTTGCAGCACGTGTAACCTGTAGTAAATATAACGACCGCACAGATGTAGAGGGTAACCCGGTTTAATGCTATCTACTGGCTCTTTTACCATCACGATCGTGTCCCACACAGGTCGCAGTGGGTGTCGTGATATATGGACTTGTGCAATGGCCCATTGCCTAGTCTCACGCGGCATAAGCGAAAACTGTTTTGTGTATGGTGTTTCCAACACGGTGGGCAATCAACAGCCGCATGGCGGGCCGGACTGCAATTGCGGAGACTTGCCAACGGTCGCTCGGGCCTCTTTCCCGACAGTTCCGGCAGCCAGGACGCCAACTCCGTTAATCCAACCTCTCGTCAACATTAATCCACCACTGATTGGTATGCCTCGGACTGTGCCCCATAGTCCCATTGCCTAATTTGCGCTCCGGAGTGCCAGGTCCGCTATCTCTCCCAACTAGCAACCTTGGGGCATCGAACTGGAGATTTTGTGCTTACCAGACCGGGCGAATGCATGGCTCAAGACCTGCGTCTTTAGCCCAGTATGCGTGTCACGAATGTTCTCTGACAGCTCCTGCGCGGCAAAAGTTGCTGTTTGTGTCAGTTTGACATGCAACAATGGGTGGGGACAACGCCATGGAGAACCGTTCACTCCCATTGTACTCTAGCTTTCGCCACAATCAAGCCTTAACCATGATCTAGATTGGACCCCTCCAAGAGCCTCTTTGAGTACCAAACCAAGATGGGTCCGCGTGTACTTCGGTTGATTGCTATCCCACTAGCCAATAGCACCCTCGTTGCAGATCTGGGAAGTGCCAGCCAGCCGTCACTAGGTACAAGGCTTGATCCCAATACATCCGGATATTCGAGCGTAGTTTCTTGGGCCCACGCTACAAATGGTCTATGCATCGATTTGATAGCTGCGTCTCAACGTCGCGCAAGTACTAAAAGATGACCATATACTGCGACTTGGACACCGTTTTACACACCTTGACATTTCGTCCCTCACTCTCGCTCACCTCGCAGCTTCTCCTTTCCTCAAGCCGAAGCCATCCATCGTACCTGCTCAGCCTGTAGTGGCGAGTAGCGCGGCGTCTCGTTTAGCAATCCCCGTCGGTCTGTTTGGATCAATTCCAGCTGATCTACAATGGCCACTATCAACCTGGGTAATGCTAGCCCGACGGAAGACGTTAAGCATATCGACTTAAAGCATGCGGCAATCCAGATTCGTCCGGTGACACTGGACACTCCGTCTTTGACGCCGGTTGCCACGCCCGAGCAGAACTCACCGGCAGAGGAAGACATCATGGCTGGGAAGAAGGTTTTTTCGTTGGAACGCCCGGATGATAAGGCGAGGGAGGTGGCTGCCAAGTTGAGTTTGGAGGAACAGGTATGTGTTTTCTGGTTCTTTCGTCAACAATGAAACTTCTAGAGCTTCGTCAACCGAATGAGATGGCAGAGAATTGATATCGAAATGATGATGGTCGAATCTGAACCTTCCGCCGATTTCTGTGGGGAAGAGCTCTGAAGGACGGGTAGCTATTTACGTTGGATTCGAAGGGCTACCCGATCGTGCAAAGCAGTCGATCGCCATGTTCGAATCTTTGCAATGAGCCTGTCGAAAACCACGATGTATTGTCTTTATTTCACTGGAGAGCGAAAGTCGCAAGGTGGTAGAGGAAGCTGACTCTATCAGATCTCACTGCTTGCAGGCGCAGACTTTTGGCGCACTGTGGCCATCCCCGCGAAGGGAATACCGTCGGTCAAAACGTCAGATGGCCCTAATGGCGCCCGAGGAGAGTTCTTCACCAATGGTACACCTGTCAGTCTCCATGTTCAGTCCCATTCATCATAAGCTGACAAAATAGGCGGCCTTATTCCCATGCGGTATCTCAATGGCTTCTACCTGGAATGTGGGTATGATCGAGGAAATCGGTCGCCATCTCGGAGAAGAAGCTAAGGCTCGTGGCGCCAATGTACTGCTTGCTCCAACTGTATGCATGCATCGCTCCCCTCTTGGAGGACGGAACTTCGAATCTTACTCGGAGGACCCTTTCCTCACTGGCAAGCTGGCTGCTTCGTATATTCGTGGTCTTCAGAGTAAGGGCGTTGCTGCGACTATCAAGCACTTTCTCGGTAATGAACAGGAGACGGAACGACAGGCGTATGATGCCATTATTGCTGAGCGGCCGCTTCGCGAGATATACTTGAAGCCATTTGAGATTACAGTTCGCGATGCATCACCTTGGGCATTGATGAGTGCTTACAACATGATCAACGGAGTTCATGCTGATGAATACGAACACTCAATCAAGGAGATTCTGCGAGGCGAGTGGAATTGGGATGGAACCATCATCTCTGACTGGACAGGAACGTATGCCACCGCGGCTTCAATAAAGGCTGGTGTTGATATTGAGATGCCGGGTCCGTCAAAGTGGCGCAAGGTAGATCAAGTCAAGGCCTCAATCGAGAAGGGTGAGCTTGCTCTGGAAGATATTGAGGCCGCCGCCGCAAGAGTTATATATCTGGTCGATCGAACAAAAGGTCTTGGCGACACGACCCCGGAACAGGCAGAACAGTCCATCGACAATGTTGAGACACGGAACCTGATTCTTCAAGCTGGAATCGAGGGCCTCACATTACTGAAGAACGAGAACAATGTACTGCCCATACGAGGTGCAAGGAAGATTGCTATGATTGGACCCAACGTTAAGCGTGCCATAGCCAGTGGAGGAGGGAGCGCAGGTCTGAATCCCTACTATAAAGTCACCCCATGGCAAGGTATACACAATCGGTTCGATGGCGAGATCACCTTTGCTCAAGGCTGTGATAGCTCAAAATGGCTACCACTAGCATCTCCATACTGCACATCGAACAACGAAACCGGCGTACGGTTAGAGTACTACAAGGGTGACAGGTTCAAGGGCGAGCCAGCGGTTGTCCAGCACAAAGTCAGCACAGATCTTTGGCTTTGGGACTCCGCGCCCATGGAGCTATTGCCGGACTTTTCTTTCAAGGTTAAGACCACTCTCACACCCAAATCCACGGGAAACCACAGTTTCAGCTTCGCATCAGTTGGGCCGGGGCGTATGTTCATCGATGGTGAGATATTCATCGATAACTGGGATTGGGCGCAGGAGGGCGAGGCTATGTTCTCTGCTTCCGAGGATGTGTTGAAGTCGATTCATCTTGAGCAAGGCAAGTCAGTCGAAATCCTGATTGAAAGCACGAGCGAAGTGCGGCCTGCGTCGAAGGTGTCCGTGATTGGCCGTCGTCACGACTACGGCGGTTGTCGTATCGGATACCAAGAGGAGGACAAGATCGATCGCTTACAAGAAGCCGCTGATGCAGCACGAGAAGCTGACGTCGCCGTTGTTGTTGTCGGTCTTGATGCTGAATGGGAATCAGAAGGCTACGACAGACAAACCATGGACTTGCCCAAAAACGGCTCCCAAGACAGACTAATTGAGGCTGTTCTTGCTGCAAATCCTCGCACAGTCATTGTCAACCAGTCTGGAACACCGATTACCATGCCTTGGGTGAACAAGGCCACCGCGATCCTGCAGGCGTGGTACCAAGGTCAAGAGGCTGGCAACGCGCTCGCGGAAGTACTCCTAGGCAACAGCAGCCCCAGTGGCAAGCTTCCAACCACGTTTCCCGTACGAGTGGAAGACAATCCGGCTTATCACAACTGGCCAGGCGAGAACTTGAAGACAGTATATGGCGAGGGTATCTACGTGGGATATAGGCACTACGATCGTGCTAAGATTGCGCCCCTCTTCCCCTTTGGGCATGGGCTCACATACACGACTTTCGAATATGGGACACCGACTGCTAGCAGCAACGTTTTGTCTGAATTTGAAGGCATCGAGGTAAGAGTGCCTGTCAAGAACACGGGGTCAGTCGCTGCGCACGAGATTGTACAGGCGTATATCAAAGACGTCAAGTCCACATTGCCACGTCCAGAGAAGGAACTTCAAGCGTTTGGCAAAGTCTTCTTGCAACCTGGGGAGACAAAGAGTGTCACATTGAAGCTGGACAAATACTCAGTCGGATACTTTGACACGAGCCTGGGTCAAACCGGCGCATGGATCGCCGAGGAGGGTGCATTTGAAGTGTTGATTGGCGCAAGTAGCGCAGACATCCGGTTGGTTCCTCATATCTGACGTTGGATTCGAAACATTGCTAACAGTACTTGTAGGGCCATACTGAGCTTTGAGGTTGAGGAATCGTTCCAGTGGATATTCTGAGGGCGACGAGGCTAGCGCGAGGCAAGGAGCGCTATAACGAAGGCGTTTGGAGTTTGGCATGATGCCCCAAATATATACCATGTAGAGGGCATCACTTGTAGTCTTTAGATGTATGCTCTAGTACAGGGCAATAACAACATCGTGAACACGTGATTAGCAGGTGTAAAAGTGGCAGGTGGTGACTACCTAAAGTGCAGTGACCGCATCTGATCTTTTAGACAATTCAACTCACCTCACGTTCACATTCCCCTTCACATTCACCCCCATCTCTACTTATCAGCTTGCACACAAACGTGCAGAGAGCTCATATGCAAACTGCGCAACTAGTCCGCATGCAGGGCAGTGAAAAGACGGCAACAATCCGGAATTCCATGGGATTTGCGCCGGGCCGGATCCAGGCACAGCCAATCATGGCTGGACTGCGATGACGCGCTGAAATTCTGCCACCCACCGCCTTTCGGGTCAACCTTTCACCGGGACCCTGGAGAGAAACGGGGCCAGCTGCCACCCTCCCCATCGTATCATCGCCTCTATTCACTGCGCAGAGCTTCCCGGGTCGCATCAGACGAGCGCATACAGAGACCACTCCTACTCTCATCATTTTGGGGTTTGTGTACTGCCAGAGCGGCCGCAGTGCGACTTTCGAGCTGGGCCGATCCCTCCTATAAACAGTGATCAGCCGAGCTTCACGGGAGCATACCAGCGCATACGCGCCACCTCGCCAACCACGCTTTCAAGCTTCATGTGAGCTTCGCAAGGGCCTCGTTCATCGACGTCACCCCAACGCGTCATCCCTTTGGCAAACGCGACCCTCCTGAACACCGGTAGTTCGTTGGTATAGCCGACATGAATCCGGCGCATCGCGACGGGTGGCCACCGACACAGCCGGGCGTGTCTCAGCAAGGTCCCCAGCAAACAGAGCAGGGCCAAGGACAGGCACCGCGACCCCTTGGTTCATATGGGTGCGTACTCCCTTCTCGTCGCATCAGTCACGAGGGCAATCATGGACGAGGAGGCCTTCGAGTTCTTCACGCCATCCCCCTTCAGCTGGCCGTATACTGACGAATGGAACGATGACAGATCGAACAATGCAACTCCACAAGGTCCCCCACACGCCTCACCAGCACAAGGCCCTGGGCCCGTACTCCCACCACCGTCGGGTATGTAGCGCATGCGAGTGACGCGCCTGTCCATCATACTGACCCCATCACAGGTGGCGGCTATTACTCCTCAAACGCCGCGACAGCCCACAATCAGAGCCTGCCCACTTTACCAGGGATAGCCACGCAAGCGCCACACTCATCGCCCCACCAGGCTGCACAAAGAGCGCCCTCGTCTGAGAGAGGAGCACAGGGACACCAAGGGCTCCCAGTTCCATCTTACTCGTTACCCGGTATATCGCAGACTCTGCAACAGCAACAGCAACAACATATGCCCTCCTCGGAACAGGCGAATGCAGAACGCGAGCGCGAACAGCGTGAGCGAGAGACACGCGATCGCGACATGATGGAAGCGCATGCCATGCAACAGCACGCTCAACAAGAAGAGATCGTCAAGCGTGAGGCAGAACAACGGGAACGAGACCTCCACGAGCGGCAGCAACGCGAGCAGGCGACCCACCAGAACCATTCAGTGCCTATACAGATTCACCAACCCGTGGCGGTAGCTCCCTCGGCTCGAACAATCCACGGACCGAATGGTCTGCTCGGGCAAGCAGGACCTCTCAATGGACCAAATCCGCTCGCCCCACCAATGGGTGGACCTGCTCCTGCTGCTGGGCCGATGTATGGCAATGCGCCCCCTCAGCATGAGCAAACTACGCCTAGAATGCAACATGCCGTGCAGGCGCCATCTCAGGCTCAGATGTTGATACCATTTGCCGGTCCACCAGGAGCTATGGGAATGGGCCAGGGTCAGCAGCCTATCCTGAACGATGCTCTGAGTTACCTCGATCAAGTCAAGGTTCAGTTCGCGGATCATCCCGACGTCTACAACCGCTTTCTTGACATCATGAAAGACTTCAAGAGTGGCGCAATCGATACTCCAGGAGTTATCGAGCGAGTGTCGACCTTGTTTGCAGGCAACCCGAATCTAATCCAGGGTTTCAACACGTTTTTGCCACCAGGGTACAAGATTGAATGTGGTACAAACGGAGACCCAAACGCAATCAGGGTGACTACGCCTATGGGCACAATGGTATCCACAATGCCTGCACCGAGACCGCTCTCGCCGCCTCGTAGCAATGCTGTCAATGGAAATTCTGCCCCGCAGCACGAGGGTACATATTACGAGACTGCTCAAGGTCGTGCCTGGCCGCAACAACAGCGAGCGCCAGGACCTGACGGACAAGAGTCAATGTTCTCCCCAAATAATCGCACGCTTGGCCAGCCAATGTATGGAGTACAGCAAGGACAAGGTCAAGCGCCTCTCTCGCCAGAGGTGACCACTCGCCCTCATCCAGATTCGACTGGTTCGGCGGCGGCACTCGCTCATCAGCAGGAGCAAAGAGGCGTGTCCCAGCTTCAGAACGCCGTTTCTGCTGCTACAGGTCGCTCGATTTTGTCGCCGAGTGTTGATGCTGTGACGCCTCTCCATGTTCAGGCATTGAACGGTGTTATTCAGGTTGCGCCTCTCGGTGGAGCAGCTGCTGAGAAGCGTGGGCCCGTAGAATTCAATCATGCGATCAGCTACGTGAACAAGATCAAGGTACGTTGAAGTGTAACCGAAATCGAGTCTGTCGATGGCGAGGCTAAAAGTATCTCAGAACCGCTTCGCTTCACAACCTGACATCTATAAGCAATTTCTCGAGATCTTGCAGACTTACCAACGGGAGTCGAAACCAATCCAGGATGTGTATGCGCAGGTAACCACGCTGTTTGGTGGCGCACCAGATCTGCTCGAGGATTTCAAGCAGTTCCTTCCCGAGTCTGCTGCCCAGCATAGAGCGCAACAGCAAGCAGCACGGAGCGCTGCCGAAGATGCGGTGATGCTCAGCAACGTTCGAGGCGAGTCTGGGTATGGAGCGACGCCGACGCAGCAGACTCCTCGCGCTGATACATCTCGGCTGCCTCCAATGGGCAACTTTGCGCCTACGCCTACGGCGAACCGCGACAACAAGCGAAAGCGCGAGCGACAAGGTCCTATTGCTGCACCTATGCCTGCGCCGATGGCTCAGGAGCCGCCAACGTCTAATGTTCGCGGTGGGTTTGGGCAGGGCAATACCAACAAGGTACGTTTATAGTCATTCCCCTAGTCCCGTCACGTGCTGGCGCGGTTTCCCACCGTGAGCGGGTGCACGTGCACGACTTTACGTACAGTGTTCCCGTGTACCATCGTTACCTTGCACGTCCCATCCTTTAATCCTTATACTGCCTCGCTTTGACATTGAGTGCTGCACCATGGCTCTGAGAGGGCGGCCCCCAACCTGTTATTTTTCTCCTCCCACACCTGTCCGTAACAAGCGCAAGGAGCTTTCACATACAGGAAATACCTTTGATGCTCTTGCGGTTGCTAACATAGATGTGAAGCGCGCAAAAACAGGACACGCTGCGAAACAAGCTATCCCCGACGGTCCCCCAGTCTCTCCTACCTTGACTCCAGCGCTCCCCGAGCCAATGCCTCCGACAACCACTACCAGCCCTAGTCAAGATGAGCTTGCTTTCTTCGATCGCGTCAAGAAGTATATTGGCAACAAGAACACCATGAACGAGTTCTTGAAGCTGTGCAACCTCTTCTCGCAAGACCTCATTGACAAGCAGCTTCTGATTGCACGTGCGCATTCTTTCATTGGCGGCAATCAGGAGCTGTTCGCATGGTTCAAGAAGTTCATGGGAGAAGATGATGAGCAGCAGAAGTCGCGTCCCAAGACAGTCAACTCTCGAGTATCGCTCTCCAACTGCCGTAGCCTCGGCCCAAGCTATCGGCTGCTTCCCAGGCGTGAGCGTGAGCGCGTATGCAGCGGACGCGACGAATTATGTCGATCTGTACTCAACGATGAGTGGGCTTCTCACCCAACATGGGCTTCAGAAGACTCGGGTTTTGTTGCTCATCGCAAGAACACCTTCGAAGAAGGGCTGCATAGGATTGAAGAGGAGCGCCACGACTATGACTTCAACATCGAGGCGTGCAATCGCACAATCCAGCAATTAGAGCCGATCGCCAATCAGCTACTCACCATGAAGCCAGAGGATAGGACCAACTTCACATTGCCACCTGGTCTAGGTGGTCAGAGCGAGACAATCTACAAGCGCGTCATCATGAAGATCTATGGGCGCGACAAGGGCAAGGACGTTATTAAAGAGCTGTTCGCAATGCCCTGGAGCGTAGTTCCCGTCCTGCTTCACCGACTGAAGACGAAGCTCGAAGACTGGAAGGCTGCTCAGCGTGAGTGGGAGAAGGTTTGGCGCGATCAGACCCAAAAGATCTTCTGGAAGTCACTCGACCATCAGAGCATCACAGCCAAGCAAGCCGACAAGCGCCAATTCCAACCAAAGTCTCTGACAAACGAGATTCAAGTCCGCTACGAAGAGCAGAAGCGTCTACAAACGATCCAGGAGATCGCGCAGCCGGACTACCAGTTTGCATTCGAGTTCAAGGACGAGGAGGTTCTCTTCGATGTTGCTCGCCTGATGCTCACATTTGCGGATCACAACAACGGCGCCGACTTTTCGAAAGTAGTACCATTCATCAAGGAGTTTATCCCTCTCTTCTTCGGCATCGATGCGCACAAGTTCGAAGAACGAGTGCACACTTCTGGGCGAGATACGCCTAATGACTCGGGTGAAGATACACCTAGCCCTGATGATGATATCTCACAGCGGTCACAAAAGCCCAAGAAAGGTGACTTGCGTCGCGATGTCCTCGATCCTCGCGGTAAGACACGGAAGGATAAGGAAGACAGCGTTGCGTCGGCTAGTCGGGACACCACGCCCGAGATTGCATCCGGCGTAGAGGACGAAGCCAATGGTGACAGCTCGAACCCCAACCCTCGTGATGAGCGACCGACCAGCCATTGGGTCGAATACTCCGCAATGCCGAGTGCGTTTGGCGACAAGGAGTTCCAGCACGAAGAACCCTACAGGCGGTCTGACTACAACATGTACGCGAATGCTTCGATCTACTGCTTCTTCCGAATGTTTGTTCTGCTTTACGAGAGGCTATCCAAGCTCAAAGAGAGCGAGGAAGACGTCCGACGAATCATCATGCGTGCCAAAGAGCCAAAGGCTGCACAGAGGCTGAAGATGCTTGACAAGCAGCCCGAGGACTTCTTCAAGGACACTTCACCATCTGCGAACTTCTACCAGCAAGTGCTCGACATGTTCCAGGATCAGATCATTGGCGAAGTGGACATGAACTTCATTGAGGAGACATTACGACGATACTACCTGCAGATTGGTTGGCAGTTGTACTCATTCGATAGACTTCTCAGCTCGCTCGTACGTTTCGCGCTTGCTGTTGTGAGCCATGATAACAAGGACAAGAGCCTTGATATCTACAACCTCTTTAGGAAGGACCGCATCAACGAAACCACCACACACAAGAACGAAATCAATTACAGGAAAGCTGTAGAGAAGCATGCGAAGGATGCTGACACTTACCGTATAACATATGTAAGCTGACTCCTGTCGCTGTGCATTGCAGACCGAACTAACGCTGTTTTAGGATCCCGCTCGCAAAGAATCGTATGTTCGACTCTTCAAGAAAGACGACCCAACATTCGAGTTCAATACCGTCGACCGGGTGAAGCGTTGGCGGGCATATGTCGCGTCATACATGGCCGTCGAACCGACAGAAGGAGTGGACGCCTCCAAGATCCACCACCCTTACCTCAAGAAACGTATGGCGAAAGCAGAAGACCTCTCCGACGAGACTCGCTTCGAACACGTGAAGCACAGCGACAAGATCACTGTCTCCATTAGCCCCGCCGCTTACACCATGACCTTCATTAATAGCGAGCCCTTTGGCACCGGTGGTGTCCAGTACTTCCTGCAGCCAGACTTCGTGCGCGCCGGTCTGAGTGAGAGCGTACCAAAGCCTGCGGAGGAATATGAAGCTCTCGTCAAGGCCCGAAAAGAGCGCGTCACCGAGATATTGTGCATGAACAATACCTGGATGAAGGATCTCAGCCGCGACGATGTAGATGCCAAGAAGGCGGCTTGGAAGAAGGATATCGAGGAGCCCAGGCCTGTCACCGACGACAACGATGTGGAGATGGACGAAGAATAGAAATCTTCCAGGTCCAAGTTCAAACGTGGCGGCACAAGGGTTCTTCGAAACACCGTAGCCAAACGTGCAATGAGGCTCTGAAATGAAGTGATCTGGTAGAGTCTTGGGTTTCCGGTTATGATTCATCTTGGGACTTGATTATATGGATCTTGGTATTTTCATGATGGGTTTATTCTGTCAAGGGTGTAATATAGGCATGTGCGTGGCTGAGTCGGATGTTGCGTGGAAAAACCTTTCTGCGTAGGATGGGTGTTCTTTCCAAAGCGGCGTTGCAGGATTTGATACCTCGTCTATATCCCTTCTCTCCATGTTTTCAATTAAAACTGTTGTTTCAGATTGGCTGTCCTTTTGGGTTGTGATAGTCATAATGATGGTAATGTTGCGCTCTGGGTCACTAGGCTCCGCTGGATTATCGCAGTCTCAATCTGATGTGGTGGTACTATTGGGTGAAGGTGAGAACGATTGCAGTCTCAATTTGATATTGCGGCACTGTTGGGTGAAGGTGAGAGCATTATCCTTGGATGGGGAGGATATACGCGTACCTTGGCTCAAGAAGACTGCTCATGCCTTCACTCCAAAGCTGGATTCCCAAACCACTCGATGCGTTAAAGAGGCTTTACACGGTGAATGCTAGCGACCACACCGGGCTTTTTTCTCGCCGTCACGTGCTATATTGAGGTGAAGGCGTGAAACAGTATCCTTGAGAGAAGGCGTAAGAAGAGTTTCTGGGTGAGTGCAGACGTCGCTTTTTCAAGTAAAGGCACAAGGTCGTCGCCCATCTTGGCGTTACGAGGATAAATTGAGGTAAATCTGCTCTCTTTCCTCCTTGACTCCTCTTCCTACCTCAGCAGAGGACTAGCTGTTTGGTCTTCAGTACTAGGTCTGTGCATTTGATCCCATTGACATACGCTCTTTGCTTATGATAACCAGGGATCTATTAAGTTGTCAGTGAGCCATGGAGGACAACGCAGCTTCGACCACCACTTATGGACGAAGTAAGGCCAGCGAGATTGTTCTGTGAGTTTGCTGGCTCTGATCTTCAACACACCTAGCTAACGGATCTGAAGAAGCCAGCGCATGGTTCCCAAGTCGCACTTCCTACGTCTTCCAGGCGAATCAAAAAACGAGATCTACGCCTGTCTTACGGACAAGTATCACCTAAAATCGCTTCGTCGACCAAAGCGTACAAAGTCGATCTTCATACATCCTCGTCGACATCGCTTGGCGCTCCTTAGAGTCTGTCGGGAGATTCATGCCGAGACTGCACTCTTGCCCTTCAAGTTGAACAAGTTCCATTTCTGCTCTTTCGTCGGCATTGAGGTCTTGTGCGTTAGAATCACCGAACAGCAGCGTACTGCCATACAAGCCGTACACCTGAACATTAACCTTTGGGAGCGCCCCAATCGCCGTTATACCATGGATGCAATGATCCAGAATGGCGTCGATACATTGCCAAGCTTACTACCTGGTCTGCGGTCGGTAAATGCGCAGGTCATCTGGCGCCCAACACCTTATGATGGTAAAACGCAAGCTGATATGGGTCGTTACTCGAAGAAGCTAAAGGCTTGGATGCACGGAGATCGCGGGATGAGCGGTGAAGTAATTGCACATTACGGGTGGAAATACTCAGGCCTTGATGTTCGATCTTAACAAATATATCTTGGGAGAGAAGAGCAGGACGAGTGATAATTTGGAAAAGGCTGCAAATTGAATCTGGATCTATGGTGGCTTCTCAAGAAGAAAGGGGGGTCTCTCACTATGGCGTAATGGCTTGAAGATCTTAGGAACTGCGAAATGCAGAATGAACTTTCATTTCCATCACACAAGACACCTTCAAATACTCAACCACTCATTGCTTTCCTTGTTATGCACATCCACAACCCCATTCCCTCTTCATACCCAAGCTCCCCCCTCACCCCCCTCACCCCAGACACGACATCCCTCATCCTACCTACGTCTCGCTTCGCCATCCTCCCCAAAACCCACATCCGATCCTCCACCCTCCAAGAAACATTCATCCACATCCAGAAAACACCTAGCGCGTAGCGCCTCGCACCACACCTCTAATGTCCTGAAGGGGTGGAAACACCATTTATACAGCGTAAACGATAACGAGCGAGATGGTGAGTAGGTATGACACATTACATAGAATCTAGACGAGGAATTGGAAAGAAAAGTCCCAGTTACATGCAAAATTCTGTCATTTGTTGTCCTTATTGATGTAAGTTGTGAAGTCAAACTATATATTCAAGCCATTGTCTTCTTGCTATTCTTGAGAGAAGATAATTAAAAGTCCAAATACGCCACCTATACCACCGCTTATATACATAGTGACCAACAGCGACCAGATTACTCCATACTATCAAGCAGATCCATTACCCGATCCAAGACTGGATCTACTATGAAGTAGCCTCTATCACGTTTCTCACACCACACACTGAGCCTTTACCCCTACCACCGCTAAGCCACCTCAACAGACCTCTACAAACATCTTTTCTGTGCGGTGCAGTCTGGTAATGAACATGGATCTGTTCGACATCAGGCAGGAACTCCATCAAAGACTCCCCATCTGCTCAAGGGCTCCCTCATCAAGCTCAGTTGGCTTGGTCTCAGGGTTCGCGGTACCGGCCATGACTAGCAATAACGAGCTGTCGTGTTGGCCGCTGAGATGCTTTGGGCGTGTGTAATAAGGTCACCGGGAGGAATGGCCTGGTGAGGTAGCCAGTCCGTCAGAGGTCATCGTCTTATGTGCAGAGAGGTGCGATCGTTTGGTGTGGATGCGCAAACGTTCGGTGCCCACCCTAGGGCCTGCAGGCCAAACGCGCTCACACGAGATCCATCGCGAGAGAAAGTGGAGGTGAACGACGACCGCGACCCAGATCGGAGTTATGCAGGAACTGAAAGCCAACAAGAAGCCGTAGACTCAAGCAGCAGCCTGAGGCTTCTTCTTCACAAACAACACAGCTTTATGTCGCCGCTCCTCAAAACCTGCACTCTCACCTTTATGACCCTCCATCCAGCAATTCTGGCAGTAGAGATCATTATCACATCCAATACATCGTAACGTTGCGTCGTCCTGGCATATAACACACCATGTATCAATCTCCTCGTCCAGACGTTCCTCTAGATTGGAAGACACGGCGGGTTTCTTGCGGGGTGAGAATGATGGTGCTGAAGGGAGACCTAGGGAGTCGGTTTGCGACGGTGATGGGTCAGATAGTGCTGCTAGACGTGCGGTGAATGCGTCTTCGATATCTTGCGTGCGGTCGAAATCATATTCTG
This sequence comes from Plenodomus tracheiphilus IPT5, assembly GCA_010093695.1. Lineage (NCBI taxonomy): Eukaryota > Fungi > Ascomycota > Dothideomycetes > Pleosporales > Leptosphaeriaceae > Plenodomus > Plenodomus tracheiphilus. The sequence goes on from MU006331.1 coordinate 165,318, forward strand.
GGAGATCTGTTGGGGCGGACGGGAGAGTGAGGTCTCCTTCTTTAGTGTCGTCTGCAGGTTTGTTCTTTTGGGTGCTTGGGTTATCCTCTTCGGAGGGAGGGGAAGGGGGATCGTATTTTCTGCTGATTTCTAATTCGGCCATGACTCTTGCAATTACATCGTCAGCTTCGTCGTCTTCGGTTTTCTTCTTGCCGTCCTCTTCAACATCATCTTCATCTTCTGTGTCCTCCTTTTGCGCGTTCACGGTTCCACCAGCGACGTTGACTTCGATGCTTTCCCAATCTGTGAGGTCTTCTTTGGGCCTTTGGCCCTTGGCGGCATTTCCAGGTTTTGTGTCTTGCGCTCTATTGTTGACTACCTCCGGCAAAATTCTCTTCATATCTTTCAGTAACTTCCCTACGTCTGCTTGTTCTTTTCCACTCATGTCCCACTCCTTCTTACCGCCCATCGTGCCGTTCAGCTCTCCAAGTAGCTCCTCGAGGGTCTTCTCATCGTCCTCGTTAAACTCGACATTACTCCCTCCAACTCCTTGAGCTATACCCTCGAGGTAGCTAGATGCTCCCGGTGCCAACACTGGTGCAACATTGTTCGTAGACGTTGTCCGAGAGGGCTGAGGTGAGCCTGACGGCGAGGGTGATCCAAGGCGCGCAAAGCGGGCTGCTAGATCATCTGTTGGCTTTGTCGAGCTTCGAGTGGCACTGGATGAGCTATAGCTAGGGTCTAGGCTGACAGATGACTTCTTCAGCGCGTTGAGACGAGCGAGAAGATCATCGTCTGTTGAAGTAGGACCTGACATTATGGAGACGGGAATTAAGCAAACACACTGTGTCAAGAAGAGAAGTCGCGACCGTGGAGACGCGTTATGTCATACCCATGTCTGGCAGGCTGAATCACGAGGTCAAGACATACGGAGGTGTGCGGAGCTGCGGGCAGTGCGCTTGGTTGGAGCTTGGTGGGGGTGGGGAAACCTCACCTCCCCTATGCTCTTGCTCTCGCCTTTGCAGTCTTCGAGAACGATTGAGATTTGTAACATAAATAATGATCAAAGAAGCATAAATTACTCTAGTTGGAGTGGGAAGAACTCACCTAGATCCAGAATGTGACTACGGATGGAAGCGGCAGACCATCGGCCATGTCGTCATACCTCAAGCGCTCGTAATCGTCGAGCTCTAGATCACCATATTGCGTGCTTCCTGCAAACAGCTTCACAACCTCATATAACACCACTTGATTGACGTGTATCCTCCCTTCATCAACCCAGCTCACACCCGCAATTCAACGATCAATACACAAATCACAATGGCTCTCGCACCCAAGTTCGCTGGCCAGAAGCTCGCCTCCAACGCCGTCCAGCCCAAAGCCATCCACACACTCGAGATCTGTAAGACCCCCACATCATAATTGTAATCCATCCCTAATCCATCCATAATACTAACAAACCCACCCCAGACCTCGACTACGTCTGCCCCTTCAGCGCCAAAATCTTCAACACCCTCTACACAACCCCCCTCCGCAAAACCCTCCTCGAAACCTACAGCGACCGCGTCGTGACAATCTTCCGCCAACAAATCCAACCCTGGCACCCCTCCTCAACCCTCGTCCACGAAGCCGCCTACGCCGTGCAAAAACTCGACGCCTCGAAATTCTACGCCTTCTCTGAAGCACTCTTCGCGCAGCAAAAAGACTTCTTCGACGTGAGCGTTGTGAATGAAACGAGGAATGCGACGTACAAGCGGCTAGCGAAGATTGCGGGAAGCGTGGGTGTGGATGAGGGTGAGGTGTATGGGTTGTTGGAGATTAGTGATAAGCCTGGGAAGGATGGGAGTTTGAATTCTGGAAATGGGGTTACGGATGATGTTAAGGTGCAGGTTAAGGCGAATCGGTTGACGGGGGTGCATGTCACGCCTACAGTGGTGTTTGATGGAGTGGTTGCGAATGAGATTTCTAGTAGTTGGAGTGTAGGGCAGTGGGAGGAGTGGCTGGAGAAGAATGTAAAGTGACTCGATGATGGGTTTAGGGGGGAGAAGGAAGCGAAGCTTTGAGATGGTAAATGTAATAGCAAGTTTTTTGAGACGAAACACGATCATCCTACAGAGACCCTGAGCTTCCGCTACGCGCTATGGTGCGAAATACGTAATGCACAAAACCCGCCTCCCAACCCTATGAGCAAACAAAACGCTAAACAATGCAACACCACCCAACCCCCCTGCCATTTATCCACCCCACCTACACAACCGCGTCCCTCACCACCCCCTCAGCACTCCAACTCCCCTCAAACCTCTCCTCCAAAACCCTCAACCGACTAAAAAACACATCATCATCCACATACGCCCCCTTCAACCACCTCTCCCCCTTCGTCGCATCAAACGCCTTCCTTGCATGCAACACCCTCCTATTATCAAAAACCACACACTCGCCCTCCTCCAACCTATACTCGTACAGATTCTCCTCACTACTCAACAGCTTGTCGTACGCATGGCTCGCCGCGATAAACGAGCGCAGACTCGTTTGATTATTGCTGCCGATGCGTGCTTCAAAGGGGCCTTGGAAGGGCGGCGACCAATTCACGCGCTTGATGGCTAGATTGGTGGGTTCGCTGTACTTGGGGTATGGAAAAAGTTCTACGACTGGGCGGGTGAAGTGGTAGTGGTGTGTTGGGTGGTGGTAGTGATATGTAACGGGAAAAGAGCAGAGTGTGCGGAAATGCGAGGCAGACCATTTGTGTAGTTGGTGGGCTGCGTGGAAGGAGTCGCTGAAGAAGGATTCACCGCCTGGACAGCGGGCGCGGAGCGAGTGCAGGAGTTGTAGGTGCGGTGGGTTGGAGGTGTAGAGGAGGTCCATGTGGAGGCCGAGGAATTGGGGGGTGTAGGCTATATTTTCGGCTTTGGGTTTGGAGCGCACGTCCCAGGTGCGGCCGTAGAAGGTGTCTTTGAGGTTGCCGATGCGGCTGGCGAGGGAGACGACGGAGTCTTCGGATGAGGGGACGTTTTTGATGAAGAGGAGACCGTATCTGTTGAGGTGGGTGAGGGCGGAGAAGAGGGTCGTGTCTTGCGACATGTAGTCGTTGTAGTCGACCCATTTGTTGTCTCGTTCAATCTTTTTTCTGTCCCAGAGTACGCGGTCGTCGTGGCGTACGCCGCCGCGCAGTTCGACTTCCGTGTTCATGGCTCTTCGTAGCCAATTGATCGAGTGTCGCGTCCGGTGGTCCGGACCAAAACCTTTGACATCGCTCTTCCACTCCAACTCAATCGAAATGCCCTTCTCTGCATCCTCAACAGTCTTACAGCTGCCCTCTAAATCTTCCGGAATATCCGAAGTCTGGAAGAGTTTCTGCTTGCTGTGTTGATCCACGCATTGCGAGCACGAGCAGCTGTCGCGGAGGAAGGCGGTATCAAACACCCTTGGATTCCCGTCGACATCGACAACCACAGATTTCGAGGGCTGTCCATCTAGCTGTCCGATATTCGAGGCATCGTGGACGAGTTTCTCCTGCTCTTTTGCGATGCGCAGCTCGTCCTCTTGTTGTTGTTGGATCTCGAGCTTGGAGGCTCTGGTCGGCCCGCCAATCGCGGGGCTCCAATCGGCATGCTCAGCGGGACTCTGGGACCGGCTCCAGAAGGCTTTGGAGAAGAAGGGACGTCGTCGCTGGGCAGTTGCTGATAACCTGTATGGCGAAGACTGTCCAGATACTTTGATTCTCTTCAGCGGCAGTTTGGTCGCGACATTGACCGACGACATGGCTCCGTGGTACTCTGTCTTGGTTTGGGGGGATCCAAGAGTAGTCCTGGAATCTGGCGGGGCTCGGTTTCCTTTTCACGACGGTTCGCAAATGCCGAGTTCATTTGTCGTTTGGAACAATTCCTCCCGAGACCGAGGTGTCCCATCGTCCACAATCCAGACTGCGTCTTGTGCCATTCTTCCGGCATCGCCCTAGGGACATTGCACCGCCGACGGAACCTGTTTGGCGATCGTTAGTCCACAGCGCGCGCGCGAGTGAAGCACGTGTGCACCGTCCCCCCCACGATTCGAGCTGCTGGGCGCATGTCCACACAGCTCAAAGATGAGGTATATCACACTGTTTGCGCCAGCATGGACGTGTAGGGCCGTGATTGCTGACTTGTGGTGGTACAGGGTTCTCAGCGACAGGTAGTTGTAGCTGGCGCAGTTGCGGGACTGGTGTCGCGGTATGACCATCCCTCGATGTGAAGCTATGTACGTGTTTGCGCATGCTGACAACGCGACAACAGCTTCGTGATAGCCCCCCTCGACGTCATAAAGATCCGCCTGCAACTGCAAATCCACTCGCTCTCCGACCCCCTCAGCGTCCGCAATGTCAACGGCCCCGTGTACAAGGGCACGCTGGGCACCCTCAAACAGATCCTGCAAGAGGAAGGCATCACCGGCCTGTGGAAGGGCAACATCCCAGCAGAGTTGATGTACTTGACCTACGGCAGCGCTCAGTTCTCCGCATACACATATGTCTCGCATCTCCTCGAGACCATCCCAGCGCCATACACGCTCCCCGGCTCCGCGACATCCTTCCTCAGCGGCGCAGCAGCAGGCGCAGCAGCAACAACAGCTACATACCCCCTCGACCTCCTGCGCACGCGCTTCGCCGCACAAGGAACAGACCGCGTATACACCTCCATCCTCTCCTCCATTAAACACATTGCGCAACACGAAGGCCCCAAAGGCTTCTTCCGCGGCCTCGGAGCCGGCATAAGCCAAATAGTCCCATACATGGGTCTCTTCTTCGCAAGCTACGAGAGTCTAAAACCCATCATGGCGAACTCCCCCCTCCAAATGCCATTTGGCAGTTCCGACGCCGTGGCCGGTGTACTTGCTAGTGTTCTATCAAAGACGGCGGTCTACCCACTTGATACAACGAGGAAGCGGCTACAGGTTCAAGGACCGATGCGTGAGCGCTATGTGCATAGAAACATACCGACGTATACGGGTGTGTTGAGTACTGTGTCGCATATTTGGAGACATGAGGGGAGGAGGGGCTTGTATCGTGGGTTGACGGTTAGTTTACTCAAAGCAGCACCTGCGAGTGCGGTTACTATGTGGACGTATGAGAGGGTTATGGGGGTCATGGTCGCTTGGGAGCAGGGAGATAAAGATGAATGAAATAATTATATCGAAGTATCGCTTTCCCAGTATGATTGGTAGCGCATAAGCTGGGGTTTGTTTGAATGAAGAATATATACTATTATCACTACAGTCTATGGTGTGGTATCGAGTTAAGCGGGATTCCAATATTCTGGCTGTTGCGTTGAGTGAGGCTTTCGAGGAAGGCGAGGTGGGAGGGTGGTTGGTGTTGGGGAGCTGTGATGTGATTTGGAAAGGAGCCTGAGCGGGAGGGTAGAAAAAGAATGGTGAAGATACTGGTTTGATTTATGAGGAGATTGGGATGTGATGGATCGCTCTGGCTGGAGGATAGAATCTCAAACGGAGACTGTAGGTTCACGATACAGTTGGGGCGCATTGATGGGTATGATCACTTGGACGTACTGACCTACGTCCGTGTTGTGTAGGTTAATTCCTTTGGTGACCTTCCTCATCGTCACAACAGCTACGAGACTTGTGATCTTTCCTCTTGAAGACTATTGTTACCGGTAGAACGGTCCTCCAGTCCACACATGCCCGCCGCGCTGCGTTCAATACAAGGTTCAAAATAAACGCCCGCAGCATTCATTGCCATTACCACAATCTTGCCCCATGGCCCCAGCAACTGCTGCACCCAACCCGAGAGTCGCTCCACCACCCCCGGTTTCTCCTCCCTGAGAACTTTGTCATGAAAGACAAGAAGTCTGAGGTTAGGAAATTCAGATGATTTTCCTTGCGAGGATGTATACAACGACTCTGTCTTTCCGCTACAAAGATGTCCCCGCACTGTAGAATCATCGATGACAACGCCCGTCACTGCATTACGCTGACCCGGAAGCATCCTCTGCCAAAGGACTTGAACAGGTTGACGGGGGATGAAGCCGAAATCATTGGTGCTGAAAGGAAGGAGTGCAGTCTCGACGTAGATCTGACGACATACGCGCAAGAGGGCGTGTTCGGTATCAATGATGTACCTACGAGGAGGGCCGGTTCTGATGACTACATGGCACCGGGTAATTGTGCACCAGACTATATTGCCGCCTAGGGTGTACTTGAAGATTCTATTGCGGATTTCGGCTGGGAGGCTGAGGAGGAAGATTTTGCTGTTCTTTTCTACGCTGACTTTGGGGTTGGTAAACAGGATACGAAGAATCATGCAAGGTCTCTTACATTGATACAAGATGTTCCGGTGTATGCTCGAGTGATATCAGGCCGTTCTCCTGTAATTGTACTAACCCTTGTTCTTGCTGAAGTCCCATGTAATCCCTCTGGTCACACAAAGTCATCTTCATACTATAAATCCATTGCACAGTGTGTTAGGAACTTCATGATTACACACTACTAACACTGGTTGCTCGAGTTCGATTCCTCAGGATTTTCTTAGGGCCGAAGAAGTTTGTCGTACTGCTTATTTGAAGCTGTAGCTTCCAACCTTGCCTCCTTCCCCGCACTGACCACCCCACTAGTTCATTCACCAACGCAGAGCTAACAATGCAATGACACTCATCTTTAGCCTTATGCACGCCTCATCACAGCTGAATGAGTCCACGACTGTTTGCTCGATGCTGTTGATTCTCCGCGAATTGATGATATTCAATTGTGTCACCCACTCGATCTCCGCACTCGCGGGATCGCCCGTCGCGAAGCACATGTCTCCACTCCCCGCTGAAACCCAACACGTCGGAAACATCCAGGACCGAATGCGTTCATGTGAGGGCCAAATTGCATAGCCACTACTCCGCGCATACTGCCTAGAGTAACAACATGTCGCTTGGCTGTTTCTCCAGCTTGGTCCTGAGCCATTGAGGCGCATTGCATGCCTTGGGGCCGCAGCTGAGCCTACCGATAAAATGTCCTGTGAGGGACGGTGAGACTATACCCGGCTACATGGCAAATGCTATTGCTGCAAAGATGTCAGCTGAATACAAACAATTGGCCCCACGTCCTTCATCTATCGTCCTTGCTTTCTACATTTTAGTGCTTACATTCACCGGAGCCCAAACCGTGTTGCTGGATCTCATCTATGATCAGCCTTGTGCAGAGTTGTGCGTTTATACTGACCGAAATTGCTTTCTTTCTAGTCTTCCCACGTTTACTTATTTCAGACAACATCTCCTCACTATTATTTCTCTAGAACATTTACTATCTCAGCATGGACTTTGACAAACCCTGGGGCCGACGTCTCATTGTGTGCTGTGATGGTACTTGGCAATCCAGTGTTAGTACCAAGGACAACGCGCCATCAAACATTACCAAGCTGTGCCGCCTCATCGCACGCGTTGGCACAGATAAGGATGATCACTTGAAGAAGTTCCACCAAATAGTCTACTATGATTCGGGAATTGGGACGGGAGCGTTGAGCGCTTCTGAAGCAAGGCTCCAGGGTGGCACAGGTGCCGGTCTGGCAGAGAACGTCATCGAAGCATACAACTTCATCGTGCAGAACTTCGAAAAAGGAGACGAGATCTTTTGTTTCGGCTTCTCGCGCGGCGCATATACTGCGCGAGCAGTTGCTGGGCTAGTAGGAGACATTGGTGTCATTCGACCAACGGATATGCAGTTCTTCCCAGAACTATACAGACTGTACATGACGAATGATGAAGGAGAAGATTTCCGCAAAACCAAGTACTGGAGCTGGTTCGTCGATGGTAAACTTAGCAAGATTGGAGAAGAGCGCAAGGCACAGGGCTTTTCTGTTGAAAGCGTTGCACAAGATGATGGCAATTGGACGGAAGTGGAGTTACAGCAGATGGCAGAGGTCTGGGAAATACGTCCCCACAAGCATCTTGCTCTGCCGAACAGCCGGAAAGTCAAGGTAATCGGGGTGTTTGATACGGTCGGGAGTCTGGGTATACCTGACATGGTTGGATTGAATCTTGCAAAGGGACGAACTCAGTATGGATTCCATAATGTCAAACTGACGGAACGTAAGTCAGTCTGCTTGACCAAATTACAGCAGTCCATTGACATGGAGCAGATATCGAGCATGCTTATCAGGCTTTGGCTTTGGATGAGCGCCGCCGCGCATTTCGACCGACTCTTTGGTACATCCCTGACGAAGTCATTCGAGACCCAGACCGACCAACCCCTGAACTCAAGCAGGTCTGGGTATGTTACTGGAGTACTGGGCAATTCCTTCGGAGCCAAATGCTGACCATGATAGTTTCCTGGTGTACACATCAATTGTGGCGGTGGCTCGAACGATTGCTTTTCAACTATGAAAGGCGACTCCGAGAGTAGGAATAATTATTCCTAGTAACACCAAGCAAACACTGACACCTGCCAGACCTATCTACTGCAACACTATGCTGGATGTTGCAATGCATCTCTCCTCACCTAACCATTGATCGCGCCGCCTTCGAAGCCTACCTCGCCCAATACAAGCGTTGGCTCTTCCGCATCCGCTACGCATGCACCTATCACCACGCAGGCTGGGGCGAATGGGCATGGGGCTTCTTCCCCAAACCGCCTCATATCCCCATCATCAACCCCGCACCCAGCGAGCTCGCACCTCCGCAACGCGACCCACCCCACACTCACGCCGACTTTGATTTCAGCTGGGGCACAGGTCCACTCGTTGATTCCTTCACGCCGATGTACCACCTCAACGGCACACATCTACGCCGTCCCGGCCACGAGAAAGTCGAGGAATACAATGAAGAAGCTAAGGAGTACAAGTGGATATCGCTAAGTGAAATGGGCCCGACGAATGAATATATTCATCCTATTGTGTACCATCGGAGTCTTGTTCACGGCTGGGATATACACTCACCACTCAAGAATAAGTGGAAGCGGGAGCACTGGCGTGGCAAGGATGGGAAAGAGCGGTTCTGGTGGTATAAGGATGGGGAAAAGGAGACGTGTGCTTTACCCGAGTGGGCTGTTTTGCCAAATGTGTCCAAGGATGAGTATAACTTTGAACGCAAGTGGTACAGTGAGTGTGAGAAGTCTGAGAAGACGTTGAGTTCGTTGGGGAAGGTGAAGGTTTTTGGTGACAAAGACTTCTTGGGAGTGTTGGATGAGCAGATTGATTTTGGGTTTGATGTGCAGCCGCAGACTCAGTGGCCATGAGGTTTAGGTGGTGCGGTACAATGACGACGAGGGGATGACGGGCCTTATGCATCGTATACTGGGCCCGCGTTACGCAATATGGGCAATGAGGGATCTTACTATTGGGATGCGCAAAGTAACAACAGGGTATAATTCATGTTACCAGTTGCAAGAATCGCCATAAAAAGTGAAACCCTTCATCACCCCCTCACTTCCCCACTCATACGCTAAGTATATCATGCATCCATAGTCAACCCTACGTTACCAACTCCTCGCGCTCACAAACCGCTTAATCACCCGCCCCATCCTCCGGCAAAGTCTTTAACACCTCCTCCACAATTCCAATCAACTCATCCACATCCGGCCGCTCACTCGGCTCCAACCGCAAACACTTCCTCACCACCTCCTTTACACTCTCCGTAATCGCCTCCTCAGGATTCTGCTTCTGCTTCCCCCGCTGAATCCCCTCGTCCGGAAATCTCCAATCACCACCTAGTACGCAAATACTCAGACTGCCACCCGTCTCATCCGAGCGGGCCTCAAAGGGACTCTTGCCTACAAGACACGCGTACAGTGTGCAGCCCAGCGACCAAATGTCAACTTTTGTGTCGATTACGGAGCCGGTTTTTACGTCGAAGAGTTCGGGGGCGCGGTAGGGCATTGTGCTGTGTTCTGCGGCTGTGTCTTGAACCTGGAGGGCGAGGGAGCGAGAGGTTATGGGTGTGGGGGATGGAGCGAGGGATCCGAGATCCATGAGGATTGGTGTTTGGCCGTCGTCGTCGATCATGATGTTACCTGTGTGGTATCTCGTCAGTATGGGGTCTGTATGTGTGGAGGGATAGCAAACGTACCGGGTTTGATGTCGCGATGCGCGTAGGCGCGCTGTCCTCCTGGCGCGATACCCTCGTGTGCTGCTGTGACTTCGGAATCTTCTAATAGACCTTCTGCTTCTTGCTCGTCGTCGTCGTCTTGCTCGTGGTGGCGCCGGCTCGGTCGCATTTCCATGCTTTCTGCTGCGTCTGCGTCTGCTCTCTTTGCGTCTCGTCGCACTTTCTTTGCTTTGCCTTCGCTCCGCGCGCCACCTGGGCCGCCTTTGATTTTATACTGGTGCATTGCTTTGAGCGCTTTGCATACGCCGAGGAATAGCACCATCAATCTCCGCTCGGGGAACTTAGTGTGGTTGACGAGATTCGCGTTGATCATGTCTTGGAGGTTGCCGCGGCGGTAGTATGGAAGGAGAATGTAGACTGTTTTGGCCGATGCGTCGGACTTGTCGTTCTCAACGGAGTAGTCGATCGAGTGTATGATGTTTGGATGTGGTGAGAAGAGCGTGTAGGCCTCGACCTCTTTCAGCGCAAGACTGACGCTCTCTTGGCCAAAGGGACATCGTATCTTCTTGAGGGCGAGAAGTTGTTGATTTGAATTGTCTTGCACGAGGTAGACGTATGAGAAGCCTCCCTGCATGTATGATTAGTCGTTGCGTCTGCGCAAAGTGAATGCGCTCATCCTACTTCACCCAGCAACCGCAGGATCTTGAAACTCCGACTATTTATCTTGAGTTGCGGCGAGCTTGGGAAGCACACCATGCAGTTTGTGAACGAGTAAATAACATCAAGGAAGTATGTGCCTAATGACCCCATCGTGACGTCTGTTGGTGTTGTGATCGTGGATGACGATTGTGTAGCAGTGTTGCTATGGACAGCTTGCGGGAGCGCGGTGCCGAGCTGTACGGTGGACGCGCGGTCAATTGGGTACGGCGGACGTCGCTTCGTTCGGACAGTCGATATATAGAGCAAGGGGGATTCGTGCGACGATGGTGGCTTAGCGATGGGGAAGAATAGGTGTTATTTGTTTGTCAGACGCTGCGCGACATGTCTCGGGGGTGCTGATGAGGTGGTTCGTCCGGGCGCGCTAGCAGTGTGGCTATGGTTTGATTTGGTGTGCATGCCACGTACGGCCAAGTCAGGTTTGTAATCGCTCCCGCATTGGACCCGCACACAAATGAAGCCTCGAGCACTAGGGGTGAGATGTAGTGATGCTTGAGGGACTTGAAATAAGAGAATATAAATTTTTTATCTTGTAAGTATTCCATATTCATTCGGATATAACCCTCGGGGATGTGGCTCAGTGGTAGAGCGTCCGCTTTGCACGTTCAGTTCACGCTGTTCGATTCATGTCTTGCGGAAGGCCCAGGTTTCGATCACCTGCTTCTCCACTTTTTGGTACTTTTTTTGGTCGGACAATACTATTCTTGTGTGTCTGGAATGAATTCCAATAACTTAGATATGTGACCATTTTGCAGCTGTCAAAGTGCGACTTAAGTGGGTGTTTCTTGTTTTTTTGTCGTAGCTCGCTCCAATCATGTTTGCCTTAATCCTGGTGCGCAAGTTTTCAGGCTCCCTGGATTCTCTTCCGTCTTTACGAGGTCAATACATAGTCAAATACGTACAGACTTTCCTGCAAACCTTACTAGGTAAATAAATCATTCTGCTCACTTATTTCGCATGGCCACATTTTCTACGATTGTTTTCTGCCTCTGGAAATATTCACTAGCTAGTAGGCGTGCGCTGTGGGTCTATTATCGACATGATGTTGTAACTGTGTGAACGAGTAATTTACTTGACAAATCTGGCTCGCAAAAGAGGTCGCCTCTCGTACACTCAAGATACCCGAACACCCCTCAGCCAAGTGCACGCAACCTAGAGTCGGATACCCTGTGTTTAATATGACCCTTTTATTAGGTTATACGGCAAGCTTGTAATACGCTAAGATTCCCACAAGTACCTATAGTTATAGCTTGCAGTAGGGCTTACTAAGTTTCTAGTAAGCCGAGGAGGCATTAAAGATGCCTGGGATTTTCGGATCTCGCAAGTGTACGAGAGGGTCGCATAGCCAAGTCTCCTACGATTCCCTTGAGTCTCTAGAAACAAGGCCTCGATTAACCAGATTTGGTTGCAGGTGTTTGGTAAGCACCAGGGACTGCCACAGCGTGATGGCCACCAAGCCTGTTCCAACTTCGCAAGGTGCGCTCACCATCACAGTAAGCTGCCGTTGCATTAATGTACTCTTGGATGTATGGCTTAACGAGTATGTTCTACGTTTTTGTATTAATAACTTCAATTTTATGTTACGCATCGAACATAGATCTACCTTATTGAATTCGGCTTTACTTATGGCCCAATTTTCTACCCAACACAGATGGTTTGGATTCGTGTCGGATTTGAACACCTCGATAGATCAAAACCCTTCTTCGTTCGTAATTTTGCTGAGCATAGCATCGTAATGACTCAGAAACTTTTCCATGTCACCGGCCCGGATGGTGACCTCGACAAAATATGTAAATCCATTCTCAGTTGCGATGGTAGTCATGGCAAAGAAGTGCTGAGTTTCTTGTGTGTAGTTGTTCTTGCCTTTTTTCAAACGTCTGGATATTTAGCTAGGTCTTAATACTTTGCATATAATGGTTTTAGTAATCTGTGCTTTAAGCACTGATCCACATTGGTCGGTGATGAGCGGACCGGACTTCGTAGTGGTTCGGGGAATTCGAGCTGCGGTCTCCACTCGGGCATTTGAAAAGGCGAAACCTGGGAAACAACAATCCCCTGTTTTGCCGAACACCGTCGCAATCAGGAGAGAAGACGCGTTGTGCGACATAGGATATAGAAATTCTGCCTCGTCGGTGGCACCTGGCCGAGGCCACACTCACCATTGCTTAAACTACCTAGGTATGGTAATGGCAATGATTTGTGAAATCAATTCAAGGATCGGCAACAAACACGGGAAGGGCATAAAGCTATCTGCATCCTGTAATAGGGTCAGTCTTACATACATACCTAGGTATACCATAGGTAGTATTCAATTCTCATTGATAAGATAGCGTATCCATAGGAGGATGAAATTAATCGTGTTATTACGTGTTCTTGATCAAAAATTCGATCGTTCGTCTTAGTGCTCTGTTGTACTGTTCGCGAACGTTTGCGTCTTCTGTATCAGGTCTTGCTGCAAACCCATGTCCCACATCTGGGTATGTTTCCAGAGTGAGGGATACTCCTCCTTTCATACGCGTCGTTGACCATTCTTGAATATCAGCAGCGAGATTTGCCGGCACCATATCGTCGTCCGCAGCCAAACCAACATAAAGTGGCACTTTAATGTTGTTCATGTCTTCGGCTTCAACAAAACTGGGGTGAAATGCAACTGCTACTGTCAGGAAAGTTTTGGCAAGCCTCAACACATGCTTTCCACCAAAGCAGTACCCAACGCCAGCAATTTTGACATTAAGGTGCTTTTGTGACAAGTGGTCCATCAGCTCATTCAATAAAATTGACACGTGCTCGTGGTTGTGGCGACGTAGCCATCCTGGGAAGTCAAGATCCCGCAGCTTTTGCTTGTCTTCTTCTGGCCATGGTTGTTCCTCGACAGATAAACTTGAGTCCTGTCTTAGGAACTGAATAGGCAAAGCATCGCCTATTGCAGGTGTCAGGAGTCTGATCTAGGCTTCGTTTGTCGATTGTCTGATGTGTAAGCTTACTGACCTTCGTAGTAGTCTGGCACTACTACATGCCAGCCTTCTTTCGCAAACTCATCGGCAAGAATAAAATTGTGTGTAACATGACCGAAACCATCAGGGAGTAACAACAACAAGCCTCGATTTGGGTTCGTTGAGGCGACCAGACTTTCATAGACTTCGATCCGACCCATTGTGGTGACTGTACCACGGGGTTTGTAGGACTCTAAAGTAGGTGAGCTATGAGTCAACACATCCCAATCACCGCAACCGAAACGAGTGTCGAAAAACAAATTCCTGGCAAACTGAGCGAGGTTTAGAGTGAACATACCTGGACCAGCCTTTCCGCTTTGACAGCAATGCGCCATCCTGAGATATGGTAAGGAAGCTATTCCTGTACAAGTCCAATCTTGCCAGTGGCAGACAGATTTATATGGATGAGAATCCGCGAGTAGAATTATTGAGACGGTTCCGTACCGTAGATATTCATACATAATCGACCCAGACAACAACTATGGCAGATCGGGCACAGCTGTTGCGGACGGGATTGCCCGTGGTGACCGAAGTCCGGTTTTGCCGACCATTCCATCCACCCGAGACAGCTCTCCGAAGGTGACTCCTATGTATTGCGTCCAAGATTTCATAGTCTTATGGGTTAGCTCAGGATCTCATATGAAATTCCCCGCAATCGCGTAAGCAGATTTACGTACCATGCGCGGGGTTACGCTACCGGTAGTATTTATTCCGGAAGGGTTTGAAGTGCCGAAGATACTCTCAAATGGAGAAGTTGATCACGTAATGTGCTGGAGCACCGCAAACTCACTGTCGAGCGCTGATCATGCTTTACATGCTACCTAGGTAAGAAACTTCCCTCGAGTAGCTGGACAGGTTTGGGATGCAAGCAATGCCAAAACAGCTCCCATTCATCCTTATTGTTTCGAGAAATTGCAGTCTCCGAATAAAAAATACAGCATAAATTTGCTATTTCTTTATCGCCGACCAATTGGAGACGAAGAGATTGGCTGGAAATGTTCATTCTCAGTCCTCTCCCACGAAGGCAAATGGTATCCAGGAGGACATGCTCCAACAAGGAAATCAGTTCTCATCCCTTTGGAGCTGCCATCACTGCCTACTGCCTTGTACTTGAGAGCCGGAGCGACCACATCTATATCACTCAGCCCCCACATCTTACCCTCGGTTTTCTGAAAGTACTCTTCCCTGAAGACTTGTTCAAATTTTCTATCGGCGACAAATCCTCTGATAGCATGTTGGTTTTTGCCGTGACTGACGATTTCATCGTAATGACGCAAATGACCGACAAGACCTTCATTGCGTACTTTCAGATCCTTTATTTGTTGTTCGCTGTATTTTCCGTAGGATTGCATGTGAAGGTTGGAAGCAAGTAAAGAGCACTGAACGACGAAGGAGCCGCCTTGACGTGCCCGGTAGTAGAGTGCATGGAGAACACCTGCAGCCCCAGCATGCCCGGTTCTGTCTATCGAATTAGCGAATACCCGCTTCAAGCCTGGATCTAGGGTTGAAAGACGTCAGGAAGACTTACAAGTAATCGGCATTGGGGCCTGGGAAGATGTGGGGTTCGTCGAAGCCATTGAAACGACCGATGTCGTAACCAACGCCACATACCTAGAACTTCAGTATCAGTAAGTTGAATCGTCTCTAGATTAGAAGACATTGGATGAAATTTTGGGATACGTACCGTGTCTGCGATCTGTGCCCATCCAGGACGGGTCGACCATGGGCCCTTCCAACCATAGCAGTTCTCCTGACAATACACGATCCCTTTCTTCCTATCAGCCACTAAGCCCAGGACCGCATCGCGACCAAATCCCAGATGTTCTAGCACAGCTGGACGATAACCATCTATAAATATATCCGCGTCACGAATAAGGTCCAGAAGCTGTTTACGTCCCTCAAAAGTTTTGAGATTAATGTCAACACTTGTTTTCCCTAAACAGCCGTCCATCAATGTGATAGGCAGTTCCGTGTTTGTCGATGATGAAACACGAATTACCGTTGCTCCCAAGCTTGCAAACACTTTTCCAATGGTTGGAGCAGCAATAGCGCGGGCGAGCTCTAGAACTTTGACTCCGGACAGCGGTCGCGGGTCAGCCGGGTCGAATGGAATAGTATCCCATGGTACTGGAGGTTGCGTATAATATGTCTGTCGAAGGAGATTATAATACGGCTCCTCCTTCACTGCCTTTCCATGTGGTGAAGCCTTGAATTCCTCTTCCTCAAAGCAAATTGTTCCAGGAACCCGGTACACGTTGTTGCTCCAGTTATCCAGCGTGCTGGAATCCAATTTGCCCACGACCTCTGAGTACATCTCGAGTATCTCGGTCCAACTGCGGTTTTTCTCATCGTGTTGTGGAATCCGTAGCATCTCCAGCAATGGAGTTGGATTCATGCTGCCATGAAGTGCGTACCAGCGACCATCTTTCGATTTATAGATGTTTGTAGCCAGCTGGCGGTATAGCTGTCTTGTTTCTCCATGATCCCAACGCTGAACAGCGCCTATCATTTCGGGGCTCCCGGAAAGCCATTCTCCTTTGTGACGTGTGAAGAGAGCACCTAGGCCATTGAGTAAGGCATGTTCGACATCGACCTCGACACGCTGTTCAGTTCCGTATCGATCTCTACTAATAGCGAGGCTCAATAGACCAACGTAGCCGAGAAGGCCTGCTTGCGTCTCTGCGCATTTGTGAGGAACTGGAAAGAACGGCTTTGTCTCAGCTCCCACAAACATGACCGTATCCGCTATTCTCTGTATGGCTTTTGGGACGTTGAGACGAGGATCGTGGACAATGCTGGAGAATATCCTGTGCGCCTCCGACTGAATAGTGTAAGGTGTTTCTTCGCTATGAAGTCTTGACTCCGTCATGCTTGTGGTAGCAACTATGGGTGAAAGAAGATTAGATCACTTGTGGCGTGGTTTTTAAGATGTTACCAATGTTTTTGTTTGGTAGCGGCCCATGACTTGAAAATCAATTCAACCATTTTGCTGATGGGCCACTAAACCATCCATTGAATTTGGACACTGGTGGTGGGGAAGGGTGTGGGCCGAGCGCGGATACCGTAGTGGTTCGGGGAGGAGTGGCGTCCGGCTCTGTTCGGTCTTTGACTCCTAGATCTCCGGACACAGACGACATATTGTGCGGTAGAAAGGAACCCGAGACCTAAACTACTCAACACTAAAATTGAAAAGGAGATATTAATCATAACCCCTCCCAATACCGCTTCTCTCAATTTACTTCCTAGCACAAGAGTCGCGGTTGACAATAATTCGAAGTACCGACTCAACTTTCCGAAAACATCGTCGGAAATCCGTAGTCACCTTTAACGTTGGACTTAGGTATCAACCGAATTACTCTCTTCCGATTCATTGTTGACTTCAGCCTTGACAACATGGCTGCTTCTTTCAACAATACAAAAGAAATCCGTGAAGATCCTATGTCGGGTGGTCCAGTTCTTGACGTACACGGATCGGAAAGTGCTAGGTTAAGAGATGCTAAACACTTTCTTGGAATGGGACGTCGGATCCGAATCATAATGATAGGAGCCGGATTGAGTGGAATTGGCGCCGTCAAGTTATTCAAGGACACATTTCCAGACCGAGACGTGGATTTTGTAATTTACGAAAAGAATTCTGACGTCACGGGCACATGGCTTGAGAATCGTTACCCAGGGTATGTTACACTACGACATTTTCAAACTCTTCCATCACTGAGAGATTTCTGCTTACATTTTACTGATGCCAGGTGTGCATGTGACGTCCCAGCTCACGCGTACACATACTCTTGGGAAGGCAATCCACACTGGAGTCGGCCTTATGTGGGCGCTGTTGAGCTGTACAACTACTTCAAAGGTCGTGCCACTGCTTACGGAATAGCGGAGTTCTTACACCTGGAGAACAAGGTCACAGGTGCTTCTTGGGACGACCAACGTGGCAAGTGGATCGTTCAAGTTAAGGACCTACGTACAGGTTCGACTTTTGCAGACGAGGGGGAAATTCTCATCAATGCTTCTGGGTTTCTCAAGTGCGCATACACACTGCACTTTTGCTGCCAAGAAGATTCGCTAACGATCGCAGCTCCTGGAACTGGCCAGAGATTCCTGGTCTCAAGAAATTTGAGGGAAAGTTACTCCACTCAGCCGATTGGGATCACAACTACGATTTTCATAACAAGACAGTCGTACTTATTGGGTCTGGAAGTTCTGCTGTTCAAATCGTTCCTCAGCTACAACCAAGTGAGTTCATGATTCCTAAGCAAGTTTGAACCTATGCAGCCTTACTAATTATGTAAGTTGTGAAACACATGTATTCTATCAATCGTTCCAAAGGCTGGATAAGTCCGCATTTTGCCAGTCAATTCGCCCCCGAAGGTCCAAACACGATCTTCACAAAGGAACAACAATTGAGATGGGAGAAGGACAAGGACGGGTTCCTTGCTTATAGGCGTGAAATCGAGGCCTATCTGAACGGCAGTTTTGAACTCTATCACAAGAACTCGGATTTGCAGAAGTGGGCTTCCGAAAATTACCGCGAAACCATGTGCGAACGACTTGGCTACAACGAAGAACTGATCAAAAAACTCGGTATGTTAAGCTTGGAGAATAGTCTCTTCAGCTAGACTCTCGAATTCTGATATGAAGATTTTAGTGCCTGACGAACAAGTGGGTTGCCGGCGGTTAACACCTGTAAGTACACGTTTTACTCGCAACATTACCAAAGCACAATCTACTCACACATATATTCTAGGGCTATGGCTATCTTGAAGCCCTTGCATCAAATAATGTCGCCGTCAAGACGGATGCCATTAAGGAGATAACTTCGTCAGGTCTCCGTATGGGAGATGGAAGTTTTCTAAAGGTTGATGCCATAATCTGCGCCACAGGTTTCGATACTTCGTACCGACCAGCGTTTCCAGTAGTAGCGTTTGGGCGAGATCTACGTGATGCTTGGAAGGATGAACCAAGGTCATACCTGTCCATTGCAGCTGCTGGAATACCGAATTACTTTAGTAAGAACGTCCAACAGTTCACCTCATTTCAGTTGCACTAACTGTGAAACTAATGTATAGTCATGAGCGGGCCAAATTTCTCTGTCTCCAATGGTGGCCTCATCCCTTGTCTCGAAGCTAATGTCAGATATGCATTTGCTGTTGCGAAGAAAATCCAGCGTGAAGGCATCAAGTCGCTTGCACCGAAGCAGGAGGCCGTAGATGATTTCCAACAATACAAAGACGCTATCATGGAGAATTTAGTTTGGAGCGGAAACTGCGTATCATGGTAAGCATGAAGTTCATTTCCAGAGCTTTTCATCAGGGTCTAACATTTCCTGAAATCAGGTATAAGCGGAATGGCAAAGTATGGGGCCCTTGGCCAGGATCTTCGCTACACTATCTCGAGACGCTTTCCACTCCACGATGGGAGGACTATGAGATCAGCTATCAGAGAAGAAACCGCTTCACTTATCTCGGGAATGGTAGAACAACGCGAGAAAAAATAGGTAAAGATTTAGCGTACTACGTTCAAGAGCCCGGCTCCAAGCTTTGAGGAGCCACATTTGCTTCTAAACCAATGAGGCCTGTAGAACATATGATAGAATGATAGAGTTGAATCAAACGTTTACATATGATATTCATATGATTCTCGTAACAACTGCAGTCGTTCGGTGAATGATAAGTGCGAGT
Source organism: Plenodomus tracheiphilus IPT5 (assembly GCA_010093695.1). Taxonomy (NCBI): domain Eukaryota; kingdom Fungi; phylum Ascomycota; class Dothideomycetes; order Pleosporales; family Leptosphaeriaceae; genus Plenodomus; species Plenodomus tracheiphilus. The sequence continues at coordinate 184,698 of MU006331.1, forward strand.
CACAAAAGATAAGAAAGGCCCAACCAATTCGGTGGTGAACAGGCTCCATGTAATCCTATAACTCTAGCACTGGTAGCCCAATCCCAAGCTCAAATGCCTTGGGAGACGAACATAAAATTGCCTCACGGGTGCGAACCGATACTGATACTTCTTATCGCTCTGACTGTGCCAGTGCCTATTTTCATGACCAATCAGAGGCCACCCTCTTCTGATGAAGGCCACAACGGGAAAAGGTTGAGGAAATGTTCTTCTCGATCTACCGGTCTAAAAATGCCTCTGAATATAGCCACAGCCACTTGCATAAAGAGCACGGGTCATGACTTGCTCTAGATGCTTGATCATACTAATTTCTCCGTGCTCACAGCTCAATTGTTCGATACTCGCCCAAATTTAAACACCGAAGAATGTGCGGGTTGAAATAGAGAGACAACGAAAGGAAGCTGGGCCTGAATAAGCGAATCAATCTTTCAACTTGCGAAAACGGACCCAGCGAAAGTACATCGATAACACATGATTCTCTACTACTACCAACTAACCATCGATCGTAGATTTGAGATTGGAATTAGCGTGAAAGCATGCCAGGATTGACATCCGGCTACTGCGAGGCATTTTTAGTTGCTGGTTGATAATCTGGGGATGCTCCCGGATCGGAGTTTCGCGAACCACTCCCTTCTCCGGCATGACGACAGCATACCATAGCTACGATGTATTCATTACACATGTTCCGCCCGAACTCCGACTGCGCTTTTGTACGGAATGGAATTTTATTGGCGGTCTTTACCGGGAAAGCAGTCGCCCAGCCTTGTTTTCCGGGCACATGCATTCCCGGTGAATGAATTGATGGTCTTAAATAGGCTCTCAGCTGGTAACATTCATGTTCCTAAAAGAAGAGGGATCTGAAAACCCCAGAATTATTAAGTCATTCAATCTTCTTTCAGCGCCTCTTATCTACTTTGAATATGTCGCGAGAGACAGAACCATTGATGGGATCTTTAAAATCAGCTATCGGCCCTCCGCCACTCAAGTCGTTCTCCACAGGAACTCTGCAAGATGGTGAATACGGCTCCTTGGGCGGATTTTCAAGCGAACAGATCAATACACAAGACTTTGGGCCAGCGTCTGCTGTCCCGGCAGAACGACGAAAGAAAGTCATCATCGTTGGCGGTGGCATCAATGGAATTCAGCAAGCCAGTACCCTTCTAAGAAGTGGATGCGTTGGAATCAACGACATCCAAATCTTCGAAGCACTAGATGGTTACGGTGGCGTTTGGCAGAAAAATAAGTACCCAGGTTGCGCTTGCGATGTTCCCGCAATGATTTACACTACTTCCTACAACATCAATAAAGGTGAGATTCTTTGCATCTTCCCACATCACAGGACTAACCGTTTTAAAGAGTGGACACATTACTACGCGCAGCGAGCAGAGATACAGGGTTATTATGAGAAATTTGCCTACAAGTATCATCTCGAGAAATGCACTCATTTCCGTAGCCTTGTCAAAGCTTGCACCTGGGACGACGAACACATGGTCTGGCATGTTGCTGTTGCAAATCAAGAAACGGGTTCCGTTGAGCACTGGATCGCCGACGTCGTGTGTCAATGTGTTGGAACTTTGGATAGGCCTAAATGGGGAACGACACCTGGTCGCGAACTGTTCAAAGGCATATCCTGGCATACCGCACATTGGCAAGACTATGACTTGACTGGCAAGCGTGTAGCTATTATTGGCTGCGGGCCAAGTGCAGCCCAGATAATTCCAGAAATTGTCGACAAAACAAAGCACCTCACGATCTACATGCGGTCACCCCCGGTTTGTATCCCAAGGGGCGATTATGCGTATTCAGGGTATGTACAAAGCTATCAGGTTTTGCGGTGTGACGCTGAGATGTCTGACAGCTTCTTCCGATGGGCCTTCAAATGGATTCCACTCTTTGCTTGGTTCGTACGAGCGCGCATGAATTTGCGCATGATGATCAAAGGACGCAAAATGGCAACTGACGGGGACCCGCTGAACGATCAAATGACACAGCTAGCCGTTACGTTCATGGAATCTCAGATCAAAGATCCTGAGCTTCGCAAAATACTCATGCCAAACTCCAAGTGTATGTGCTAGAAGACAAAAAGGACAGACTCTTGGTCGTCTGGATGTATACTAACGTTCCGTGTTCTAGACTATTGCAAACGACCACTGCATCTCGATAATCTGTACCCTGCCTTCACAAAACCCAACTGCACTGTACTTCGAGAAAATCTTGTACGATATACGGAAGACGGAGTATTATCATCCAACCGCACCAACGGAGAGGAGATAGAACGTAAATTCGACGTAATCATCTTTGGTACAGGATTCAACGTTGCTCAATTCCTCGAACACGAAAAGATCAAGGGTCTCAATGGTATCGACCTACAGGAAAAATGGAAAGACCACCCTGAAGCTTTGTATGGAGTAGCCACTAGCCAGTTCCCCAACATGTTTTACTGCTTCGGACCCAATTCAGCCCACGTTTGGTCTTCTCAACAAGATACTTGGGAGCGGCAGGCTCAATTCGCAACAAAAGCGGTAAAGGCAATATTGCATAAGGAGCGGAAAGGAATCAAGTTGGCCATGCATCCAAAGAGATCCGTGGAGCGGGAATATAACGCGGAGGTACAGAGTCGCCAGGCTAACGTCTATGTCTGGGCCAAACCCAATTGTGTTACCTACTACAAGAATGATGAGGGCTGGAATACTTTCACTATGCCGTGGAGTTGGTGGCAATTTCGACGAATGTTGAGGAAGATATTCTGGGACCAATGGGAGGTGATAGAGAAGCCACTAGAGAAGGTGGTCATCAAAGCTTGAGAGTTTCGCTAGTCATTAGATCGCTAAGCTGGCATACATCGACTGAATACTTGCATCAAGCAAAGCTAATGGGGCTTCTGGGAATGCAAATGAACCTCTAAAATGTAAATCACTTTGACTGTAACATGTTATAATATTGAGGTGGGTTTCTAGTACACGGAGTGGCGCTGCAATGGCAAGCAACGTTGTTAAGACTTCCAATCAGTCGGCCGAGTTTCCTGTACCCTTTTTTACGTCTCGCGCAGCAAATGAGAGGACTACTTTTGCAAGAGTCTGCGAGATACCCCAAGTCTTTTGGCGTTTCAGTAACGATGCCGTCTGATTTAAGACTTGCTGTCTTCCCACGTGGCAACAGAGCGATGGGACACCAACAAGACTTAGCATGCAGTTCTCGCCATTGTCCACCCAGTGGATCTGCCGATCAACAAACTCTGTGTCGACCCCGAGCTTATCAAGCTGGAGTACAGGACCGTGGAAAGGTGGTGAAGGTTCAGGAAGGAGGAAAGACATGCAAGACAACACAATGCCAGCATGAAATATAAGAAAAGATTGGAGTGGCATCTGGGACGGATAGTGCCTGACCAGGCCAAGAATCTGGGCGGCGTGGTACACCACATCTCTTATCCTTCGAGGGTCTTCGCTGGCCCATTGTCTCATCCGAATCCTGACAGTGCTTCTCTCCGAATCATTGCGGAGGTAAGGGAAAAGCCAGTTCATTAGATCGCCGGCACCATAGATGTGTGCAATATGGACCAGTTGCGTGCGGTGGACCAGCCGTCCTATCTCTGCTCTTGTGTGACACTCCGACAAGCCAACAATTGGAACACTCATCTGATCGATTGCTCTCATCAATGTTTGCTGCCCGTCTTCGTGCAGAGGTGTGACTAGTTTGTTAAGAGGGAACGACCTAATTTCCTTGACCGTCCACAGCATTCGAAGCAACATCAAAACGGCGATAAAGATGTGCTTTTCGTCCGAAAGATGCTCGACTACATCTGCGTTACCACCGCATAGTAAGCCTATTTTGGGCCGCAAAGCTATGGTTGAGGGGGGGTTCATGGACCATGGGTGCAAACTTGCCCACACTTCCGCATTCTCAGCCTCCCAGTGCTCAGTTGAACCTGGAAGGTCGAGGTTCACGTCTGCGCAACTCAAACTTGGGCGATTGTTGTGGAGGTAGGTCACTGAAGCATCGTACTCAAAGACTGCCCACCCCAAGCGTCGGGATGATTCGGCCCGGATATAATCCTGCCAATGCTCCTCGAGTGTGGCGCCTGGAGGTAGATGTGTTTCTGTTTCGAAGCGAAACATCCCCATACACTTGGTGCGATAGATCAAACCACTACGACAAGATTCACTGAGCTCAAAGAGGCGCTCGTTTCCGCTAGAGTATCCATCTGGGGGTTAAAATGTCAGCAAAGCCATGTAAAAGCAAGAAGAACCCAAGAAGTAAAGACGAGGTATAGGATAAATTGAATAGAAACATACGAATTCCTTGAAGTAGATGGGCAGCCAGATACGACTGCGTCCGAACAAATCGATGATCGTGTTCAGCCATGAAGACTAGAAGACGGCGGTTGAGCTCAGACAATGTATTGGCAAAAGCCTTCGCGCCATCAAACTCCGTATAACAGACCCCGATGCAAATCATCGCTAAAGTGACTACAGGGTCCTTGCCTGGGTCGAAAGTTGGTTGATGTATGAACGAAGTCATTGATTGAAACCGAGTGAAGTACAAGTCGATACAATGATCCAAGTCCTCTTTGGAGGGGAAATTATCCAGATTGAGAGATTGTAGTGTGTTGTGTTCAAAAGGAAGTCGAATGCATTTCTGGAGGGCATGCCAGGTTCGGTCGTTTATTGCCATCAGGTCGTTGAAGCGCCCGCGAGAATTCGAATCGTGCTGGTCGGATCCTATGGAGGGGAGACAGATATGTTTCGGCGGAGGTCTGGAGCTCTCCAGTGGCCAAGGATCTCCATGGTCGAGAGTCTCTTGTGGTTGTGGGACCAAAAGTCCACCAAGCGCTGCACTGTTGCTAAAATCATCGCTTGCTGCCGCCTTTCTCGGTGGTGGGGCTGCTGTCTGGGGCGCAGATAACAACAAGAGCTCGGGAAATGGATTCTCATAACTGGAGTGTGCGCCCATATACCCCAGCCCATTCTGAGGGAACCCTAAGCTAGTGCTTTCGAAGATCCAGTCAAGGTTGGCGTTGAGGTCGGGATTGTCGAAAGCGGTAAATAAAAGATTGGAATCGAGATTAGCAGACATGCTTTGATCTAATTCCGCAGCTCCAGTCATGTTTGATATTGGCGAAAAGGGGTTGCCTCCATTCTGATTCAAATTAGGTCCCAGTGACGCCAGTGACGGGGATTCACTTGGGGGCGGCGTGGCGGCTGTTCCTGTGTCCCGAAATGAACGATGTTCCAGCAGTGGCTGTGCCATCTCGGAAGATATATCTTCTGGGGCTGCTGTCATGGTGGTATTATCGTTGATTTGTTGCCTCCGCCGTCCAACGAAGCCTGAAGCTCCATCATAATTACAGATCAGGTTTCGTCGCTCACAAGAAGAGCACATGGGTCTTTGGCCATTGCAACGAACTTTCGACTGTGCACAGGACTGGCAGGCCTTCCTCCTCGCTCCGGGCGGAGGGCGATGCGAACTGTGAACCTGCATGTGCCTCGACAACACATCTTTACGGTCGAATGGTCGGCGGCAGACGGTACAATGGTACCGAGCATGCCTCCAAGAACCAAGATCGGTAGACTGCGTGCTTGCCGACATTGCTCCAACGTTGAAATGAGAAAGCGTGGGTATGCAGAGAAGGGCCGCGAGGGTTGGAGTCAGGCGAACATCTGGTAAGCGCTGTGGATACACAGATGTCCGGGACTGCGGATCGGGTGCTTGTAGGTACTTACGCAGTAACTAATCAAGGTCCCCGCAGAAATGAACGGAGACTAAGCTAACATGCTAGAACGTTATGCGGGGTACCGAGGCTAAGGGCTAAGGCGCTGAACCAGTAATTCTGCCTCAAATCAAAGGACCCTCGCTCTGAAAAAAGCGTTCCGTTGCATGGGGGTTCTGTTCCGGTGGGCCAGAAGGGTATTCGGGTTGGCGTTTTGGACTGAATTGCAACGCGAATGTTTACTGCTAAGTAACTACGCGTGCACGGCAAACCGGCTGAAGTAGGTAGTTGGCTAATTTCCGTATACCTGTATGTGACGGTCGAGAACAGGTCCTCCTCCGCGTAACATACAGCCGTGTTCGTAGAGCCCGCATGTACGCCGGTGGTTGAGGCCAAGACCCACGCTGCAGAGTGTTGCTTGATGTTCTCAATATCCTTAGTCGACGACTTGACTTCCCAGAACCACCGCAATCAGTACAACAGCAATAACTCCTCTTCCGACAGCAAGCTAGTGGCAAGCGTGAAGTGTATACCCAGCTGGTAGATTCATTGCGTCAGGAGTGCACCAGAATACAGAGATCTTGCCAAACGTTCTTCATGAATTAGGCAGTCTCAGGCTGCTTAACCTGCTTACGGCGGTAGACCATGGCATTAATCTTATCACTGATCCTGTAATCCCGCGATTTTATATCTGCTCAGTCCGCAAGCTCGTATTGCCCTTTGCAGGAGCACTCAAAGTCGTCAAGATGAGCTTTGCGCCAGTTGGCCAAGGAAAGCAGCTGGGTTAGAGAAGGAGCGCGCATCTTTGCAGGACTATTATTCCCCTGGATTTGAATCCCACCCATTTGCCTGGAAGAAGTGCGGTGAGTGCGCTGGCAGTCAGTCAGCCATCAAGGTCGAATGTTGTCAAGAGAACGATGACGATCGTGAGAAGAAAGTGGTGTAACGGAGCCATATCGCGGATGATTTTGGCCCCAGGAAGTGCACATCACTTGTAGATAACAGCCACACCAAGCAAACGCCACTCACATGCGTATAATGACCATGCCAACGGCACCATCCGCGCTGATAGTAGAAACAACAAATGAAGAAACTCCCTATGACGCTCTCACCATGATTAAGAGCGACGCAATATGAAGGACGTGCTCTCGCTGAACTGAATTGGTAAGTAGATCCGTAGCAGTGGGCGTGTTATTCTAGCTTTCCAAAGTGTAGTTCCGCAATGTGTCCTGTTCAGAGAGATGTTCACGCCATGCTTCGATGTGCAGAAATGAGGGACTGGCTGCTCAAAGGATAGATCCAAGATCACTCTCACAAGCCAGTGGTGCGGAAAATGCTGCACGATAATCCCGGTTAGGTACTGTGGACTGGAAGTCACATTGATGCTTGTGGTGCGGATTTGGGACCGTAGTTTCGGCCCCCCAATTGTTGCTGGTCTACGAATGGCGCTACTGCAGGGTTAATTCTTGGAAAAGGAATTTAAATCTTCAGATACTACGTTAAGGATGAGAATATTTATTGAAGATTTTCGCATTGGTTTCCTGTTGATGTCAGCATTTATCAGAAACATTTGGGGGTAACACAAAACCCAACGGCATCACACTCATTTTGCTCCAGGTATAACAGTCCAGATCTAGCGATGTCTTATCTTCAAACTCAAGATACTTTTCTGCAGCCTGTTGGCGATGAAGCACGCTCGGCAGCAAGCTTGCTCATGGCTTCAGACGCTTCAAGTCGCGCAAACCCAGCCAGACGGGCTTCGAATACACCGTTCAAGATGATCAAAGAGAACCCAGAGATCGCGAAGAAAATTTGCGAATACGTCCTTGGTGGAACAAAGTTGAGGCTTCGCATACTTGGGGTCGCGCCTTTACGAGTGGGTGTTTGGGAGCCAGGCTTTCGCGAGCTGCTGGACCTTTGCTCGCAGTTGTCGAGAGAAACTCGAATCATTCTGTGGAAATGTAACACGATCAGTCTCACAAATCCCGAGTCGCTGGCCATTCTCAGCGGAAACCTTTTTGTTGATCAGTTTGAAGCCATCGCGTCTCTTGAACTAAATGGCGAGGTATGGAATCGTTCAGCAACGGACACTGATTCGCCGGAGTTTGTTGCCATGAACCCACTTATCGCATCGGTTCCATATTGGTTCACGCAACTCGATATGTCATTTCCAGGCCTTCCTCATCTCAAGCGTCTTCATCTTCAGGTGAACTTTAGTCTCCAGCGACTGAATATTGATGATTCGGACGTGGACTTGGCGAGACTGCGCTTCCAGGACGCGATGGGCGCGATGGAGGCGCATGCAAAGAGAACCGAGCAACAGTTGAGCGAATGGACCAGAGACGACGACCGAGGGGTGGCCATCACTGTGGATCATGATGTTCTGATGGGGACCAACCAGCTACGACACCTTCGCTAACGAGGCAGAGGGGTGGTGATCGACAGGGCGGTGTTGTCACCGCCGAACGGCGAACCGTGGAATGGCGAACGGCGGTAGGGTCAAGCACGCGAGCATCCATGATAATGTGGCCGTGTTGGCGATGATCAAGCGGGCGCAGGTGGTGAAGCGAAGGGGCGGAGAGCTTCACGTGTCAGAGCGATTGGAGCCAAGCCATGACGTGCAATCTCCAAACCCTGCGCGTGTAGCGCCCGCGACCGAGCCGTTAGAGCCGCGCCTTTTCGAGGCTGGCTCTCCGCGAGCCAGCAGGCGTGCTTCTGCCCATCCACTTTCAGACGACGGCTCCTGCAGCACCAGTCCCCGCCCTGCATCCAGCTGTCACTATTCGGCCACGAGCTTTTCTATATAAACGACCCGCCCCCGCCAACTCCATGTCGCTGCCACCGCCCGTCACCTCGCCCACCATGCCGCCGAGCAAAGGTAGGAAGCCGCCCTTGCGCCGCCGATTTCTTCAGAGAGGGTGCATCTGCTAACCATAGTTCCCGCGCAGAAACGGCAAAGCACGAGTGTGTCTCCGAAGATGCGCTACAGCACCTGCGGACGTACAAATACTCGAGCGTCGACAAATCCTTCATCTCCCGGTACATCCTCAAGCACTACGTACGAGCCCTCGCTGCGCGCGACCACGCATACACCCAGGCTGACGGATATAGTGGAATGGCTTCGTGGAGCTGCTGCCACTGTGGATTGCGCCCAATCTCGTCACATTGCTAGGCTTCTTCTTCATCTTGGGCAATGTGGTGCTGTTGGAGCTGTACATACCGGATCTGGTCGGACCGGTAAGTCACGGGCACCCGGTCAAGCCATACATACCTGCGAAACCAACTCACACCAACACAGGCGCCATCATGGGTATACTACAGCTTCGCTTTTGGCATGTGGATGTAGGGAGCATCCTGTCTTACTTCAACCCCAAACGACACGCTGATAATGGAGAATAGGTACTCCACCATGGACAACGTCGACGGAAAGCAAGCCCGCCGCACAGGAACATCGAGTCCGCTTGGAGAGCTCTTCGAGTACGTGATGTAGCCCAATGCGACAACAACTCAGACTGATTTTTGCATAGCCATGGAATTGACTCTCTAAACTGCACTTTGGCCAGTCTTCTCGAGACAGCTGCGGTCGGATATGGCTCCACAAAGATTGGTGCATTTACTGCACTCGTCCCAGTTCTCCCAATGTTCTTCTCGACTTGGGAGACTTACCACACACATACGCTTTATCTCGGCTACTTTAATGGCCCGACTGGTACGTCTTTCAAACCCATGACTAAGTAGCCCCTGACCAACACTTTGCAGAGGGCTTGATCTTGGCATGTCTCTTCATCTGCATGTCTGGATGGTTTGGTCCCGAGATCTGGTCGGAGCCTCTCGCCACCTACTTTCCATCCTACAAGGCAGAAATTGGCGACGTGACGCTCAAGGAGCTATGGATTCCCATTATCCTCTTCGCCTTCTTCGTCGCACATCTTCCAGCCTGCATCGTTAACGTTGCGCGTGCACGCCGTTCCAGGAACGAGCCTTTCTTGCCCTTGCTCAAGGAGTGGACGCCACTGGTCATCTTTACTGTCTGTACGATGGCTTGGCTCGGATCCCCTTACTCACACCTGCTCAAGGACAACCACCTTGTCCTGTACTGCCTCACTATGTCCTTGGTCTTTGGCCGCATGACAACCAAAATCATTCTGGCACATCTTACGCACCAGCCATTCCCGTATTGGACTATCATGCTTGCACCCATGATTGGCGGCGCCTTACTTGTTAATCACCCGTACTTCACCATTCCTGGCACGACATTTGGACCTATCTCTGCCGGCTTCGAGCTATGGTACCTTCGTGCGTATTTCGTCTTCGCCGCTGTGGTCTACGGTAAATGGGCGCATCTCGTCATCACCAGCATCTGCGACTACCTCGGCATCAACTGCTTAACGATACCCAAGCAGACACAAGATAAGATTTCAAAGTCGAATGGCTCTGCGAATGGACATGGTGTTGTCCATCACGCGGAAAAAGGTCGCGTAGACTAAGCATTCACTTGCTGACACTCGACACGACCTATACTCAACATCACTCCCCAACATGAAAGCGGCGGCGCACTTGCAACACCTTTGCATACTCGGTCAGGCGCGCATCCACTTTTGACGATCGATATAACGGCGGCACCATTTTTCGACATTTACATCAGGACTCATGAGCCTTTCCTGGATACATCATATTAATACTCGTAATCGTATGGGACATGCACGGCAGCTCAGGAAAGAGCCAAGTCTGCACATCCCTATTTATCTTCAGATCTTTGCTTTTGCATAGCAGTTGGCGAATCGTTGTAACGGAGGGAGGTTGTATAACCATTCATGACGGAGGTTCGTGGCGTTCTAGACAGGGGCGACAGACGGGCAAACGCAGAACACAGGCCTTGGATCAGCGAATCAAAGCTTTGGCCCCCATGCTTCACCGCACACCGACTAGGCAAACTTGTGGAATAGTAGCGTTTGTTTACTATGATTTACGAAAGTCCTCTACAAGTGCCTTTGCTGTATCTTGATGAACACAAGGCGCAAATCCAAATATCACTTCTGTCGACTTGTGAATGGATGAGCGGGTGGTGATCAAATCTCTTCAGGCTTGAACCAGTCTTGGCACATTAGCATGGCGCTAGCCCAATTTGAGCCAGGCTACATTGCCTACCTACTTATAGTACTTGTCCTGTTCAAAACAATCCTAAAGCCTAGCATGCGCAACTCTCGGGACATCAACGATACCGCTTTGTCTGTGTGCTATGTGATACACATTGCGCCAAGTGAACGCTGTTCAGCGACGCCCATTCCATGACGTTACCCAACCAGACAGCCCCACACGTTGTACTCACTATGCGACTTGCTCATGCATGGGTTTGCATGCCAGGGATATTTATAAGCCTTTCAGCCCCCAACGGTGATCATAGTGCACGCGGCTCAGCCCCCCACCCTCCTGAGGCTCTCTTGTAGACTCGCAGCGTGCGACTAACTGCAGAGGCTTAGACCGCGGCGCATGTCTCAGAGGCTGAGCCGCGGGTGACTGATCTACAGCTGAAACGGTCTTCGGCGACCGTCCATCAGAAGGTTAAATCTGTATAAGCCGTTCCCCGAGACATTCACAAATCGAATTTTGGGAATTGGTATCGCACTGATGAAACTCTTGTGAGGCTCAGCTATCGCACAGTTATTATCAGCTTTTCGCTTGTCCAATACTTCGGTGCTTTGCCATTCGAAGCATCCCAAACATTTAGCACAGGCATGCTTCACTAAAGCAAAGATCACGACAGATGGCGTGGAAGATACTTGACTGTGCTAAGAGCACGCCTAATTGTACGGCCAGGAACCAACCCGTGGACGCCAACCCTGATATTGCTGGAATTGGTGTACGTCTCGATGTCTACATACATTCGGAATTCTGCTAACAGTTCACAGGTCATCATAGCCTTCCTATGTGCATCATGTCTGGCCTTCTTGATCGCCTTTACCGTAATCTTCCTTGATCGATACGAGCTCATCTTCAACTTCTTCAGGCGACACTTCACCAAGGATCAAGACATCTACAAAGATGATCATAATGGTCCCTACTGGCGTTCTCCAGCATTTTGGTCTCGTGTACTTAGCAAGAACCTCCTCGCCTTTAGCGATACACAGTTACTCACGGGTCTCGCCATACAATTTACTGCCATGCTCAAACACTGCCAAATGTCCGTTTACCACTTTCGGGTGGTTACTGAGCTAGCGTTCCTGACAACAGTAACTCATTTACTTACAGTTGTCGCACTACGGAACTACTTTGTCAAGAATCGATGGATCAACCTTCCGCGCATCTTCTTCATGCTTGGCAACCTCGGACTCCTAGGATACACATCTTTCGTTGCATACTCGTATGAGCTAGCCAACATCAACATCTCTCAATCGCTGGCCTGCTTCTTCCAGAGAGAACGGCCGCCTTTCACTGCTGCATTCGGTGGCAAATGGGCTGCCCTACTCGTTGGTGCTATTGGTGGCCATGCGACAATTATCCTTGCCATGTACTGGCTCGATGATCCAAACAAGCCCAAACACCCAGATGATCTCTCGAAAGATGACCATGAGTGCAAAAAGTGGTGGTATTGGCTTGGTGCTGCCTTGCGTACGTGGGTTATTGCACCTGTATACTCCATTTACGGCATCTACATGGCAGGTGATGGCCTCAGACACACGCAAGCACTCGGTAAACCAAATGTTGATATTCATGGAAACGAGCGAGAGTGGAATTTTGGCCAATTCTTGCCGGTATTGCTGCTGGCTCTGCCGGCCTTTGCCGGGTGGGAAAGTTTCTGGGAAGAAAAGGATGAAGATCGGGAGAATTACTTTGGGCGCCATAAGAGGCCGTCGAGGAGTGGGACAGACAGTCAACTCAATGTGATTAAGCTGTTGCCATTGGAGCCGAACGCGAATCTGCATAGATCTTCAAGGGATGTTTCCGTTGAAGAGAGGGATACTGAGAGTACTGGGACAAGACCCGTTGTTGGTAGCCGAGATGCAGCGACTGTTGCTGTGCCATCGCTGCCGACACACGAAACCTAACAATGAACCCTGCCTTCGACATCACCCGGAGTTCAAAGCATCGTAAGCATGGTGTATAGAGACTCGGGGATACCAGTATTAGCACTCAAAGAGACTCTTCTGTGGAGTTCTTTCGTGTATTCTTCTGTTGGGTTGTGATAGTCGTGACGATGTGACGTCTTTGCGGTCACAGGGGCAGTCATGCACCGTGGAGGCAGAGCATCGCTTCAACCGCAACGCATGACGAATGTCAGAGCGCCGATTCTACCATAGGTCTGTTGTAGTCCTATTAGAACACCAACTTGAGTTGTAATGTGAACGACGTTTTTGCCCTGTCGAACTTGATGAGTGTGCAACTCTCATGTTGCAATGGTGAGTTGCGTGTGTGTGTGTGGGAAGATGGCGACCAGCTGGTGGCGCATGTGCAAATGGCACTTTCGGCTGGCATCGGCCTTCTCAGTGTCAACAAGCTCGAGTACTCTCCTCGCAATCTCAATTGTACCTCATGGTGTGAGCTACGAGACTCCAGCAGTGGTCAGTAAGCCCTTGAGGAACCCAACCTCAGCGTACAACGCCTTGGTCTCTTGTAGGATCCTTGCTTCGTTCGCACGCAATTGGATCACTTCAGCCTCAAGTGAGGCAGTATATGCTTCTTTCCGCTCACGGTGGGTTCTGGCTGAGATGAATGGGACTGGAAACTTGAACGTGGTATATCGTTACGCACCTTTGCGCTCGACGGATCTGTTCTTTGCGCTTCTGTTGCGGAGTTGTTGTGTCTTGTTGCGAGTCTGGATAGTATGAGATTAATGACATGTTGTTATATGAAGCCCATAGTAAAGATGATCGGCACGACGTCCAAAACCAGCAGAAACGCCGGCTACCCCTAAAACTGACCTTGTGGGGAGCCTTTACTTGCCTTGTAGGGCTTGAAAGTGAACTTCATTGTTCAAGGCCTTGTGAAGGTAGTGTCGGAAGTGTTCCAGAAAAGAGTAAAGGAACAGAATACTGTTACTTCAGGATCTGTTCCTGAGGGGTCACGATGAGCTCCACGCCAAGAAGGGCCGACAGGCCCTGTGACAAGGAACATGAGACATGTCAGATTTTGTGTTATGAACCCGCAGCTAGTGCTGAACTGCCTCGCTAACCTTTCAAGGCAAGTGTTCAAGAATCAGTATTCCCTCATTAGGACTAGAACCAGTACGATACAGGGGCTGTTTCGCGTGTGAGCTAATCTGGCCAAACGAATATGGGACGTGCTGAACTGACATGTACTTAGCCAGAATAGGGAATCTTGGTTGGATAATCCCTATGAACAAGGCCAGGCCAAAGGCAGATGGGAGAGTCAACTGCAATGTATAAAATAGGTACCAACCGCCAACAAAGCCATGGCAGATCAGCTGGACTCTTCATCTTCAATTCATACGCTCTTTATACCTTCCCCAATACTTGATCGACATTGTCATAAATCAACATTTTCCTCCGAAATGCCAAATCTACCTTACCTCAGCATCTTTTCAATTGCGCTGCTTTCCTCTGTTGCAGCAGCAGCACCTCATCAGAGGCATGGCGCAGGTGCAGTCCAAAATAGCAGGCCAAGCTGCGGTCAGCAAGCAAGCGGCAATGCCGCAACGACTGGGAAAGCCATTTACTTTCTCACGAATGATGCTAGCAATGCCGTAGTTGCTCTCCCCATCGCAGGCGACGGTAAGCTATCCAAAGGAACAGTCACTCCGCTGGGTGGCGCAGGATCGAATTCGCTCGATGCTACGGGCGCAAAGGCAGCGCCAGATGCGCTCGTTGGTCAGTCTGCGCTGACGGTTGTTGGACAAGTGAGTCTCGCAGATATGCTGGTGATAGATCTTCTGCTAACCGAGCTAGAATCTGTTTGCAGTTAATGCAGGCTCCAACACCCTTACCATGATGTCCATCTCGGCCAAAGACCCTACTGCGCTCACCATGGTTGGCAAGCCCGTGGCAGTGCCTGGTGAATTTCCCAACACAGTCGCCGCATCTGCGAAGAACCAGTTGGTCTGCGCCGGCACAACAGGGGCTGCAGCAGGCATCTCCTGCGCCAACTTCAACAAAAAGGGACTTGGGCAAATGGACAAGCTTCGCGTCTTCGATATTGGGCAGTCTACACCTCCCGTGGGCCCTACCAATACTGTCTCACAGACATTCTTCTCGGCCGACGAGTCCAAGCTGCTCACCACTGTCAAGGGCGATCCCGCTGTCAACAACACGGGCTTCTTGTCCGCCTTTCCTGTGCATCAAGCCAAGGGGGCATCTTGCCTCTCCAAGCAGGATGTGCGCAGCTCTCCAGCCGGGACCGCCGTCTTGTTTGGCTCCGCCGTCATGCCAAATGACCCGAACTCCATCTTCGTGACCGACGCTTCCTTTGGTGCTGCTGTTCTGTCGCTTGACGCCAAGAATCAAGCAACCGTGAAGAAGGCCCAAGCCATCGACGGCCAAAAGGCGACGTGCTGGGCCACCATCTCGCCCGCAACCAACAGCGCCTTTGTGACAGACGTTGGCGTCAACCACGTCGTGGAAATGAGTCTGCAAGACGCCAGTATCCTTGGGAATCTGGATCTGTCGGCAAACGGCGACCCCGGACTCATTGACCTCAAGGCTGCAGGGAACTTTGTCTATGCGCTGAGCCCAGGCAATGGAACCACGCCGGCAGCCGTGACTGTGCTGGATGTCTCTGGTGGACAAGGCTCGATGAAGCAGGTGCAGCACTTTGAGTTGAGCGGTATGGCTGGGAAGAATGCTCAGGGTATGGCTGTTATGTTGTAAGGCGAGGAAGTGGCTAGCAGTACCGTCCATAGTGGTGGGTGCATAGTGTATTTGAGCAGAGTCGTCGACTAGATCACTGTCTAGTGGTTCATGAGAGTGAAATCAGTATGCACAATCCAGTAGTTGGAAGTTGGAATTTTGATGTGTTGTACTTGACGAGGATCCTTGGAGCTTCATGTGACCATGACGCGGCGCGGGTCCCGTGTGGTAGCCTTCCACGCGCTATCCGCGTGGGGCCTTGCCCAGAAAGACGAAGTCGCATCGTACAATGCCAAATCGGGCGATGAAGCACCTCGACCAACCCGCCAAAGCGCTCTTGCATTCGTACTGTGCCGGCGCTTGGGAGGAAGGTTTCTTCATGTTTCTTCGCTGTCGCCGCGTATAGTCAGGCCAGTGCTGCAAACAGCTGAACCACGACGCGCGATCGATGGTTGGTCCACATGCAGTCCAACCCCCGCTAAACACCAGGCGGCGGCTTCGCCCAGCACCAACCTCCCAGGAGCATGTCGCCACCATTCCGCCCGGGCCGGGACTCGGGAGACGCTGTTGTCAGCATAGCCACGCAGGCGTGAGCGGTTAATGGACGCCGTACCTGCAGTGAGCCTGTAAGACACGCGTCCCGCCCTTGCTTCCCAAAATACCGGCTGCCCCGAAGACTTTGACCTGACCCTTCTTCTGCCTCGCCTTGAGTCTCCAGCAGCCAAGCTTCAACCGTGTGTACCAAGCCTCTGTTGCAAAGCTTCATTGCTTGACTTTCCGTTCGTTCATCGAAGACATTCGTTACTGCACGCCTCAATGTGGAAGTCGGTGATATGCGCGGCGGCGGTACTGGCCCGCGTAACAAGGGCGGCGAGTTACGATGATATTCCCGACATCGAGATCTACGGACAGCATTTCTTCTATACGAACAACGGCTCGCAGTTGTAAGTTTGCGGCTGATTCGCATGCACCCCACTTGCAGCGCACTGATTTGCTTTCTTCAGTTACCTCAAGGGTGTTGCGTACCAGCAAAACTACTCTCCGAATGGTAGCACCAGCGCCAACTCGAGCTACACTGACCCTCTCGCGGATGGCGATGCTTGTAGACGCGACATTCCCTACTTGAAACAGATCTACACCAACATCCTCCGTGTGTATGCCATCGATCCGTCCAAGAACCACGATGACTGTATGGCACAGCTGGCCAGTGCGGACATCTATGTCATTGCTGATCTTGGAGAGCCGGGCACATCGATTCGGTCAAACGACCCTGAATGGGACGTCACTCTGTATGAGCGATACACTGGCGTCGTCGATGCGCTCCAGAAATACAAGAACGTTATCGGGTTCTTTGCTGGAAACGAAAACGTCAGCTCCGACAACCAGACAGCCGCAGCTGCGTTTGTCAAGGCGGCCGTTCGTGATACCAAGTCCTACATTTCCAACCAGAAATACCGCAGCACGCTCGGCGTGGGCTACGCCACTGCTGACGTGCCCACCCGCAATGAGCTTGCCCACTACTTTGCCTGTGAGCCCGGCAATGCAGGCAATGGCACAGCCATCGACTTCTGGGGCTACAACGTCTACTCGTGGTGCGGTGACAGCAACTATGCTACCTCGTCCTACGGCGAACGTGTGCAATTCTTCTCTGACTATCCCGTACCCGTCTTCTTTGCCGAGTATGGGTGCATCGAGGGGTTGCCTGATGGCGCTACGAGCCGTCCGTTCACTGAAGTCGAGGTTCTGTATGGCAACATGACTGAAGTCTTCAGCGGTGGCATCGTGTACGAGTGGTTCATGGGCGCCAACGACTACGGCCTCGTCTCACTCACAAATAATGATGCCAGTGTCTCGCCGTATCCCGACTTCACTTCGCTACAAAGCCAATTGGCTACGGTCAGCCCATCGGTCACCCAGAAGAGTGCATACTCGCCCTCTCACTCGCCCCCAGCATGCCCTTCGGTGGGCGGGTCCTGGCTTGCGCAGGCGTCTCCTCTGCCACCAACGGTGAACCCACAGCTCTGCTCCTGCATGGTGCAAAGCCTACAATGCGTCTACACGTCAGATGACGACGAGGGCTACGGCGACGACTTCAGCTTCATTTGCGGAGCCAACGAAGCGTACTGCTCTGGCATCGCTCGCAACGCTACCACTGGAGACTTTGGAGGATACTCGGGGTGTGATCCCAAGGAGCAGCTCGCGTTTGCTGCCAACCAGTACTACCTTGGGCAGAGCCGGCGTGCTGATGCCTGCAGCTTCAGCGGAAGGGCGTCGGCTCAAAGTGCATCCACTGCATCCAGCTGTGCAGCCTTGCTGAGTGCGGTGGGGTCTGCTGGTACAGGCACTGTACCGACGGCGACGGGCAAGGGCACAGCAGCAGCGAGCTCGAGCTCCAAGGCTGCGGCTCCAAGTATCAATGCGCCGGGGTTCTTTGAGCATAGCGGATTGGTCATGGGCGCATATGCGACTCTGGCAATGGGCAGTTTGTTGGGCATGCTTGTGCTATAAAGAAAAGAGAGAGGGAGAAGAAGAAGCTGACATGGGTTGGGAGGTTCCTGGATACGGGGTCATGGTATCCACGTAATCTCGAGATTTGCAAAGAAGGAAGTAATGGGAATCTAATGACGGGACGACTGTAATGTTGCAAACCATGTGCGTGCATGCAGCATGCTGGGGAATTGGACTGTGCGGCGGGCGGGCGGGCTGGCGGGCAGGCATGGAGGACAGGAGTATGTAGAGTAGACAGGTAGGAGTGCAGGAGGGTTCGCTGTTGGGCGTCATGAAACACGCATCACCCATGCTCATTTCCTCCTGATGTAGATCGTGTAGTGTTGTGTCGTGTCGTGTCGTGTCGCATCGTGTCGCGTCGTGTCCAGAGCACAACAAAGCTTGTTCGATCATGCGCTCGGCGAGGTTCAAATTCGACAGTCCCCTGCGACCATTGCTGCCTGTCAGTGTGTGTGTGTACACAGTTACTGGGCAGTACACTTGGGCGGCGTGCTTGCTCTGATCGACAGCCCCCCCGCACCCCCACACGCCTCGTCGCAGCGACGCGTCAAGGCCCGAAGACGTCTGGTCGTGGACGAGCAGCAGCCTGCCAGCACACCGCCGTGCACGCCCGCCACCAGCACCAGCACACCACCCTCGCCATACCCATCTTCTCCTTCTGCCTCGTCCTGCGCACGCCGTGCCTCTTCACGCTGCCGCCGCGACCATGGGCACCCAGCGACGATACTCGGTCACGGGCCAGACGCCCCCCGACGCCGCCGAGGCCATGAAGGCGCGCTCGCCCAAGCTGCAGGCCCTCGACACCGGCGTGGCCCCCGCCAGCTGCGGCCTCTGCGAGCGCTGCGACGGCGCCGCCGAGGCCAGCACCATCATGGCCACCGCCAGCGACGACGGCGCCGCCGAGGCCGGGCGAGGGCGCAGACTGGCACTGGCCCAGGCTGGCACTGGCAGCGCCCTCGTCCGCACCTCGAGCAAGCGGTCCGCGACGCAGCTGCCCTCGCCCACGTCGCCCACGCAATGCCTGCCCCCCAAGATGGCGCGCTACCGTCTGGCTGACGCTGGCGCTGACCACGGCGCCCGGCCCCTGGGCCTCGAGCCCGACGTCCCACGCCTCGAGCAGCTGCAGCTGTGTGCCGCCCAGGACGACGACAACCACCACCACCACCATGGCCGCGGCCATGACGACCATGACGACCATGACGACCAAGACGACGACGACAACGACGGCATGGACGACTTCGCACTATCGCCCACCCACTCGCGAACCCATAGCCTCGACCGCATCTTGCAAGACGACGACAACGACGACTACGACACGCACCCACCACCTCCCCACCGGTATGCCTCGCACCCGCCCGTGACCTTGCTCACTCTGCCGCCCGAGATCCGCCACCACATCTACCGCAACTGCGACAACATCGTCCTCCACAAACCCCTGGTCTACTGCATCTCCACCTTCAACGGCGAGATGCAGCACCCGCTCGCCTCCGTCTCCCGCCTCGTCCGCGCAGAAGCCCTCGCCATCTTCTATAGCTACAACTTGTGGGTCATCAAGGTCGAGTTCCGCATCATGTACGATGCATTCCAGGACTGGATCATCCGCCTCGGCCCCGGTGCCCGTCTCCTGCGCCTCGTCAGCTTCTCTGTCCGCGGTGCCCTCTTCAAACCATGGCGAGCCCACACACAGACCGTTGTGTTGAACGGCCAGCCGACGCACGTTACCCCTGGCGCTGCAGCCTTCGATAACCTTCCCACCTTGTACTCTCCACCCGATGGGGACGCGAGCTTTCACATTGATCTCAGCGAGAAGTTCATCGGTGGCAAGGTGGAGCTTGTGCGCAATGACGGTACCACCGAGGCAGGGGAAAAGGCTACCGCTTTTTTGCGCCGGCTGGTTCAAGGTCTCTGGGAGAAGAGACGAGCGGGTACGCTCAACGGGCAAGACTGGATCAGCATGGTCGACGGCTTCATTTCCTTCGTCTGTGGCTGGTGACCCAACCCATGCTCGACCGACTGTCCAGAACAACTGGATTTACCTTTCTTTCGCATTTCACCTTCTGTCATATGCGTTTGAGCAACATTTGCATTTTCTGCGGCGTCTGGCGTTCTCGACACGGAAAAAAGGTTATCGTGATGACGGATTCAATCTATTTACCCAACTCATTGAGTCTTTATGGGTATCCAAGTGAGGCTATGGAAGATATCGAGAGGATACATAATGTTCCGACGCATCAAATTTTCGTTTTCGTACAAGGAGATTTTCCACTTTCCACTTATACTATATACCCCACAATCTACATATTCTACACAATTCAGCACTGCCCCTGTCAACTGCACGTGAACATGATGGACATCTCCTTACAGTGTCTCTATCCGCCTCAAGTTCATCTACTCCCACTCTTGCTTTCTCCATGGTTTTGCAAGTAATGAGCAGCGTCCTCTACTACTATGAACCTCACACCAAAGAAATGCTCGTCGTACCCAGATCTTGCGTTTTGTAAAAACACACAATCTGATTGCTTCATCTCAGGACACTGTCGAAAAGCCCGGCGAGAGCGTTGGTTGTGGATACGCACATGCTAACATGAGGTAGGAAGTGATGGCTTGTACGTAGTGACTAAACAATCGACAAAGTATGGGTAAACACATCGTAGATTAGAGCCGTGTATGAAATTGATCCAAGGGCGAGTCTGATTTAGCTGTATGGTCTGTAGACACTTTGTACTACGGTGAAATATTTGTTTCGGCAGTTACAATCCGAATGTGGTTCTCCAGCCGCCCGCAACCTCCAACTTCACCACACCATAGGTGGCACGGGCAGCTAAGACTTTGACCGTATGTGGGTACTTTACTCACGGACCAATTATAGGGCACGAGGATTTGGCGAGCTGGTGGAGGAGATGAACTCGTCATCATTCAGAATGTTGCTCTACACGGGATTTTGACATCTCAAATCCATCATACCATGTCTTCTTAACCTTTCAAAACTTCCCAATGGCCAAATTTCCTAACATCTCCCGTCCAGTGACCCACGTAGTTCGCCACAACGTCGGGAAATCCAACGTACTCGAAAGCGCTACAACCAAATCATCAGCCTCCTCCCTCTTCATCACCTCACGATCAGACATGACTTACTATCAGCATACCCAAAGAACAGCATAGGCGGAATCCACCCCCTCGCATACTCCAATGCGAAGCAGTTCGACTCCATCTTATACTGCTTCACCTCCCCCCTCTTCAAATGATGCACACTGCCCTGCGGATACCTCTCCGGCTCATACACGCCCGGAGCCGGCGCATACGCCAACTGCTCGCCCTTCAAAATGTGGAAATAGTCATCCGCCGTATGCCGACCTGTATGACCCTCTGTCCCAATCGCCGTACCAAAGATGATCAGGTACTCGGTCACAGAGGCGTGGATAATGTACATTGCGCCCATGGCTCCACCGGCATTGTTGAACATCCATTCCTCATCTAGGTTCACGTGGCTAGAGTGGGTGGAAGAGAGAGAAGAGACAATGTGGGATACTACTGCGCTAGTGTCGTTGCCGTGCAGTGACAGGGCTTCTAGGGAGAGGGCGTGTAGTTCTGAGGGAGTGAAGATGTAGAATTTGGGGAGGTGGGATTCTAGCATGTACATTACGGTTGTGAGGCCGCCGAGCAGAAGACCCAGAATAAGGAGGAGGCGCATGGCTACGCAGTATGGATTTGACAACGTTTTGGAAAGAACTGTGTGTGAGAATTAGCAAAGACACAATTCGAGTTGTTGAAAAACGAAGATCATTACAGGAGAAGGTGATATGCCCCTACGCCGCACGTGCCATCCGGATAGGAGTAACCCGGAAGTCCGGATCATCAGTTTCATGTTTGGACAACATGACTTGTCACTCCCATCTTGATTTCACTCCAGCACTCGCTTGCTGCAGACTTCTTCAACTACGAGAAAAGTTGCATTATAGGTGCTACGCGCGTCACACTTGTACCATACTTTCTCAAAGCAATCACACAATAGGATAGAGGCTTCGACGCTTGTATGACACAGCAGCTGGCGTAACAAGTCGAAGTGCAACTCAAATCCTGTTCCAACAAACCACCAATCTTGAGTCATCAACGTGTTGGGGAGCATATTTCAAGGCGATTTTCCTTTGATCCTGTATTCAGGAATAGTATTGCGGCACCACTGTTCTGTGAGTCTTATGCCCAGATCGCGAAAATTCAAGCCTAGAAAGACAAATGTGAATATGGTTGAAGAAATAGATTTCAGCCCAAGTTAGTGGTGGATTGTTCATGCGGAGACAGACGAGGACCCATGGATGCTTTACTGAGCCAAGTCGAAGTTCATGTTAGTCGGACTGTAATGTAAAACATAGTGAGTAACAATACCGCCACGAGTGACTTATCAGAGCAACCCAACATTACATTTGAAGAAAATCTTATAGCTATCCTGGAATCACTACAGCAAATTGAATGCAACAAATAGGGTCATCCCAGTGAGTGACGATTAAGCTGGCAGCTCCGGATTGAGGCACTGGCCCTTTTCTCAGTGGCTGATTGAAGCTTGTTCAATCTCGAAGTGATGCATGTCTGGCTGTGGGTTTTGCTTTGCTTTGCTTGGTGTTGGCTGCATCTCTGAATAAGCTCTTGATACTCTCTGCTTATGGACCCTACCTATAGCTCTTTTCCAGCTTCCATCTTTCTGGGAGTTAGCCCTGTCTAGTAATGGTATGGTTCCTGGATCGCCAATTTGCAGCGGTACAATCCACCCCCACCTCGTGCAGGTGTTGATGGCATCTTGAGTGTCATTGGTATGCTAAATGCCTCAATAATCAAGATCTGCCTTCGCTTCGTTGGCATCGTAAGGGAGCAGTGTTGCCGTTTCTCGCCGAAGCAGTGGGTCACAACTGTTGATCACCCTGGCGGGGTCAGCGCACCAAAATCACAGCAATCAGCACCAAGTAAGCGGGTGCGCAAGAATGGAACGAGGAGAGTTGTCGTAGGTCATGCCATTCCAAGTACCGTATCATAAGGTCCTAGTTTGCCAAAGGAGCTATCTGCCGTTTGTGCAAGGCGCAGCCACATGCGCCATTCTCATGCTGGGAATGTGTGCCGACCTCATTTGCATGCGCGTGCCCTACGTATTCTACTCATAGTTGGACTGGATGGCTGCCTCAAGAGCCTTGGGGTTGGCGCCAACGACCTCTGCAATTTTGTCGCCGGCCTTGAACAAGAGGAAGGTGGGCATGGCGCGGATGCCGAGTTCTTGCGCCACATCGGGGACCTCGTCGACGTCGAGCTTGAAGAAGCGGGCGTTGGGGTACTTGTCTGATAGCCTGTGCGACTTGTCAGACGGATGGCTTCGCGGAGCGCAGAGCACGCCGACAGAGACTTACTTGACTACTTGGGGAGCAATGACTTTGCATGGACCGCACCACGTGGCGAAGCAGTCGAGAACCATAAGGCTGTCCTTGACGTTGAGAGCCTCGTCGAATGCCGACTTGCTGTGATTCACCGCGTCAGCCACCTGGGCTCCAGTCTGGGGCACATGACGTCGCCTGCCCATGTCCAACTGAGACGGACATGACGTTGCAAGTGAGACGGGTACTCACGTCTGTAGGTTGTGTACGCCCTTCTTGTCGTCGCTCATCTTGGCTGTGTTGGAGAAGAACTTTTGGGTGAAAAGTGGGCGGTAAAGATTCGAGGTCGATGTGGGGTGGAGGGAGGCTGTGTGTAGGCGCGCAGAGGTAAGTAGGCTTCTGGTGATGCGCAATGACGACGGCGCAGCGAACATGATATAGGCACTCGCAGAAAGAACAGTGAGACACGGGCAGAATGCGATTGATAAGGCTTGGCTGATGGAATGCACTGGCCGCCGACGCCGTTGCCGATGACAATTCAATTAATGCAGCGAGGCGCTTAGGTTTTCGGCAGAGGCGCGGACAACGTCCCTGCGCAAATCGACAACGGGAGTACCGAGCAACGGGAGAGGGAGCAGCAGACGGACAGAGAAGGGCAACTTACCAGAGCGTGAATGTTTGAGGGTTGTCCCGCGGCGCCAGGTGGAGAGGTCTTGAAGCCACCCGACGATGACTGATCGAGCTGGATTACTGTACAGGCGGCGAAGGTGGGCTCTAGGCGGCATGCGTAGATGACGTGCTTGCCCGATCGGCCGAACGCCCCAACCGCCCACGAGGCCCCTCCCTCCAGCCCTGGAGGGCTTGCACAGGTTGTCAAGCAGCCGCCCGTCTGATTACTGTATTGCGTAGAGCACAGTAAGTACTGTAAGACTCTTCCAGCACTAGAGGACCTAGTGGGCCACTGTGGCACTCGAGTCTATCACCAGTGCGAGGTTGTGCAAGTTCAATAACACAGGATACAATGAAGATAAAATGCGATCTGAGCGCACACATCTACCACACGTTTGAACCTTTTGTTCCCATTCCCAGATGCCCCGGATGCCCCAAGTGTTCCTAGATCGAAAGAGAGAATTATACAAAGGCCGCCCCAGGCAGCACGTGGTATCACAGCCATGACAAAGAAATAACCCAAAAATCCCAATTCAACGCCGTGCAATGCAATCTCCTCCAACGGCCCAACCGTGGACTAGCCCTACCATCTATCCAGAGGGTGTCTGAGACATGTTCCAAGCTCTAGACCATCCAGGAACCATGATGCCGCCAAGCTAAATAAACACACTGATAACATGTAGGAAAATGGGTAAAGAGCGACAAGAGTGGGTTGTGGTAATGACTGACGGATACAAAGGAAAGATCGGAAGGAGCGGCGTAGCTTGGCAGACATGTGGTTCTGAGATAAATCTAGAGTCAGAAATCAATCAGCTACTCCTATTGGAGGGCTCGGGTGTGCGAAGACGTGCTCGATCGCTTCTGGATATCCAAAAGTCTAGCAGAGCCCGCACTAAGATGGCGGACATGCTGCTTTCCAAGATCAACACTCTTAGCCCGTTGTACCATCATCGGTTCACTGTCTGACGCTGGCGAGTCTGGGGCTCCGGGCCCTAATTCGGCATTGCTGGTAAAAGGATCCTCCGATGATGTTGGCGCATCGGTGAACATGCTGAGCAGGCCTTCGGTCGACTTGACTCGAGCTTGACGATGTATAATAGTAGGCTGACGCCCAACACTACTCTTAACAACCTCTGGAGTTT
The DNA here is from genome assembly GCA_010093695.1 of Plenodomus tracheiphilus IPT5. NCBI lineage: Eukaryota > Fungi > Ascomycota > Dothideomycetes > Pleosporales > Leptosphaeriaceae > Plenodomus > Plenodomus tracheiphilus. The sequence continues at coordinate 209,917 of MU006331.1, forward strand.
CACTGGACGTCGGCGGCGGTGCAGGTGTTGGTCCTGCTTCTCCTTCTTCCGCTTCTTCAAACTCTGCAGCGGCATCCAGGGCCATTAGCATACTGCTAGCCTTTCTGCCCAGAACTTCATGTGAGTAAGCAGATCTCGAGGGCTCGTCGATGGCTGGGGTCAATTTCTTGAAGTACTCGTCATCGGCCATGCCCAGCTCCTCATAAGATGCGTTGAAGTCATCATATCGCTGGAGGCCGGAAGACGTCATGCTGGAGTGAACCTGCGATCTATTTGATGCTCGCTTCAGTGGCCTCCCAGACAGCCACGATCCCTCAGAATCGACAGAGGCAAGTGACTGGGACATTACATTGCCGACTGGCAGTCCTGGACTGACGGGTGAGTCTGAACGGAGACCTGAATGCGAGCTGACAGATTGCACTCGAAGGTCAGCAGGAACTTGGTGATTCCGTCGAGCAGCGAGTGCGCTAGTAGAGGAAATTTCTGGTGATTGCACCCGGGAGTCGGGTGGTGAGAGGGGAAACTCGGGCAGATCCTCTCTGAACTTTGACATTGTGCGACGAGGTACGCTCGATGGCCTCTTGATGGTAATAGGCGGGGTGGCAGGCATGTTTCCAACCAGGTGGGCAGGAAGGGGCTGTCGAGACATGGATTCGCGGGAAGTGTTGGAGAACGAAATCTCGGAAGGAGTGATTCGGCCTTGATCCTGCGAGTTTCGCTTGCCCCGTCTGAACAGCGATGCAAAGATGCCCATGCGCCGTCCTTCTGAGCTGCGCCGACGGCTCGAACCTCCGTGGGATATCAAATTGGTGTCTGCCGTTTCAACAGGGTGAAGAGAGCCACTTCGGGTTGGATCGTGGAATTGTTCGGCGGAAGCAAAAGGGTCCTCCTGAGCAAGCTTCTCTGAGATTAGTTCCGGTAACTCGGACACGTTGGATGGTCCACGTGTATGCACTTGGGCGGATACGCTGCCACGAGAATAGCGAACAGCCCTTGCATCTGACACAACAGGATCTTCCATGGGGCTGTCAAGCGGAGTAGGTAGTTGGTTATTTCTATGAGATGTTGGTGTCACAGGAAGCGTTTCTCTCCACTGTGGATGTGTTGGAGTCGACGGACGAACGTCTTCCATGGGCGTTGATGATGTGTCCTTGTCGATGCCTAGGCCAACAGCGCCAGTGGCCTCTCTACGCGGGGTGCCGGGCGTGCCGCCTACCTCAGCGGCCTGCTGCTTTTCTGCACGTCGTTCCAGCCTCCGCCGTAGACGCTCGGATTCAGCTTTTGCCTTCTTCTCCCGGCGTCGATTGTCTCTTTCCATGATCTCGCGCAATGCACCAGCGTCAAGGGTGTCGGCGAGGTCATCGATTCTGCTTGAACGCTTGCTCTGCATATCGTCTCGGCTGCTGAGCGGTCTGCGTTCTCTTCGCGTACTGGTCTTCTCGCTATATACGTTTGGTGAAGTGCGGTCGCCACCATGGTATTGCGAGCCAATGGAGCAGCGAATCGTGGGGCGCGGCGAGAACATGTCAAGGGCGCTCACTCGGAAGGCGCGGGTTTCCGAGATGCCCGACATGGAGGAGTGGATGGACTCTTCGAGGGGTAGTGAGACATTGGAGGGTGGCCGCTCGAAGCGTTGGCCTGGGCCGCCTTTGACCTTCTTGCTGTCTCGGCGTTGCATGTTGGTCGAGTTGCCGGCTGGTCGCTTCTGGGGCATGGGGAGGCTCATGGCACGAATCTCCTCCTCGCGGACGTGATCGTGGTCTTTGCGCCGCCTGCTGGACATTCGGCGGACCAAGGAAGAGTCGGTCGGGGGGTCCCTGCGCAGGGATTGGGGGCGTTGCAGCTTGCCTCTAGTGCGCGCCGAGGGCGGCGACAGGCTGGCGTGGGAGTGGGAGTGGAAGTTGTAGGGGATGCCGGTGTGATGCTGGGTGAGGGGGCGGAGGTGCGGGCTGTGTTGGAGGCGGCGTTGGTGAGGCAGAGCCGTCAAGTCCTCGACGCTCGAGCCAGCGTCTGCGTGGGCGTCTGCAGTCGTGGCGAAGGGGTCTGCAGTGTGCAGGGCCTTTTCCGCATCGCGCATCGAGGCCGTCGACCGTGGGCTGCCCCTCCGACGACGGGGACTGCGCTGGCTGGGCGCCCGTCGCAGGCCGTCGGGGCTTCTGGGTGCTGTGGCATGGTGCTGGGCTGCGGCCGGCCGCTGCTTCTCTGCAACGGCGGCGGGTCGACCCTCTTTTAATTTGGCGGCCTTCCCGCTGCGTCGCCCAAACAGCCACGGCATCGAGGGAGCAGTGTCTGGCGGCGGTGGTGGTGGTGGTGATGGTGGGTGTCTCGTCACGGCGTCACGGTGGGAGCGCGCGGACGCGACGTGCGTGCGTGTGGTGTGGACAGCGATATGCGGGTGCTATCTGCGAAGGGACGTGGTGCACTGCTGGCGGAGGGGCTGCATGGTCGCGCGTGGGCGGGCGGAGTCGGCAGTAGCACTGACACTGGCGCTGGCACTGATACTGGCTCCCACAGGCTGCGTCCAAGTCCACAGCAGCAGCAGTCTACCGCTAGGTAGTTCTGACGGCGGGTTCTGGCACTTGGCGCACTCCGGGCTGCTGCGCGTGGGTGCGTGGGTGCGAGGGTGCGAGGGTGCCCGAGGGGCGGCAGCGGCGTCGAGGGCCAGACAGGGCGGCGTGGGTGCGGTGGTGCGGCGGTGCGGTGGTGCGGAGGTGCGGTGGTGGGCGTTGGCTATGTTGCGTTGTTGGGTGTAGGTGAGTGGGTGGGCAGGGCTGGCAGCGAAAGGGAGGGTGATCCACCGCGGTGGCCCTGCGAGCGCTGGCACTGCCCAGGTGGTGACTGGAGGCGTGTGTGATGTAAGGGATCCACCGAATCTTGGAAACGGCTGCGGGCTCGACCCTTCGGCGGACCAGGGAGGGGGTGGGCACTGGGCGCACCCCAAAAATATCCTCCAGAGCACCCGTCGTGGTCCTTTTGTTCGGGGAATAGCCACGGCCTGCCAGGGCCCTGCCCAGGTGGGCCGGGCGGGCGCTGCGTCGCGAACTCGTTCCCTGGGCGTGCCTGGGCAGTACTGCGGCGCGCCCACTGTGTCTACCTACCGTATGGATGGATGGACACTGGCACCCTCCACTGCAGGTGTACACGGTACATGCACAGTACTGTGTAGAGTCGCCATCGAGGCAGACCTGAGGGGGCGCTCGCCCACACGTCTCTCGTCCAGATTGTCCCGTCGATCGCTCGGTGACGGCGGACCAACGACTGGCACGACTGGCAGCGCTGGGCCGGTGGCAAGGTCGCCCTCTCCAGCCCTCTGCTCCCCACATGACAGGCCCGTCGTCAAGAGCTGCCTTGGGCTGCTGCTGCCAGGCCCCAAGTGGCTACTCGACACGGCCAGCGCCACCAGCTCTCGTGCCTCATCAGCCCAGTCTGCCAATCACGCCGTCCATCCGCCGAGTGCGTCCACGGCGGACTGCATCCTCGAGCATCGCTCAACCTCTCGCCCACTTCTGCGCAGACTATTGACTGTCGACGCGACTTGGACAGCCACGTCGGCCGTGCAGCCAGCCGAACGCTCGCTTGCCGGGTCTACGGGAGCATCACCATGCTGCCCCTCCCAATCATGCCAGCCCAACTCGCATGCTTCTGCAGCAGCCCCTGCTCCACCGCTGCAACATCAAACAACGTTGTCCATAGTATCCACTCAGGTACCCGGGACCAGGGCCAGATCTGTCGCAGCTTGCTACAGGCTAAGTACTGCGTATGTGGGCAAGTCCGATCGCCAATCTGCACCGACATCACGCTCAATCTGCAACAAAATAACCCCCAAAAACAGAACTACTGCAGAAGAGCCGCCCAAGCAACTCTGCCTCTGGGACGTCTCTCTACTCACATGAGTCCGCATTTCACCCTCCGAGAGGCGGTGTAACATGGCAAGCGTGGCATGGCATGTTGGTACCAATTCCTCTGTCTTGTCTTACCTTGCCCAACCGGTGTGCCATGTTACGACGAGGTTGGTATGCACAATACTCTGTTGTGCCAAGTTACTACTCAACCAAGCAACCATTGCGAAACGAATGCTTCGTGGCACTCGACCGGCCAAAGTTTAATTTGGCACGCGCGTGAAGGCGTCGTTTCGCACAGGCAAAGTCGACTTGATTGGACTGCGTGAGATTTCCCATCTCTCTGCGTGTTGGGCACTGGAACTGGCTCACGCAGACACCGCCTCGTCATGGTACGAAAAGCGTACATTTCCTCCATGCTCGGGTACATCCCGTCCGTGGCCAATCGTGGAGTTGTTGAAGCCTCACAAGTCACACGAGACACGACAAACGGGGAAGCATAGTCGTGCGTCCAAGCGAGCATACCTAGGTACTGTACAGTGTACATAGGCCATCGCACACTACGGTGCGCCTGTAGTGCCCATGGTACACAGCGTCGTCGACGGCGGTCGTGGACCAAAATCGCAAGGATCCACAGCAAAGGTACGTCAATTCCACAGACTGTCTTGGTGGTCACAATGCGCAATGTCATCGCTCGGTCGAAAGCTCTACCTACCGTCTGTGAGACAACATGGCCTAGGTGAAGGTGCCCAGGTGGTCCCAGGGACGCACCCAGGGACGCTGATGTTGACCAGTCTCAATCGGGCCTAGTCCCCCAAGCACCTGCCTCGCCAACATCGGACATGGGTGGGTGGGGTGGTGTAAACAAACACCAGAGCGGGCAAGCATACCACCCACCACTACCACCGCAATCATCAGCAGCGACGCAACGCACCACTCTGACAATACACACACTGCCCACACCTATCCCAACATGTCGTACAATCCGCGCATGAGCATGGCGCGCACTACAACGGCGCACCAGCAGCAGCGTGCGCCCGCCGCGAACGAGCACGATGCATTCATGACACTGGTACGAAATAGTCTGGCCCTGGTAGAAGCGCATGAGATTGACAGCAGATAGCCCGATGGCGAGATCGCGGGGTGCATCACAGACATTGGCATCAGCTTCAGCGTGTCGGACCTGCAGAAGCCGAACCCACAAATCATTCAGAAAGTCTTCGAGTGGCTAGCCGAGCTACTGATGAACACTACACGCGAAGTAGTTGCACCAGCTGTGCGTGCTGCGGCCGAGGACATGTGTGGGCAGGATGCAGAACGCATCTTCACGAGCGACACGCGCGATTTGATGGCCTTCTTCGTCATCCTGCGCAAGTTACTCCGCGAGTGTGGCATCCACGACTTCACCTTCAACGACCTCTACAAGCCTACACACGGCCGGTTGGTCAAGATCTTCTCCTACATGATCAACTTCATCCGCTTCCGTGAATCGCAAACAGAGGTCATTGACGAACATTTCAACAAGGCAGAGCGCACCAAGCTCCGCATCGAACAGTTATACAATGACAAGCAGGCCAAGGAGACGCAGCTGGCAGACCTGGAGCGCAACCGTGCTGCAACCCAGAAGCTCATGCAAGAGAAGGAAAAGCGCAACAACGAACTCAAAAACAGACTGCTCGAGCTGAAGAGGGGCCAGGAAGCGGTCGCTGACAAGTTGGAACGAGCACGGGCAGAGCAAAATCGTCTCAAGGAGCTGCTGCAGCACAAGGCTGAAACCAAGGAGAATGTCCAACGCGAAGTCATCAAACTAAAGCCCTACACCCAGCAAAGCCCCACTGCATTAGAAGACTCGCTGCGCGATCTGAACGACCGTCTTACAACCGACAAGACCCAAATTGATGTCCTCGACCGCCGGGCCCGTGCATTGCAGACCTCTACAGACTCATTTGCTGTTGTAGCAACTGACGTCACTTCGTGTACAAGACTGCTTACAGATGTACAAGCTGATCTTGCAAGAGAAGAAGAAGAACTTGCCAAGGCTGGACGACACAGAGACGCACTGGCAGATCGCAGTAACAACGTGCGCGACGTTGAACGACAAGAACGTCTTCTCCAGAAACAATTAGGCAACATTAATGCGCGGACAGACAAGCTTAAGACCAAGGCAGATGATGAGGCTGAACGAGCCCGCAAGCGTATGGAAGATCTCAATGAAACGCACATAAAGCTGGCTGAAGAGAGGGGTGAGAAGGGACGGGAGGTGGAGAGGCGGCGCGTGCGCATTGAACAGACGGAGAAGAAGATGGCAGAGCTGAAAGACAACATCGAGAATGAAGTACACGCTGCACACGCTGAATATCTCAAGATGGAGAGCCACATCAAGCTCTATGTTACTGAGATGGAACAGAGTATACCCTGATGTTGATTTTTTTTTATATGAGCAATGACGGCGTTTTGGGTATGAATAGGGACGGACTAAGCTGGCGAATTTATATACTTCTTGTACCTGCTTCCACACGGCTTTTCCTGTGCTTGCCTTCGGGATTAGACGATCTGGTTGTTTGCAATTCTTTGTCTTAACGTATTCCAATGTTAGTCACTGTTGTACAGCCATGTGCAGGGCCCGGTAGAGTCGCAAGATCATTGTAATAGTTCAACTGCATAGTTCAAGCATTTGGCACATTAATGTCTCGGTTTGTCCGAGCGTCTCATGTAATAAACGTCTGCGTGAAAACGGCGTAATGGATGATAGCACTAGCCTAGCCAACCCACGTTTAAGACACAGCACCAAACTAGTCGTCTGTTCTAGGCTAGTTGTCCAGCCATTGAGTGCAAAGGTACCTTGTAACACTCCTCTACCATGAACGTCATGACCAACGTCACCTAAGCCTCCTTCGAGGCAACTAGTGCGGGTGCCCTTGCGCTACTGGCGCTGCTAGCATTCGCCTCATAGGCATGTTGCTCCATCATGCTCCAGTCCCCTGAACGATGTCAGTATCATTTTCAAACATCAAGTTGAATGTTCTGACTTACCAATCTGCTCATCTCCAAATTGGTCGATATCGAGACCCATCATCTCAGCCTCTGAGCTGACACGAAGGTGCATACCCGGAACATATTTGAGGGCATACAATATGATGCAAGATACCACAAACGAGTACGAAGCAATTGCTGTGATTTCAGCCAGCTGACGACCAATTTGCACGCCAACACCGTCCATTCCACCAAGTCCGTCGTAGGGGCCCATACCATCGAGATCGTAGATCCAAGCCTGCCCAAAGATGCCAGTAAGGAATGATCCGACCATACCGCCAATACCATGAAGCTTGAATACATCCATGCCTTCATCAATCTTAATCCACATGTCCACGTTCTGGCACGATGAACACACAGCACCCGTCACGAATCCAATCAGTGCAGCGATCCAAAGCGATACGTAACCAGCAGCGGGTGTAATACCAACGAGACCAGCAATTGCACCAGAGCATGCGCCTACAACAGAGAAGTGCCCCTTCGTGCGAATATATTCTACGGCGACCCAGCCTAAGACGCCGAAGGAAGCGGCAGTATTGGTATTGAAGGCGGCAAGCATGGAGCGAACAGTTCCATTGAGGGCGGATCCGCCGTTGAAACCGAACCAACCAAACCATATGAAAACTGTGCCGATGAAGACGAGGGTAGGGTTATGAGGTTTGCCATGGATCTTGTCGCCTTTGTGGAGACGTTTGCCGAGCACGAAGGCGTAGGCTAGGGCGGAGGAACCGGAGGCAATGTGGACAGGGCCCTGAGAGCTTGAATTAGTTCTGGATCTCGTAAACGTATCAAGGGAACAAAGATATACTCACCCCTCCAGCGAAATCTAATGAGGGCAAATTGAATAACCACCCATTAGCGTTCCAGGTCCAGCACGCAATAGGACAATACACGATCGTCGCCCAGATAAAGGCAAACACCATACTTGGCAATATCCTGCCTCTTTCGAACGAGCCTCCAATCACTAGCTGCACAGTACACGTGCAAAATAGCATCTGATACAGGCAAAACACGATCTCTGGGAGGAAAGCGGAGCCAGGGGAGGGAGCAGACATGACATTCTTGAGTCCGAAATTGTCCATGTTGCCTATGAAGGGACTGGCTGTGCGAGAATAAGCCAGTGAATACCCCCAGAAAAGCCATTGGAAGGTTACGACGCCGCAGACGGCGAAAGATTGGAAGAGTAGTGAGAGAGCAGAACGTCGGCGGGCCAGGCCCGAGTAGAGGATGCCGATGCCGGGAATGATCAAGAAGACAAGAAATGCTGATTGAACGTTTTAGCGAGATGTATATTTAGAGGGGATTTTCTCGAGATAGCTTACTCATGATCTGCAATAGAGTATGTTTGTTAGCAATGAAGATCTGCCAGTGAATGGGATGGGGAGCGACCCACCATGAGATAGATGTAGTGGAATTCCAGCCCTGCATACTGGGCGTTGACATTTTCTATATTGGGGTTCCCGCCATTGGGCTTTGCTTCGTCGAACTCGGGCTTCAGACTTGTTAGTTCTTTCCTTAAAATGTGGAGTAATGTGCTCATGCATGGTCGTTTGACGGATCAGCCATTGATCAAAACAATACTGGTACAAATGCTAACTCCAGATCATGCTGAGCAGACGCCCAGATTGCATGATAGTAACGCAGATATGATACTTACAGTCGCTAGCTCTTGCCTTGTACGCAACATATTGTCTTTGATCGATAATCTCGAATGTCTGCCTCAGGAAGATGAGTACAAGATTCACAACCCGCACAGTGGGTCCCTGCCTCTTCAAGTACTCTTCTCAAACGTATATGGCGTGTTGACTCTTCCTTACCGTGGCCAATTTACCAGGATTCGATACCAACGCGCCGTTTAACCTGGCTTCGCTTCCCATCCTTCCCGTCCTGTCCTCCCTCCTAGTACACGCGCAGGCCCCACCCCCAATCTCCTTTCTTGAACGCCGTTTTAGGACGATAAAAGTCCGGGTTGCGAAGATACAGCCTTTAGAAAAAATGGCGCCTATGATTGCGCCGTTGGTTGGGCTCAACGCCATCACGGTTAGAATGAAGTGATCCTGCGAAAACAAGCACGGCAAATCGCACCGGATCAGGAGTCTTTGTTGATAAAACGCCCATGTTCGGTATAGTACTGACGGGTGGGATGATAGCTAGAGTAATGTGTGGTGGAAGTGGAGGACTGACAAGAGGCTTGATCGCTTGAGGGTTGATAAGGAAGTGTGCGAATGCGGTCTAGTGGCTGTTCCTGCGTGATAACGGTGTTCGGCGTTCAGAGTAATTGATTGGGTCATGGGAATCGTGGCGTCCTGTTGTCCTTGTAGACATGATGATTACCATATTCCTATGTGTAAGGGCTGGAGTAGAGAGATTAGACAAGTGTGCTGTGCTTGGTCTTCATCAAAGATTGGGTTCCGAAGTTGACCTGTCATGTAGCTCTGTGGTCGTCTGCCGTGTCGAGATGGGCGCGATACTACGAAGATAGATTAATATCGACAAGATCCAAAAACTTCTTTCAATCTGTACCTCGCAACTTCCTCACCACAACATCGCTTGGCTACATATGTGGTTAACGTATGAGCTTTCGCAAAAGTAAATTGATAGGGCGTCCAGTGCTTTGCGACCACGCCGACGACCCCTGACTGAACGCTTGCCATTACATTCAATTTCCCCAGCCAAAATACTACAGGCCCGATGTTCACGCAGCGTCTGCGAGGAGATGCTGAGCATAGCTTCTAGTATGTTTGACTTAGTGCTTTTGTTGGTGGCGTCTTTATTTCATCAACCAGGTCTGCCAAACTGTAGCCTGGTCGCATATTGCCGTCGATCGTCACACGAAAATCACGGAAGCAAAAGACACCTTGCTGTCGTCAGGCTAGGTTGATGATTCATAGCTTCCTTGCTCCACAGTTTGTGCTTCCAACGACCACCACCCACTGCATCATCTGGTGTCACAGGTTTTGATCTTGCGCCTTTGAAGTTCAAGATCCAGATGCATCGCTCGAAGCAAAGTGATGGTACCATGCATTATTAAGCCTACGTTGATTCGAGATATATATCATTTATATGCACGCTTCGCTTAATCTCTTCTTAGAAAGGTCAACTGATATGTAAATATATAGACATCATTGCTCGCAATGAACATAGGTGCTCATAGCGCGTCTCAGTTCGCGGCATTCCTGGCTTTTGCATCCTCAACGGCCTTTTCCCAGCTTGACCGCCAGATGAACCACCCTTCGATCGCAGCAACGATACCAAGCGCAACCGCTGGTCCCTGTTCCTCGTTAGCTCATGTTCCAACTGTGGCCGAGTATGATCAATACTTACTGTCCAAAGCCCATACAACTGCCATTGCAGCGGCCCGAAGGCAGTGCCGAAACTGATCGGGATACCCACCATGTAGTAAGCAAACAGACCAACGTATCCGCCGATTTCTTGCCTGCCCAATCCACGCAAAATTCCATTGCAATTTGCCGATAACGCATCAAAGACCTGAAAGGTTGCGCAGAGCGGTAGCAGAGCTGCAACCATCTTGATGACATCTTCATCTGGCGTAAAGAGTCGGGGAATGGCTTCCCGGAATATCGATAACAAAAGAAGGTTAAAGACGCCTACTAGTACCGCACCAACGATGGCAACTTTTGCAGCCGTTTTTGCTGGAACGGCCAGTGTGGCGCCGATCAGATTGGCGATACGGGTCGAAGCTGCGACGCTCATTGGGAAGGGGATCTGAAACGTGATGCCGGTAATGGTACCTAGTACACTCTGCGCGGCGAGCTCAGTGGGACCAAGCCAACTGGAGCTCAGAGTCAAAATCTCAAATGCCAGAAACTCTGCCTCCACCATGATTAGTCCCGGTAATGCTAGCTTGATCATTGGCATCCAGTTCTTCAATGCACGTCTGTCAAAGCCGCCCCAACATTGATAACCATCCACGAAGCGCACGTACAGAAATAGTGCTATCGGGAGAATATTCTCGGTGATTGAAACAGCAATGGGCGCGCCAATGTAGCCCCAGCCGAGATGCCAGACCATGAACCAATTCAAAAAGGCGTTCAGTGGAGCACATATAAGGAGAATGTACATGGTCGCGCTAAAGATTCCCTGCGCCTGTACGTATCGCTTTCCACTCTCAAAAGCTGCATAGCCTGGTGCTCCGAAGATCAGCACTCTGAGGTAAAGACCTGCAAGTCGCGCAGTCTCCTGATCCGGAACGATCAAAGAGAGAATCTGTGTGCCGAAAGCCCATATGACGGATATTGGTATGGTGATGAGTAAAAGGAAGTACAACATCCGTTGAAGTTGCAGTCCTACTAGATGCGGGCGTCCGGAGCCGTATGCTTGAGCGCACAGGGTGTCAAGCGATGTGGCTAGACCTTGGTAGACAGCATAACCTGTGATTGAAGCGGTCATACTCGCCAAACTCACAGCGCCTAGTTCGGTTTTGCCAATGTGTCCTACTGTAAACACACTCGCGACTGGCAAACTATACTGTAGGAGGAAGGTTAGCATCAGCGGACCGGAGCTCTTGGCTAGAACCTTGGATTCCCGTTGCCAGCTGGTGTTGATCTTTCCGGCAGCCACTGCTTGGTCCCAGGTCTTTTGGATCTTCCGAGGCGTATCATAGGCCTCATCCAACGATTGGTTTGGACCTCTAAGTAGAGCTGTGCGCTCAGATGCTCGGCCGATGGCCGACTCCTCGTCTGGCGTACTCTTCGTCTTCCTGAGTCCCGAAAATGACAACTTGCCGCTCAAACGATCGGATGCACCGGCACTGCCAGACCTGTGCTGTTTCGAGGGGATCAAGTTGTTGTCTTGGAGCAAACTCCGCTCCTCATCCCGAACTGCCTCGCGCTCTCTTTTGGATAGATGGCTGTGCTTCTTCCATGACGTGGAGAGATGATGACGCTCGGGTACGCTGGACGATGTTATTGCTGTAGATCGAGCTCCAGGGTTGGCATATGAGGGCCGGCGGTAAGAATTTATCATGGAGTATTGACGGACGGTGGACGATCCCGAAGAGCTGTCGTCGGTGTCTTCGTCCTTCGAGGCGGAATGGTCTCCCTCGAGGTCTCTGGTGATTGCTTCCTCAGCCAGGTCCTGAGCATGCACGAAGCCTTCCATCTGGGATGCGACATCGTTGGCAAAATCCTGCACGAGATGCGCCTGCGATGATGAAGGGGGAGCCATGGGTGGGTGTGTGATTTTGCTGCTCAATGTTTCTTCGTGCATGTGCCTTCCTTTGGAAACCGAGCATATCTCGTCTCAACGTGCATTTGTGTGCAAGTACCCAGTGGCAAGAGGGCGCGGTTCTGGCGAAGAGATGTTGGGCTGTGACGGAAATCTTGACGGCAAGGAAGTGGCTCTTGCGCTTGCACCTCCTAGTGCGGAAGCTCCACGCGGTCGGCCAGATCTAACAGCTTTGCAGCCTAGCCTGACGCCCTGTGCAGTGTGCACCAAGAGCCAGGGCTTTCATCGACGCCCTATGCAAGCACACAGTACACATGCTATTGCCGGCCGCACTGCATCGGTGTCGCCAGATCTACCGAATTAGAGTCCACGTCTTACACGGTACAAGCCTGCAAGCATGTGCTACCCACAAACGACTGGCCCCACACATGTCAGATTGCACAGCATAGGATACCTGATGCTATCGTGAACGCAAATGTAAATCTACACTACAACTCGTCTCAAGCCTTCAGTTCCACCGAGGACTCTTCTGCCCGTCACAGCGTCTCTGCCCTTGCCACTTTCCCACCGGCCCTCTCTGCTACCTTCCTCGGTGCCCCATCCCTCATCTTCAATGTCACCTCCTTGGTCATCTTTCCTGAAGCCGGCGGCGCCCTCCATGAAAGCGACTTGCCGGTCATGCTCTCCAGCAACCCAGCGATGTATACATGTGTAGCAGTAGACGAAGCCCGTGGGCGAAGCTGTTGGTGTTGTCATGGGCGTGACGCAAATGGGACAGAGTTGTGACGAGGGCGGCGACGGGACAGTCAATATAGGGAGCAGACTCGTGGACGATATGGGCGGGTCTATATGTTGTGGTTTCTCGGCGTTTGACAGAAGAACCCGTGACTTTCCCGACGCAATTCTCTGCTCCGAGGCCATGGACCTTGCAGACGGTGGTAGCGAGGGCAGGATGGGGGGCGGCAGATCAATGTTTTCTGCAGCTTTCCTTGACAATTGGCGTGCAAAGTCTGAAGCATGCCACCATTCCAGGAATTTCAGGGCGAATATGCTAGTCGGTAACAGAATCTTGAGGGAGCTCAACAATCGTGGCTGTACGGTGCGGGCTAGGTTGCGTGGAGAGAAGAAGGAGCCTCCTTCTCCAGGCCGCGCAGGCCCAGCCTTTGCGGGAGCTGTGGCAAGCGCAATGGCCTTGTGATCGGCGTCGCCCAATCTGCGGATCCTCGAGCCAATGGCCCACATGAAGGGCGAGTGGTATTTGGTGCCGTCAAACAAGTAGGCCATGTTGAAGACGACCAGAGAGAAGTAGTAGGCGGCGTTCACGCTGGGGTAGATGTTGCGCAGGAACCACTTGTAGTAGTGCATCAGCCGCTGCTTGACCGTCGCGCCCGGTCGCAGGCCATCGCGGTCACGCTGGTAGCCCGACCCAAGGAGGTTGGCATGGGCAGCGTGCACGTCGTAGCCCTCGTCACACTTGCGCTTCAGCCAGGGCAAGCCCACGAGCACGGCGAGGTTCTTCCACACGTCGGCCGAGGCCAGCTTGACGGCATCGCGCACGCTGTCGCTGGCGCCCAGCTGTGCACGCGCAATCTCGCCGCCCTTGACGCGCAGCACGCGGGCGCGCTTGAGGCCGTAGAAGTTTTCGGTAAAGGAGCCGCCGTAGGTGCGGAGAAAGTGGCGCTCGACCAGGAGCATGAGCAGCGCGTAGACTTCGTCGAACGAGTTGAGCACGGGGAGCAGATAGCGCGGGTAGCGGTGCGTTGAGATGGCGAGCAGGTAGCGGAGCGAGGGCGGCAGGAGCGATGCGAGCTGCTGTTCCGAGAGCAGCTCGAAGAGCGAGGGCTTGAGGTCGTCGACGCCGTTGAGGAGGGCTGGCAGGAACTCCATGGCGGTTTTGCGTGTATGTGGTGGTGTGGTGATGCGGTGGTTGTCTGTATATGTATGGGGTTCACGCAGCGTCCGTGTGTCTGCTCTCCATGGCCGTGGCTACGGCCGCGCTGGATGTGGGTGTGGGTGTGGATGTAGGTCTGGGTATATGCAGACACTGCACTGCACTGTGTGTAGGCGTAGCGCCGGTGAAGTGCAGCGCATTGATGCTTGGTGGATGCAGCCGAGGCAGGCAGGGCAGGCAGGCAGGCGCGTGCGCTGGTCACGGCGTCACGTTACGTTTTCACCGCACACTGCTCTCTCTAGTCTCTACCTATGTACTATGCAGTACACACATAGGTGCTCCGTGTAGCGTAGCCTTCTCTCGTGCCTAAGGAGAGGCATGCTACACTCACTCACCACAATCCCATCACCGCCACTCTCCCCTTCCACCAACTCCACCCTCTCCACCATGACGCCTCCAACCGACCAGCGATGCCGCGACCTGGCCCACCCCGATATGCTCAACTTTGGCGTCTCCGTCTTCATCGTCGTGGGCATCCTCGTGTCGTACCTCCCGCAGCACTACAAGATCATCTCGCGCCGCTCCTCGCGCGGCCTCAGCCCCATGTTTGTCCTGCTGGGCACCGTTTCGGGCACAGCCAGCATCGCCAACATCCTGACCCTCCCCCAGAGCACCCTCGACATGGCCTGCTGTGCCGACATAGGCCGTTTCCCGTGCGCCGCTGCTCTGCTGGGCATTGTGCAGATTGGCGTGCAGTGGTCGTGTTTCTTCTTCATGTACGTCCACAGCACCCACCCACCCGTCTACACACATGAAGCTGTCTTCTCGCTGACGTCATGTCCAGCATGCTGCTCTTCCTCATCTTCTTCCCTCGCAACCCGCCCACCGCTGCCGCCGAACCGCGAGACACCAGCCTGCCTACCTGGAAGGAGGCCGTGCTCGTTCTTGCCTTTTCCCTTGCTTTCTTCATCGTTGCCTTTGTCGGCTCCGTCGTCTTTGTCTACGCGCTCCCGTCTCATGTCCAGGCATGGGCCAATTTCTTGGGTCTTCTCGCAACCCTCCTGGCCGCTATCCAGTACATCCCCCAGATACTTATGACATGGAGACTGCAGGAGACAGCCAGTCTCTCCATCCCTATGATGTGCATACAAACTCCTGGAAGCTTCGTTTTTGCTGCCAGCCTATATGCACGACTAGGCCTTGCGGGATGGAGCGCATGGGGTCTGTTCATATTCACAGGCTGTTTACAAGGTTGCTTGCTGGTCATGAGCCTGACGTTCATATTGAGAGAACGAAAAGCCTCTAAAGCCGCCACTGCCGATGCCGGGCGTAGTCTGCTTGGAGACGGTGAGCAGACACCTTTGCTGCGCCACGATTGAGACCAAGACGTACACTTCTCCAATTCAACACCTTGTTCATGTCTCTCTTCTCATGTTCTGGCAACGTTGATCGAATTTCGCGTACAGGGAGATCTTTGCGCGACATGTCTTTTCTCTGTCTCACCCTGCTGGCGACGACCTTGTAAGTTGGCTGGTTTGGCAAGTCAATATTGTTATGCCAAGCTCATCAGGGCAAACCTGTAGAGTCTGTTGTGTCTGTCGAGCCAACTTTGTGGAACCCATCGAAAACGATTAGAAATGCATCGTTGTCGGAACCCACGCTTCCATCTTTGCGTAATTCCTAATCTTCACCTTTCGGCGACTTGACGACCTGCCTTGGGCACATGGCAGGGTCACAATCTCTATACTTACGGCTCTTACCATTTAACACTAGGGATACACTATAGAGGTTGCTCTGCATCGCGTGCTTTGTCGTTAAGATTAGCTCTGCCTTAGGATGGCCTGGTTACAGCTGTGTGCGGAATACGTCCCATGTGGTGAATAGCTAGATAAAAGAATTAACAAATTCATCGTCTCACAGTTGAATGCTAATAGAGTGTACACACTTGATGCAGTTTACGTCTCTAGGAGATCGTACATCTAGATAATGGTGCCTGCAACTATGCGTCTACATGAGTATACAAAAGGTTACTGTAACATGTAAAGTTGTAATATATAAAAAGAATAAGACTCTAAAAAAGTTATCTATCCTCTAGGACTACCACTGTAACCTTTAATATTTATATTACACGTATCTATGCCAAGCAGCGTAGATAAGAGGGGGTAGAGATAACAAGTTACAAGTTATGTAGCTTAGCTCTTGGTTAACTAGAATAACCACAGCTGTGCTAGAAAAGCATACGCAGATTAGGCTAGTTTTAAGTAGTATGTATCTTAGTTAAATAAGATAAATAAACTACAGAGTAACTATAGAGTTTATAAACTATCAATACCTCGCTCTATAAAGTTACTAAGCTTTTTTTAAGTAAACTCCTTGCTGGTTCTAAGGTACCGAGGATTACCCCGTAACGAGCCACCTGTTACGAACCTAATAGAAGGGGCACGGCAAGTCTAAGTAGCAAAGTGATTATAGGGATCACCTTGAGACGGTCAGCAAGAAGGTCAGCATATTAGAACTAATGGATGACGCCACCCTGCAGGGCACGTGATCCTACACGCTTAGCGGAAGATTAGCATAAGATAATATCACGTGTGTCCTACAGTGTCCTACACAATCCTATAGAGTACTACGCTTAGGATAACATAGGATTCTATAAGATAATAGGACATTAGGATTATTGTGTATATAATCTTAGGCAATAAGCTCCTACAGCTTATTATGTTTAACCTAAATAATAGGAAGTAATACATTGTTCTTACTACTTAACCTTCTTGATACTCTTTATAGAAGCGCACTCTTACTATCTTAGTACTAAGTACCCCTTATCTACGTCCCTCTAACATTTATACTTAAGAACTAACCCTTACATTCTAACACTAGCTGCTTTATATTGTAGCCACTTAGATCCTTATACTTTAAATACCTTAAATATAAGTAACATAAACATAGACACTCCTAAGTCCTCCTAGGCTAGAGGTAGCAGCATTTAAGGCGCCTAACCTAACCTCTACTATAGAGATAGGGCTAAGCTTAAATCCTAGCTACTCTAATAGGACTAATACTTCTATATTAATAACTGCGTTAAAAAAGTTAACTAGGTTATGCTAGCATCTACCTATATAAGAGGAGATGCTAAGAAGTAGATTGCACCCTTTATTAAGAGATATATAGATAAGAATATTAATAACAATATTAATAATAAATTAATAGAGGACTAGAACTTATTTAAACCTAAGATTAGACAAGTTTGCTTACCTATTAAGGAATTAGTCATCGCAGAATAAAAGATACAGAACCTCTAATAAACTTGTTCTGCTATAGACTATATAACTTAATTCTAGTAGTGCAAGAAATATCTTAAATAGGATAAATAGGCGCTAATGTATATGTACTGCTAGGGACTTAAGCTAGCTATACAAGCTAAGCTTATAAGAACTAGTTACTATGTTAACTCCCTTAATAGCTTAATTAAAGAGACTATCTGTCTTAATAATAAACTCTACGAGCTCGCGCTTAAGGAATAAAGCTATTCTAGGATAACACCTATACAGGACATTAACCCTAGACGTTATTAAAGGACTTAACCTAAATAAGGGCAATAACAACAACTATATAAACCCTAACCCTAGGGCGTTTACTAAACTTATAGCTACAAGCTAATGCACATTAACAATGTAGTGAAAGGCAAGCCTAAGAAGAATTATAGGAAAAAATAGTTTAACAATAAGAAAACAATTACCTACTATACTTATAGCAAAGAAGGCTATATAATCAAGGACTGTAGATCTAAGAATAAAGTTATTTGCTAAATTAACATAGTAAGCTGTAGGACTCCCTAGGAGACCATAGACAATGAGTAGACTGTGCTTAACTTACTTACTAAACTAGACGTAATGGACAGGACATGTGAGGATCTGAGTAGCTACAATATAAAGTAGCTAGTGTTAGAACGCAAAGGTTAGTTCTTGAGTATGAATGTCAGAGGAACGTAGACGAGGGGTACTTGGTACTAAGATAGTAAGAGTGCGCTTCTGTAAAGAGTATTAAGAAGGTTAAGTAGTAAGAACAATGTATTGCTTCCTATTATTCAGGTAAGTTAAATATAATAAGCTGTAGGAGCTTATTGCCTAAGATTATATACATAATAATCCTAATGTCCTATTATCTTATAGAATCCTATGTTGTCCTAAGCGTAGTACTCTATAGGATTGTGTAGGACACTGTAGGACACACGTGATATTATCTTACGCTAATCTTCTGCTAAGCGTGTAGGATCACGTGCCCTGCAGGGTAGCGTTATCTATTAGTCCTAATATGCTAACCTTCTTGCTAACTATGTTAAGGTGATCCCTATAATTACTTTGCTACTTAGACTTACTGTGCCCCTTTCATTAGGTTCGTAACACTATCCCCCTCTTCCTGTCTTTATATCCCTATGAACTGACTAAATAGTTTCCTGCAGTACTACTTATTATTATTCTGTTAGTGATTGCATAAACAGTATTAGTTAACTCGCGATAGTTGCCTATTAATATTGCGCAAAGAAGGGTCTAGTGTGTTAAATGTTATTATTAAAGAAAGAATGTAGAAATTGTTATAGGAATAGTGTAAAGGCGTGCGTGCTAGTAGAAGTTCCTCTTCTAGATTTCTTGAAGCTAGACAAGGAGCTTGCTCGCTTAGAACAACAAGAATCAGAGGCTAACGCAGCAGAGGCGGCGGCGCTTAACGCATTGCTAGCGGCGCAGGGAAAGAAAGATTATCTTTGCAAATAAAAGAAATTACTAAAGCGTTGTAAGCAGTAATAGATTAACGAGTTAGGGAAGTATGTAGAGGAAATTGAAGCGTTAGAGGCTAGGGAAGAGATTAACTGCGAGGTGACTCTTCTAGAGGATAGTATAATGCCTAGGACCTTAGCGCTTAACTAGAGTGCATTCATGCCGTCCCTTTTAGAAGGTGATCTAGGTTTTAATAACTTATTGGTCGCTCTACATGATACTATGTTAATAACTGTTAATAATTTGTAAGGTTTGTTTCTAGTTCCTATGTGTTTTCTAAGTTAGGGTATCCTAACTACTTAACTAGGTATTCCTTATTACCTTAGGTTCCTTAGTGTGTTATTATTTTTTTAACTTTAAACTTATTTTCTTCCTAGGGTTTATAATAGAATGTTGTTTGTAACAGAGTTAAAGGGTTAGCATATTCTAACATTTTAATATAGAATCTAGGATGTATTCTTATGTTAGGTAGAAGGTTAAGTGTGTATGTAACTAGTCCCTTCTAGTTCTTAATTAAAAATAGTCTAACTTTAACGTGATCTAAACCCTTGTTTAGTTGTGTTGTGCGTAGATTCTTCGTAAGAAGATACACTTTATCCCCCTCTTTTAGCTAAGGTGCTATTTTTCTCTTTTTATTAACATGTGAAATGCTGTTGCGTTAGGTAGTCTTAAGCGCTTGGCTTATTTATTTATAAACTTTCTTTAATTCTTTAGCTATAAGCATAGCTACTTCTATTTTTAGTGATAGTAGTAGCCTTATAAACAGGTTTAGGTGTTTTCTATAATTAGCAAAGTATAGTGATTTTCCTGTAGATTCTAATACTTTGTTATTATAGGCTAATTGCGCAGCAGGCAATAGTAAAACCTAATTGTTCTGTTGTTAGTTTACATATATCCTTAGGTAGGCTTTTATAGTATAATTTATTTATTCTGTTTGTCTGTCTATTTCTAGATAAAAGGCTGTAGATAATTTTCTTTGTGTTCTAATAGCAGCGAGAAGCGCAGTCTAAAAGTTAGACGTAAAGAGCTTATCTCTATTGCTAATGATTGATTTTAGAATTCTGTAGTGCCTGATGATTCAATTGTAAAAGACATAGGCTAGCTGTACTGCTGTAAAGTCTTTTCTAAATAGTACGTACTCTGCTCCTTTTATAAATCTATTAATTACTAGCATGATTGCATTGTATGCGAATCCTGTTACTAGATCTCTTAACAGCAGTAAGTCTATTATAAAGTCTATAGAGATGTCTTCCTAAGGTACTATAGGTAACTCAAGTGCTTACATCTCTCTATAAGGTGCGTAGGTACTGTGTTTGTTCTTCTAACAGCCTGTACATTTTCTAATGAACTTAGCAACCTTTTCTTTCATGTTGCTAAACTAGTAGTTCCTTAAGATAAGTTCTATTATTCTTTAAATGCCTAGGTGACTATGTATAGGGTCGTCGTAATAGCTTTAAATAACTGCTTCCTAAAGTTCTTCTAGTACTTTAGGTGCAATAGTAAGTACTGCGCTAATTGATCTAGCAGGTCCTAATAATCTATCTAGGTTAACTTTAAGGATTGTATTATTAATAATGTTCTTTGTTCTAGTAATGTTAGTTTATTAACTAAGCGCGTCTGCTCTACTGTTATCTTTTCTAGGTGTGTAGATGATCTTAAACTTATATTAACCTAAAAGCTCTGCCTATTGTACTTGTCTTTAATTAAGGGTTTTAGTTATTGTAAAGTTTACTAAGTTCTTATAGTCTATATAGACTTTAAAGTCTAAGCAGCTCTCTGCGTAGATCCTCTAATGCTAAAATGCATCTACTACAGCTATTAATTCTTTATTATGTACGTTATAATTTTCTTTAGGGGCTGTAAATTTCCTAGAATAGTACGTGATAGGGTGCTATTTGCTATCTTGTAGCTGTTTCGCGGCTGCACCTACTGCAAGGTCTGAAGCGTCTATCTTAAAGCGTAATAGTTCTCTACTTCAGAAGGGTACTAACACTAGTAGTGCTATATATGCTTCTTTTAAGTTGTTAAATGCCTCTTCCTATTCCTTCTTCTATTCCTAAGCTTGTTCTTTTCTTATAAGCTTTGTTAGCAGGAGTGCTTTCTTAGAGAAGTCCTAGATAAATTGTTAATTAAAGTTAATAAATCCTAAAAATAACTAGATGTCTTTAACAGTCTTTAGTGTAGGCTATTCCTTAACTACCTTAATCTTATCTTCACTTATCTTAACTCTATAGATGCTAACCATGCATCCTAGGAACTCTACTTCTTCTTTGTAAAATTTGCATTTATTAGGTTTAAGACGTAAGTCGTACTTACTAAGAGTAGTTAGAACTTTTCTTACGTGCTTAACGTGCTCCTAAGGGTTGCTTAAATACATAAGGATGTTGTTAAGGTATGCAATAATAAATATGTCTAAGTACTCTCTTAATACGTTGTTAATAAGTGCTTAACATGTTACTAGGGCGTTAGTAAGACTAAACAGCATTACTGTATATTTGTAGTGTCTGTAGCGTGTTCTAAACGCTATCTTCTATTCTTTGCCTTCCTTTATGCGTATAAGGTTGTACGCGCCTCTTAGATCTAATGCTATAAAGATCTTTGCATAGGCTAATTAATCCCTTAACTCTAAGATATTAGGCAGTAGGTATTAATTCTTAATTATTATGTT
>MU006331.1:231584-272183 GCA_010093695.1 Plenodomus tracheiphilus IPT5
GTATCCTGCTAAGGATTCTAATAGTCTAATAAATCCTTTCTTAAGATTTACCTTAATGTAATCTCGTAGCGTTTCAAGTTCTTTTTCTAATAGTCTATAGATTGGTCTAAAAGTTAGTTACTTTCCTTCCTGCAGGATAATCTTATGATCCTAGGGCTTATGCTTAGGCAATGCAGCTGCACTTGTCTCTTCCTAAAAGAGTAACTTAAATTCTTTATACTTAGTAGGGATTTTAGGAGTTACGCGTTTCTCTAATACTCTCACTTATTAATCTAATAGACTCTTGTTAGTATCTGCAGAGTTAGACCCTTATTTTGTAAGGATGTCCTTGTGCGAAGCAATATAACTAATTATCTTCTTATCTACTATTAATTACTACTAATGCGCAGGTAGGCTTATAGTTACATTATTCCTACAGCACTTAAATTAGAGTTTCTTTAACTTCTAGTTAATTTGTAGGTTATGCTCTATTAGCTAAGGTAAACCTAGCACCAAGTCGTGTAACATGTTGTCTAACACGTCTAGGTCTATGATTTCCTAGTAACTCTAGACTCTTAGCTTTAACCTCTTAACCTCCTAGTTAATCGTAGGTTAGCCTAGCATATTCTTGCTATTAATAACATTTACAAGGTAAGGGCTTTATTTCCTTAGTAACTTTAGTCTAGCTAAGGTTGCTATGCGCGCGGATATAAAGTTTCCTTAATAACTAGAGTTAATTATTGCCTTTAGGCAGAGTCTATTTAGCTCTACTAGGAGCTTAATAAGTCCTGCAGGGTTAACTAAACAAATAGATTATCCTTTAATCCTAGGGCTAGACGTTTCCCTAAAAAAGTCTAATCTCTATATCTATAGAGTGCTTTTACATTAGCGTGCTTTTTACATTTAGAGTTAAGGCAGGTATGCTAGTCTTAGTTATAGCAACTTCTATTAACTACTAACTGCATCTATATTACTGCGTTAGGGTTATTAAGATTTAGAAAGTAGCTGCTAGTTTATTTGTCCTAAAGGTGCTTAGGGCAAGTTTTATCTATATAGTTATAAGCTTAGTTAGTGCACTAGGCAAACCTGTGTAGGAAATAGCTTGCTCTAATTTTGTCTAAATAATGTACTGCATACTAGTTATACGTACATAAACTCTAGGACATAATTCTATGTTATAGGTTCTGCTAGTTATCTAGATAACTTGGTAGAGTATCGCTCTAGCCACGTTATGTGCTCTAGCGTCTCTCCTTCTATACAGACTGTACTTTTTCTTTATACTATTGTAGTTCTGCTTACATAGTTACCTTAGCCTGTTACTGCTAGTATTATTCTATAGCTTTATCTATCTAGTGCTCTTCCTGCTCTTCTTAGGGTAGCAACTATTAGTATTCTTTATAGGTAAGTTGTTCCTTAAGTTCTTCTTAAATCTCAGCTAAGGCAGCTTCAGCGCTAGCTATTTATTTAGGGTTTCTTAACTTTCTTAACTCTTATGTTGCCTACAGGACACTCTAGGCAGCTCCTCTAGCTTGCTCTTAGAGTTCCTTCTAATTTTTAACTAGATAGGTCTAGATTTCCTGTATTTCCTAGAACATTTACTAAATAGTATTGTAGTGCTTCTTCCATTGTGTATTATGCGCAAAAGGTAAGGCTTTCTAGTGCCTAGACTTAAACCTTTCTACCTTCTTATCCTTAGTAAGGTATTCTATAGCAGAATTATACTTATTAGTGTCTAAGGTTTCCTATTAGAGTAGGCCTTTCTTAGCTTATATTAATTCTTCTTCTTAGTTAAGTACTAGTATTAGTATGTCACGATTGTTGTCTTTCTTAAGGGCATTAATATTTTCCTAGAGAGATTCTTCTAACATGTCTATTTATACTTTTAGGTTTGTTTAATTATATTTTTTGTAGTAGGCTACTTTTCTAGTCTAATAGAGGTTTCGTTTAACGTTAATAATTTATTATTTTAGTATCTTTGTCTTAACAAGTTAATACTCTAATTCTTCTACTAGTTCTTATACGTTAGATAGGTATTTCTTTAATTGTGCATATTAGTTAACTTAATCTATTCTGCCTTAAGCCTATTTTAATGCATTAAGCATTATTTCTTCTTTAGGGTCCTTAAGTTTAGATTTAGATAGCTTAATTAGAGCTTCCTTCTAGTTGTATTGTTTAGGCATTTCTAAGGGATTAGTTAAGACTTTAGGAATAGGCGTTGTCCTATCTGTTACGTCTAGATTAGTAAGTAAGTTAAGCATAGTCTACTTGTTATCTATAGTCTCCTGTTAAGTACTGCAGCTTACTATGTTAACTTAGCAAACAACTTTATTCTTAGATCTGCAGTCCTTAATTATGTAGCCTTCTTTGCTATAAGCATAGTAGGTAATTATTTTCTTATTATTAAACTACTTTTTTCTATAATTCTTCTTAGGCTTGCCTTTTACTACATTATTAATGTGTATTAGCTTGTAGCTATAAGTTTAGTAAACACCCTAAGGTTAGGGTTTATATAGTTATTATTGTTGCCCTTAGTTAGGTTAAGTCCTTTAATAACGTCTTAGGTTAGTATCCTGTATAGGTGTCCTAGAGTAGCTTTGCTCTGCGAGCGCAAGCTCGTAGAGTTTGTTGTTAAGACAAATAGTCTCTTTAATTAAGCTATCAAGGGAGTTAACATAGTAACTAGTTCTTATAAGCTTAGCTTATATAGCTAGCTTAAGCCCTTGACAGTACATACGTATTAGTGCCTAATTATCCTATTTAAGATGTTCCTTGCACTACTAGAATTAAGTCGTGTAGTCTATGGCAGAACAAGTTTATTAAAGGTTCTGTATCTTTTGTTCTATAATGACTAATTCCTTGATAGGCAAGAAAACTTGTCTAATCTTAGGTTTAAACAAGTCCTAGCTCTCTATTAATTTATCGTTAGCGTTATTATTAATATTCTTATCTATATATCTCTTAATAAAGGGTGCAATCTACTTCTTAGCATCCCCTCTTATGTAGGTAGATGCTAGCATAACTTAGTTAACTTTTTTAACGCAGTTATTAATATAGAAGTATCAGTCCTATTAGAGTAGCTAGGATTTAAGCTTAGCTCTGTCCCTATAGTAGAGGTTAGGTCAGGCGCCTTAAATGCTGCTACCTCTAGCCTAGGAGGACTTGGGAGTGTCTATGTTCATGTTACTTATATTTAAGGTGTTTAAAATATAAGGATCTAAGTAGCTATAATATAAAGTAGCTAGTGTTAGAACGTAAAGGTTAGTTCTTGAGTATAAATGTTAGAGGAACGTGGATAAGGGGTACTTAGTACTAAGACAGTAAGAGTGCGCTTCTGTAAAGAGTATCAAGAAGGTTAGATAGTAAGAATAATGTATTGCTTCCTATTATTCAGGTAAGTTAAACACAATGAGCTATAGAAGCTTATTGCCTAACACTATATACTTGTTATGATAGTTCTAGTAGTTGTAAGCATCGCAAGCAATAGTCATCACGTGAACTATTAGTAGTCATGATAGTCGCGCGCAGAGCTATTAGTTACATGACTACTGTCAGAGGTAGTTGCTACTTAGGCCAGCGCTTCTAGGGTTGTTCCTATAGGCTGTTTTCAGGGCTGATATAGGGATCGTAACACTATCGCACTTAAAGTACTAGAAGAACTTTAGGAAGCAGTTATTTAAAGCTACTACAATAACCCTGTACACAGTTACCCTAGCATTTAAAGAATAATAGAACTTATCTTAAGGAACTACTAGTTTAGCAATATAAAAGAAAAGGTTACTAAGTTT
The DNA here is from genome assembly GCA_010093695.1 of Plenodomus tracheiphilus IPT5. Classification (NCBI taxonomy): domain Eukaryota; kingdom Fungi; phylum Ascomycota; class Dothideomycetes; order Pleosporales; family Leptosphaeriaceae; genus Plenodomus; species Plenodomus tracheiphilus. The sequence goes on from MU006331.1 coordinate 235,349, forward strand.
ATTAGAAAATGTACAGACTATTAGAAGAATAAATACAGTACCTACGCACCTTATAGAGAGATGTAAGCACTTAAGTTACTTACAGCACCTTAGGAAGATATCTTAATAGACTTTGTAATAGACTTACTACTATTAAGAGATCTAGTAACAGGATTTGTATATAATGCGATAATGCTAGTAATTAATAGATTTATAAAAGGAGTAGAGTACGTACTATTTAGAAAAGACTTTATAGTAGTATAGCTAGCCTATGTCTTTTATAACTAAATTATTAGGCACTATAGAATTCTAAAATCAATCATTAGCAACAGAGACAAGCTCTTCACGTCTAACTTTTAGACTACGCTTCTTGCTGCTATTAGAACATAAAGAAAATTATCTACAGCCTTTTATCTAGAAATAGATAGATAAATAGAATAAACAAATTATACTATAAAAGCCTACCTAAGGATATATATAAACTAATAATAGAATAATTAGGTTTTACTATTACCTACCACGCAACTAGCCTATAATAATAAAGTATTAGAATCTACAGGAAAATTACTATACTTTACTAATTACAGAAAACACCTAAACCTGTTTACAAGGACACTACTATTACTAAAAACAGAAGCAGCTATGCTTATAGCTAAAGAATTAAAGAAAGTTTATAAATAAATAAGCTAAGCGCTTAAGACTACTTAACGCAACAGCATTTTACATATTAATAAAAAGAGAAAAATAGCACCTTAGCTAAAAGAGGGGGATAAAGTGTATCTTCTTATAAAGAATCTACGCATAATACAACTAAATAAAGGTTTAGATCATGTTAAAGTTAAACTATTTTTAATTAAGAACTAGAAGGGACTAGTTACGTACACACTTAACCTTCTACCTAATGTAAGAATATATCCTAGATTCTACATTAAAATATTAGAATATGCTAACCCTTTAACTCTGTTATAAATAACATTCTATTATAAACCTTAGGAAGAAAATAAGTTTAAATTTAAAAAAGTAATAACATACTAAGGAACCTAAGGCAATAAAGAATACCTAGTTAAGTAGTTAGGATACCCTAACTTAGAAAACACATAGGAACTAGAAATAAACCTCATAAATTATTAACAGTTATTAATATAGTATTGTGCAGAGCGACTAATAAGTTATTAAAACCTAGATTGCCTTCTAAAAGGGATGGCATAAATACACTCTAGTTATGCGCTAAGGTCCTAGGCATTATACTATCCTCTAGAAGAGTTACCTTGCAGTTAATCTCTTCCCTAGCCTCTAACGCTTCAATTTCCTCTATATACTTCCTTAACCTATTAATCTATTACTACTTATAACACTTTAGTAATTTCTTTTATTTGCAAAGATAATCTTTCTTTCCCTGCGCTGCTAGCAATGTGTTAAGCGCTGCTACCTCTGCTGCGTTAGCCTCTAATTCTTGTTATTCTAAGCAAGTAAGCTCCTTGTCTAGCTTTAAGAAATCTAGAAAAGGAACTTCTACTAGCACGCACGCCTTTACACTATTTCTATAACAATTTCTACATTCTTTCTTTAATAATAATATTTAACATACTAGACCCTTCTTTACGCAATATTAATAGGTAACTATTACGAGTTAACTAATACTATTTATGCAATTACTAATAGAATGATAATAAGCAGTACTATAGGAAACTATTTAGTTAGTTCATAGGGACATAAAGACAGGAAGAGGGGGATAGTGTTATAAACCTAATAGAAGGGGCATAGCAAGTCTAAGTAGCAAAGTGATTATAGGGATTACCTTAAGACAGTTAGCAAGAAGGTTAGCATATTAGAACTAATAGATAATACTACCCTATAGGGCACGTGATCCTACACGCTTAGTAGAAGATTAGCGTAAGATAATATCATGTGTGTCCTATAGTGTCCTATATAATCCTATAGAGTACTATACTTAGGATAATATAGGATTCTATAAGATAATAGGACATTAGGATTGTTATGTATATAATCTTAGGTAATAAGCTTCTATAACTTATTATGTTTTACCTAAATAATAGGAAGTAATATATTATTCTTACTACTTAACCTTCTTAATACTCTTTATAGAAGTGCACTCTTACTGTCTTAGTACCAAGTACCCCTTGTCTACGTCCCTCTAACATTCATACTTAAGAACTAACCCTTACGTTCTAACACTAGCTACTTTATATCGTAGCTACTTAGATCCTTACACTACCCTACGTAACAAGCTACCTAAATACTAAAACTCTAGCTAGATTTAAGGCTATAGAGCCTTACATAAAAGCTATTATTACATAATCTTTTAGTAGAGGGTTCTATATAGCTTAAAAATAATAACTAGCTATATATATCTTGCTAGAGTAGTAATCTGCCTGCTATAGCATGACTAAATTAGCTGTGCAGCTGTTGTAGCACTTCTAGCCTCCCTACTACCCTAAGGCTCTTTAACAATAACTTTTTCTAAAGCAGCCTTTTGCAGAGCCTTAAGGCTCCTTCTCTTTCCCCTTTAGGATAATTCTAGGCTTTCTTAAAGTTGCTTTGCAGTCTTACGAGCAGCCTTCCTTAAGTCTTAATTAGCAGCCCTCTTAGCCCTTAGCCTCTCCCTTAATAATTAAGCACTAGCCCTTGCCTTATATTGTGCCTGCGCTGCCTGTGCCTTAGCCTACCTTGCCTCCTTATGTTGCCTACCTCTCTTAGCTTTTTAGATTTATTATTGCTCCTCCTTAACCTCCTGCTATTACTATTACTTAAGTGCCTCCCTTACCTTCTTTAGAGAGTAGAATACAGCTCCTCTATAATAGTTCTTAGGCTCCTGCAGAGGTAGGGCCTTACCTTACTTCCTGCGTAGCCTCTTGTTAAGTAGAGCCTCCCTAAGACCTTAAACCTTATGCTTAAGGAGGGCTTTTTAGACTAAGATTAAGTAAAAGGCTTAGCTAAGCTTTTAAGCCTAAGGATTACCTCTATCCTTAACTACCTTACGCAATAGGCCTTTAGTCTTCCTCTAATTTAACGCACTTAAGGCTAAAGAGTTACTATTACCTAAAGGGGAGGCCCTATTATTAAACCTTTAAAGGATAATCTTAGGATTAAAGGGTAATAGGCCTGTTACCTTAAAGGCCTTAAGGACAGTCTGCTCCTTAAAGGAGGCCTCCTAGGTAGCTAAGAACATTAGGAAGAAGTCCCTCTTACTTATAGAGGTGAGGCCTTAGGTCCTTTCTATAAAGGCTAAGATCTAGTTTAAGTATGCAGAGAAGAGAGGCTTAAACATAGCAACGTTAAGTGGCTGCAGCGTGTAGGTTAAATAAGGAGGATAAATTGTAAGGAGGATCTTATTCTAATTGCAGTACTTAATAAAGTCTATTGTAAGGTAAGATCTATGCCTGTTAAGGATAAGTAACTAATAGCTTAAGCGAGCCTTAGCCTTAGTAGAGCGATTAAACACCTACTTTAGCCAGGCAAGGCCTAGATCGTTATTTGTCTAGCTAGAGGGAGATAAGCTAAAGTAAACATGATGCTTATTAGGGTTAAAGGCCTGTAGCCAGGAGTCCTGCAGCGATCCTAAGGCTGATTAATATATAAGGGCAGGCTTAAGGGCAGATCTATTAGCGTATATGCAGGCTAGAAGCGTTATCTACTCTTGATTGCTATCCTAGATTATAGAACTTAGCTTCCCCTCCTAATATAGCCTCCTGCTAAACACCCTCTTTAATCTTAATAGTACTCTAAGGAGGAAGCCCTTCTTATCTATATTATACGTGTAGCGAGGCTTAATATCATATTCCTTTATCTTTTAAGCTAGAAGGTTAAAGTAGAGGCTATACTTTAAGTTTGAGTTAGCCTGATAGCGTGTTCTATTAATCCCCGTTGCCTAACTTGAGATGAGATCAACCTGGTAGCGTTGAATATACTAATTGGCCTAGTGCTTTCTAAGCTCTTTCTTTGCTATCTGTGAGGCAAAGTTCTGTATCATAACCCTCGTAGGTGGCAGGCCTCGCCTTGTAAGGTGCTCTATATAGCGTAGGAGCTCCTGTTCCTGCTGTGGGTGGAGAGCCTGTTGATTTTCTGCCTTGGTGTTGCGTGAGGTTGAGACGCCTTGGTGCCTTCGTGCAAGCGTTGTGCGATCACAACCATACTCTTTTGCAATCTGATGATAGCTAATTTGTTCTCCAGGCTCTCGCGATTTAATAGCTGCAATTGCAGCCTCAATTGGATCCATTTTGGTGGAGTTACAGTGCGTTGAAGTCTAGGTGCTGTCTGAGCGGGGTGGCTCGTTACGCGGGGTGGCTCGTTACGGGGTAATCCTCGGTAACGAAGCTAAGGCTTGAAATAAAGTGGGCTCTATCTATTATATTAACCCCCCTCCCACACTCCACACCCCACCGTCAAGCCAGGTACCATCGTGGTCCAGCCCTATCGCCTACTATGCGGCACGCAATTCACACATACCCAACTAAATATACCCTTTCCGACAGATAGACTTTGCGAAAAAGTGTGAAAGCGAAGGCCTTGATACCTACCAACGTGCTGGGCAAGTGCGGAGTAGCGCATTCCAAGGTTGCGTCGGGTAAGGGGCGGTCTACACGCGTCCTTCTTTCATCGTCATGAGCATCGAGCACAGCACGTACCGGTAGCGTCGCGCCAACTCAACAACACATTTCGTCGTCTACAGACAGTCATGGCCAAGGTGCCCACTTCCAATCGTGCGAACAACGCCTATAATTCTTCGGGCTAGGCGGAACAGCGCAAGTCATGCATGTTACAGATCCATACGATATAAGGCTCATTTATTCTCACACCAGACAGCGTTATTCGATAATCAGATTGCAATGGTGATACTTTCGCAGTTTCACATTGACTGCTCGCTAACGAAGTATGAGCCGCATAAGCTCAGGCAAATGCTCAGTGAATATATACGCAGCTCCAACGACCTCCTCGACAGCAGTCATGTTACCTCCAACGATGTCGACTTGCTTATGGCCCTTACTCCGGAGTTGCCGGCTTGGAGTAGTAGCATTAGTTCTCAGGAAGTCAGCTCGGCTTCACCACGCCTTCTTTTGTATGTACTCGAATCTGGTACGTTCTCTAACAAATGAATATCTCTATATCGATCGTTCCCGATACAATACTGCGCCAATCCAAGGACATCACGACCGCCCCGACTCTCCACAATCGAACTACACCCTATCGCAGCATAGCTTCAGAATAATTGAGCTATCTTAGAATGAGCAGAAGAGATATCATAGATTGTGCATGTCAGTGTTGTTGTTACAGATTTCAGTCAGACGAGCAAAATGACCCTGCTGGAGAACCGAGAACCAGATGCATGGTTATAACAACCGCTCAACAACAACACCTTGACCTCGGAACATCAATTTTACATACCTAAGACGATGCATCTAGTGAAAGCCCTTCTCATTCAGCTCTTTGGACCAGCAGCCTTCCAATTGCGACGCTTTATCAACATCAACTGCCTTGTAACATGGGTCAGTGGTAATTACGGGCCACTTCCAACACCCGCTCAAGCACCGATGGCCCAGCTCCTAAGCGCAGTACGGCGGCCTTCTTCGTTGGCCTAACAAGTCCTGCGCGTCCGTGAATAGCGAGTGGAACCCAGATCATCGATCGAGATTCGCCGATGTCAAAGATCGACGAAAACTACTGGTGCGATCAAGCTTGTATTCTCTGCATTGCTTAGGAACACAGAATGGCCAGGTCTTCCAGTTGGCCCTGAGGTGGGGACTGTCCAGACCCGGACTGGAACCTGATACATTTGTACAGCTTATTCATAGCATCGGCGATTACACTACTCTCATTTGGTACATCACATAGTCCTGAGTGAGGACCCAGTGGCTGTCCAATCGGAACGAAATCGTGAGGCTGTTCTTTCGACGAAACTTCAGCCCTAGACAAGCCCTGTGTTGCCCATTCATCCGCACCCATCCCAACTTTGGCCAATGACACACGGCTGGATGCATGGAATCTCCTACACACTTCACGGTCAGCTGAGTGTTGATCATGCCTGACAATTGGCCGTAAAACAACCTGACTTTTGACCTTGCAGCCCATCAGCTCATCCAGGGAACATCATAATGGTTTCCAAAGTATATACTACTCCTTGGTAATGTAAATCTATCGACGTCTCGTCAGTGTGTGATCTCAGCGGTCAGATTTCCGTTGTCATAACGTTGAGTAAAGGCTTCCTTGGAATGCGACTAGAAAATGGCTGGATTCGTAACGTTACTTGGCAAAATCTTCCACAGTGCTTAAGTGGATCAAGAACTTCGCTGCATTTCCAAAAAATGGGCTCCGAGTCCAAGCAAGTATTGGCAAATGTAAGTGGCTTTTCCAAACGAGCTTTGGCTATCCCGCTGTACCTAGCTTTTCATGGCAATACACTAATGTATACCATAGGTGCATGAGGATGGGGATAATGTTTTGCCAATGCCGATAGGAAGTGTTAGCCAAGGAAGGGTACGGAGTGCCGAGGACCTTCGTATGTCTAGCGATGACATCAGCATTGGAAATCACAAAAGGGCCAGGACTTGGAAAAATCCCGGTGCTTGTCAATGAGCTCTTATTGTATCCTTGACCGAAAGTTCAATGTCAACTCCATCCTATCTCGGCGCGATCGTTTAGCCAGTAGTAACACTTGAAGACGCCTTGGCTATGAGCCAAGTCCTCAAGATTTGATGTAATTTCCCTTTGCGTATGGGCGGTGGTGTCGCGCCATTTCACGAAGCAGATTCATTTGTTCTGACGCAGCACTGCATCACAAGAACTCATCGAAGCCCTCACAAAGCACTATTGCAAGCTAAAGATCACTAGAAAAACCGTGTGTATATTTTCTAGTGGACTGAGATGTTGCTCGTATAGTTGTGTTAGTTATTGCAATCTCCCTCGCCGTAGCATGCTTCAACTGCCGTGTGGCATTTATGGTCCATAGGGTAAGTGCGTCAACAAACACGAGCTCCTTCGTAGGCAGGAAAGGCCACTCCCTATGCACTTCACCGGCCGCCACATGGCTCAGACTCATTGAATATGACAGCCTAGAGAAACAGCCAATTACCTGTCATGAAGACCTCCGGAGTTCTATTTGTTTCTATGGACTAGAGGTCACTCTAGCTGCATATGTACCTGAGTCACCAGTATGTTCTACTCTTGGCTGCCGGAGGGCATTGTAGAATCACGAATGTTACCAAGATCACGCGCGCTGTATGGGGAACAGTTGCTATTCCATAGTGGGTTTCGTTTCAGCCGTGATACCGGTATCCATACCTATGGTAACTCACTGCGATCGTTGAGCATATAAAAGACAGTACGTCGCTACGGGACATGCTAGAGTCGACTCGACCACTATGCCCTTTCACGAGAGCTCAATGCTTGCCTACCACAGGTATACCATGGTATGGTATATACACGGTTAGCCTTACGATCCAAAGCTGCGGCAAATGAACCACCCAAGTCGTACTTCGGGACTAGCGAATTCCACAATAAGAAGCCGAGCCTTCATTAAGAATCGACTAGCACAAAGTGAAAGGTTGCACGCACCGGGCGGGTTGGGGTAAATCAATATGTCACTCTGGATACTGCCAAGGCGCTACCCCGGGATCGCACACCGGTACCGAGGCTGACGGCGTAACGCGCGGCCCGGCGTAACGCGCGCCCCATCAAATACTACCCCAACTTCAACACCATATAACTCACCCAACATAGATCTAATTAAGGCTGCGCTTGCAGCTATAGAATTGCTTAAGCCTGGAGAAAAACTAAATTATACGCAAATTGCTTAAGATTATAGTGTTATACAATCTACGCTCACGCGGAGGCACTAAGGCGTTTTAGTCTTACGCAACACTAAGGCAGAAAATTAACAAGTCCTCTACCTACAGCAGGAATAGGAGCTCCTACGCTATATAGAGCACCTTACAAGGTAATACCTACTACCTATAAGGAGTATAATACAGAATTTTGCCTTACAGATAGCTGTAAGGACGCAGGTCCACACCCGCTACGCTATACAACCAAAAGGTACGTATGATCAATGAACATTAATCATAGTGTGCGGAACAGTATATATGCGTAGACATTGTACTCTGCTCGCTACGAGCCATCTTGGCTGCCCCGCAGGGTCACGTAAGCGCAGCCTTACAATAGCAAAGAAAGAGCTTAGAGAGCACTAGGTTAACTAGTATATTTAATGCTACTAAGTTTATCTTATCTTAAGTTAGGTAATAGGAATTAACAGAACACGCTACTAGGCTAACTTAGCCTTAAAGTATAGCCTCTACTTTAAGCTTCTAGCTAAGAAGATTAAGGAGTATAATATTAAGCCTTGCTACATGTATAATATAGATAAGAAAGGCTTCCTCCTTAGAGTACTATTAAGATTAAAGAGAGTATTTAGCAGGAGGCTATATTAGAAGGGGAAGTTAAAATCTATAATCTAGGATAGTAATTAAGAGTAGATACTACTTCTAGCCTATATATATGCTAATAGATCTGCCCTTAAGCCTGCCCTTATATATTAGTTATCCTTAGGATTGCTACAAGACTCCTAGCTTTAGGCCCTTAACCCTAAGTATTACTAAGTCTACTTTACCTCTTCTTCCTCTAGCTAGACTAATAATAATATTAGCCTTACCTAGCTTAAGTAGGTATTTAATTGCTCTACTAAGACTAAGGTTTACTTAAGCTACTAGTTACTTATCCTTAATAGGCATAGATCTTACCTTATAATAGATTTTATTAAGTACTATAATAAGAATAGGATCCTCCTTATAATCTATCCTCTTTATTTAACCTATATACTATAGCTGCTTAATATTACTATGTTTAAGCCTCTCTCCTCTACTTACTTAAACTAGATCTTAACCTTTATAGAAAGGACCTAAGGCCTCACCTCTATAAGTAAGAGGGACTTCTTCCTAATATTCCTAGCTACCTAGGAGGCTTCCTTTAAGGAGTAGACTATCCTTAAGGCCTTTAAGGTAACAGGCCTACTACCCTTTAATCCTAAGGTTATCCTTTAAAGGTTTAATACTAGGGCCTCCCCTTTAAGTAATAGTAACTCCTTAGCCTTAAGTGCATTAAATTAGAGGAAGACTAAAGGCTTATTGCGTGAGGTAGTTAAGGATAGAGGTAATCCTTAGGCTTAGAAGCTTAGCTAAGCCTTTTACTTAATCTTAGTCTAGAAAACCCTCCTTAAGCATAAGGTTTAAGGCCTAAGGGAGGCTCTACTTAACAAGAGGCTACGTAGGAAGTAAGGTAAGGCCCTACCTCTGCAGGAGCCTAAGGACTATTATAGAGGGGCTATATTCTACTCTCTAAAGAAGGTAAGGGAGGCTTGTAAGTAACAGCAATAATAGGAGGTTAAGGAGGAGCAATAATAACTTTAAAAAGCAGAGAGAAGCAGGCAACGTGAGGAGGCAAGGCAGGCTAAGGCATAGGCAGCGCAGGCATAGCGTGAGGCAAGGGCTAGTGCTTGATTATTAAGGGAGAGGCTAAGGGCTAAGAGGGCTGCTAATTAGGCCTTAAGGAAGGCTGCTTGTAAGACCACAAAGTGACTTCAAGAAAGCCTAAAATTATCCTAAAGGGGAAAGAGAAGGAGCCTTAAGGCTACGCGAAAGGCTGCTTTAGAAAAGTTTGTTGTTAAAGAGCCTTAGGGTAGTAGGGAGGCTGGAAGTGCTGCAACAGCTGCGCAGCTAATTTAGTCACGCTGTGGCAGGCAGATTACTACTCTAGCTAGATATATATAGCTAGTCATCATTTTTAAGCTATATAGAACCCTCCACCAAAAGATTACGTGATAATAGCTTTTGTGTGAGGCTCTGTAGCCTCAAGTTTTGTAGCCGTGGTGGTGTTCTAAACGCGCGTTACGCCGGGCCGCGCGTTACGCCGTCAGCCTCGGTATCCGTCTCTAAAAAGCTTCGGCCAAAACCTCTCAGCGCTTCCTATTTCCATATTCACTCCACTAGCGCACCTGAGCCGACTTGAATACACTTTGGCTTTACAATGGCGGCTTGGACATTATGCCCGCACTGTACATCCGCGCCGTCGATCGAGGATACCTAGGTACCGTTCATACTGAACACCAACCAAGGCTGCCAAGTCACTACCTTCGTGATCGTAGCTTCACAAGTAGCGGAATACAACGCACCCGTTGAAGAAAGGTTCAAACGGCACAATTCATCGTACCGGAGCCGAACCCGACGTCAGCCAAAAGTCCTGGGCAATACTTTTCTGCAGGATATCGGGCCGTGGTACTCAACACCAAAGCGCTTTTTGTAGCTACTCTTGAGCATCATGACGTTCGCCTTGGCCATTCTCAGCCCCATGGGAGTGCTTGAAGATCTTCGGCACGACTAGGGCCTCCGGACTGGGGATCTAAGGCGTTTTCTAAAACTCTGGGGCGTTGTCAACGTGGAGACATCGATACTTTGAGATGCAAATGCCTGGATGGCATCCTGGAACAGAGCTACATAACACCGATTGGGACGGGAAGCCTGAATACGTACTTGGAGTATAAAAATAGGAGGGATCAGTACCACATATCCAACATCAGCCTTCAAGCAGATTTGTATCTATCACTTCACAATCGGTCGCTGCACACAATCGCTCTTCCAATTTTCGTTCAATCTGACTACGATCACTACATACTATCACTCAATAATAACCCCCAACCGCTGAAATGCGTCTCACCCAAGCAGCTGTCGTTGCCATACTTGCATCCACTGCAGCTGCGAAGCCGATTGTGGCTCGTGGTGCTGATGACGTGAAGCTGTGGGACGACTACAACAAGTGCTGCGAGGAAAACCCTCACGAGATCACGGCAAAGTGCAAGAAGCCCGAGGTTGCCAAGCCCAAGCGTGAGTACCCTGTTACGAACGACCATGGTTCCATATCTGACTGTTCCACATAGCCGAACACGAGCCAAAGGACCCTTACAAGGAATGTTTGAAGGCTAAGGAGATGGACCACACCAGGGTCTGCGAGAAGGAGGCGAAGGACGAATACTCAGGACATAATCCAGAAAGTGAGTAACCGTCGACGAGTTGTGCTATCTTCCAACAAGTGACAGATGTCCATACTAGAGCCCAAGACAGGGTATGAACTGTGCAAAGAGGCACAGACGCATGAACCTCACAAGGTCTGCAAGGAGCCAGAGCAGGAGAGTGAGATCACTTAGATCATTACTTCCACCATCCTGTACTGATCATGATTCAGAGCCCAAGACCGACTAGAAGAAGTGCCTTGACGAGAAGAAGAAAAACCCTCACTTGAAGTGCGAGAAGGACGAGGAGAAGCCAGCTCCTAAGCCAAAATCAGAGCCAGAACACAGGCCAGAGCCAGAACACAAGCCAGAGCCAGAACACAAGCCAAAGCCAGACTTCAAGCCTGAGTCCGAACACAAGCCAACTCCTAAGCCAAAGCCAGAGCATAAGCCTGTCCCAGCTCCCGTTCCAGCTCCAGAGCACAAGGAGGAGAAGTCCGACTACGCATACTACAACTTCGGCGAGGAGATCATCCTAAAGTGTGACGGTGGTAAGGTTGTTATCAAGGGCAAGATGCAAGGCTAAGCTCTCACTGTGATTTAATGGTCTACGTTGAAGGGGACGAAGCCTCGTGGATGTTGGAATTGAAATTGCCTCGCCATGGGGTGCTTGAGCTGCAGGATTACCTGACCTTAACTGGTGCCGAGGTAAATGGCATACCGCGATGACGGTAGCTGTTCTTGCACATGTATATGTCCGTTTATAGGTCGAAGATACACTCCTTGATAGTAATGTAATGTAGATGTTTGACATCATCATCATGTGCCTCGGCATCATTAACCTTAGCGCCAGTATCTCCATGTCAAGTCATGGTGAAATAACGTGAAACTTCTGGACACGTGAGTGCCTCCAGCCTGCATTTTCGGTTCCAACATTGTACTCACAATAATGGAAAGATCTTCCTGGCTTTTGCTCTCGTCTCGAGTACTGCGTTAACATTTGACAAAGAAAGAAAACACCAAATATCAACAAGACTAGCAGAGGAAGGCCGCAGACATGAACGTCGAGCAGTACTTGCACACTCCCCTTCGGCTAGTCAAGACACTTGAGCGTGTGTGAATCGAGTGCCGCATGAATGGACCGACATGGATGCATTTGGGGCTGCGCTTACTATACGCAGATAGATGGCTCTGACGTAGCTAGTGGTGGCCCGTGACCCATCCCCGCGTTTTACGTCTTTTGGTTCCAAGGCAGCAGCAAGCACCCTGACTCCCTCACCACAATACGCACGCCTGTAGGACTTTACACCACACCCAGATCCATACACCACGACCAGATCCACACACCACGATCAGACCCATACACCACACTCACCATGTATAACTACCTCATATCCATTCTGCTCCAGCTGTCCCTGTTTATGCTTGCGGAAGCTGCTCCCATTACGGCGCAGTCAGCAAAGCCGTGGCAGGCAGGTACCGGGGGTGGCATCATCGGATTCATCGTTCTTGTGCTTGACATCATCGCATGGAGTAAGTTCTGCAGCTTCCTCTGCTTCCTCGCAGACCCGCCACGTGAGCCGATAAAGCTGACCTGATGCCACCGCAGTCGAGATCTTCAAGTCCAACCGCCCAGTGCCCAACAAAGTGCTCTGGTCCCTTGTCGTATTCCTCTTCCCAGTCGTCGGTATGATCATCTACTACCTCTTCTCCAATCGCCAAGCACACAACACCTACGAGCCCATCCCGGCCTAAGTGGGGGATCGTTCTACGCAGTACCGTCACGGCTAAGCCCGTCTGGTACACAGGCCAGTTGCGTGATGGAAAGGGGGGTCGTGGTGGCCCCAGAGCCGAGCCGTGGGCGGTCGTAGTATGTGTTGCGACCCCCCAAGCCATCTGTCTGCATGAGATCGACCATCGCCCAGGCCGTGTATGTGGTGTTGGGAAGATCAGCATCTGCTTGGTTTCCTGTCTTGTATCTATGTTGAGACGCTAGGCTTACTCCGATATTTTCAGTTCCTCATCAAGGTTCACCTGGGAGAAGTTCGTGTAGCAATCCTGTTGTTCTCGTTACGCGCTCTAACATACAAATTCCCTACACTATCTCGTAAATTTCTCTCTACAATCAATTGACGATGGGAAGCCTCCGCACGAAACCCGACTGAGTATACACCGATGTTGACAGCCTCTTCTTTCAGACCTTGCCAAGTATACCCTCAGGCGTGACGAACTTGCTCGACAGTGCGACAAGCCTCCGATCATGCTCATGACACCGCTGAACACGGACGCTTGCGCAAACCCGCCATACCTGTGAATCAACGTACCGTTAATAGGAGGGCCTATGAGGGCAGCGATGGCCGCTACAGCCATACCCATGCCCATGTACGTTCTAATGTTACGAGTATCGGCGGTGCAAAATGATATTGCGGCAGATGCGGTAGACATGATAGTGCCGGATGTGAAGCCAAACACAACAACGTACCCGATGATTCCTGCGTTCGTTGTTGGCCGATTGATGTAAAAGATGATGATCCTAGTGGAAATGCCAGCGAAGGCGAACATGTTCAGCCGACCGCACTTGTCCGCAAGGAAATTTGGAATAATGCGACCCAATGTCGATGCGCCGTTGATGATCGCTAGCAGATAGGCTACCAGCGTTGTGCTCATGCCCCTCGACACTGCGTATTTTGGTATGTAGAAGACCGGCGTCCACATGCCCATCATCATGAAGAAAAGCGCCGCCACAAACAGCAGATATTTCGGCGACTTTCATGCTTCGCCAGTAAACAACGTCGTCTTTCGTCGAGGTACCCGAGGCCTGATGACTACACATGGTTAGTTAGTTAGTTAGTAGTATTTTTCGTCACTATAGATAGCAATTATGTACATAATTGCTATTAAGCCTCCTATAGGGCATGTAGACGTGCTAAGCTAGGGATTTATAGTGTTATAGCACTACCTTATTTAGCAGTTTATATTATAACAGCCTATTATGCGTTTATAACTCCTCTCCCCCTCTAGGTAAGAAGACTAGTTTAAAATATTAAAGGTGTAGGCCTAGTTATATATGTGTGTAAAAAGCGCGTAAGGGAGCCTATTATAGAGTATTATATATTAGAGGTTATATATAGGCTTAGAGAGATAAAAAAGAGAGAAGAAAGAGAGAGAAGTTAAGCTATACTTAATAATAAAGAATAGGCAGCTTTAGCTACCTATTTCTATCTCTAGGAATGCTAAGATATTGTAAGGTCCTAGTTATAGGCAATAGTACTTGCTTCACGCTAGATAAAATAGTGTAGAGATAGCTGTAGGTATTATATTAATATAAGGATAATACTTGTCTTCCTAAGCTACGCGTGAAGTTATAGGTTCTACGTAGCTTAGTTACTAAGATACTAGGCCTAACTAGGGTAGCCTTAATTTATTATAATACTATAAGGTATTATTATAATAGGATATTATAGAATCTCCCCCTCTAGCTATAGTCTCTAGTAGTAACTTATAGCCTTAATAAAAACCTTACTCTATTGGGAAGGAAAAGAGTATCTATAGCTTAGCCTATAAATACACTCTATAAGCGCTCCTTCTATGTATTACGTTTATTATAGGCGTATAGTGCGCATGTATTATTATGCCTCTTATATAGGAAGTTACTGTAAGGATCTAAGTAGCTATGATATAAAGTAGCTAGTGTTAGAACATAAGGGTTAGTTCTTAAGTATAAATGTTAGAGGAATGTAGATAGGAGGTACTTAGTACTAAGATAGTAAGAGTGCGCTTCTATAAAGAGTAGCAAGAAGGTTAAGTAATAAGAATAATATATTGCTTCCTATTATTTAGGTTAAATATAATTAACTATAAGAGTCTATTATACTTTACTATATACTTAAGCTTTCTTATAGCTCTTATGCTTTCTTATATATTCTTATAGTTTCTTATAGCAAGAATCTATAAGACTAAATAAGACTTGTAAGAATAGTTACATAATATCCTTAGTGTACTGTAGTCCCTGCGCTTAGTTGCACCTTAGTGGCCTAGGGTTATCTATTATTCTTAAATACTATAGTCCTATCTTTAGGTTTATAACACTATCTTCCCCTTCCTAGCTTATATCCTTATAAGTTCTTAGGCTATCTATTATTACTATCTTTAAGGTAACTATATTAATAATAAGGGTTTATTTACTATAGTGTCCTATGCTTATTATATATAGAAGAGCTTGCCTTATAAGCTCTTATCGTTAAGTAAGAAATATAGAAATTACAAGTATATAGGTGCAAAGGAGTGTGTCCTATAGGAAATCCTAATACTAGATTTCTCTAAGCTTAATTATTAGGTAAAGGAGTTAGAATAGTAAGAAGAATTAGACGAGGCCACGCTAGTAATAGATAAAATAGAAGTAGAGTTAGTTATCCTCTAAATATGCGCGTGTTATAACAAGCTATAGCAGATTTAAAAGTAGAAGTTAGCTCTTTATTATAAAGAGTAGCATATCTTTAATACTAGTTTACCTATATTAGATAAGCTTAAGGCTCTAGAATCTTTAAACTAGGATTTAGAATAAATGCTAGTTCCTATAGAACCTAGTTCCTATGTTACTAGGTAGCATAGTAATATTATACTAGAAGCTAGTAGCAGTTTATAAGGTTTATTTCTAGTTCTTATATATTTTCTAAGTTAGAGTATCCTAACTACTTAACTAGGTATTCCTTATTACCTTAGATTCCTTAATATATTATTATTTTTTTAACTTTAAACTTGTTTTCTTCCTAGGGTTTATAATAGAATATTATTTATAATAGAGTTAAAGGGTTAGTATATTCTAATATCTTGATGTAGAATCTAGGATATATTCTAGCATTAGGTAGAAGATCAAGTGTATACGTAACTAGTCCCTTCTAGTTCTTAATTAAAAATAGTCTAACTTTAATATAATCTAAACCCTTATTTAGTTATATTATGCGTAGATTCTTTATAAGAAGATACACTTTATCCCCCTCTTTTAGTTAAGGTGCTATTTTTCTCTTTTTATTAATATGTAAAATGCTGTTACGTTAAGTAGTCTTAAGCGCTTAGCTTATTTATTTATAAACTTTCTTTAGTTCTTTAGCTATAAGCATAGCTGCTTCTGTTTTTAGTAATAGTAGTGTCCTTGTAAACAGGTTTAGGTGTTTTCTGTAATTAGTAAAGTATAGTAATTTTCCTGTAGATTCTAATACTTTATTATTATAGGCTAATTACGCAGTAGGCAATAGTAAAACCTAATTATTCTATTATTAATTTACATATATCCTTAGGTAGGCTTTTATAGTATAATTTACTTATTCTATTTATCTATCTATTTCTAGATAAAAGGCTGTAGATAATTTTCGTTATATTCTAATAGCAGCAAGAAGCGTAGTCTAAAAGTTAGACATAAAGAGCTTGTCTCTATTGCTAATAATTAATTTTAGAATTCTATAATACCTAATAATTTAGTTATAAAAGACATAGGCTAGCTATACTACTATAAAGTCTTTTCTAAATAGTACGTACTCTACTCCTTTTATAAATCTATTAATTACTAGCATTATCGCATTATATACAAATCCTGTTACTAGATCTCTTAATAGTAGTAGGTCTATTATAAAGTCTATAGAGATGTCTTCCTAAGGTGCTATAGGCAGCTTAAGTACTTGCATCTTACTATAGGGTGCGTAGGTACTATATTTATTCTTCTAATAGTCTGCACATTTCTTAATAAACTTAGTAACCTTTTCTTTTATATTGCTAAACTAGTAGTTCCTTAAGATAAGTTCTATTATTCTTTAAATACTAGGATAACTATATATAGGGTTATTATAGTAGCTTTAGATAACTACTTCTTAAAGTTCTTCTAGTACTTTAGGTGTAATAGTAAGTACTACGCTAATTAACCTAGTAGGTCCTAGTAATCTATCTAGGTTAACTTTAAGGATTGCGTTATTAATAATGTTCTTTATTCTAGTAATATTAGTTTATTAACTAAGTATATCTACTCTACTATTATCTTTTCCTAGTGTATAGATAATCTTAAACTTATATTAACTTAAAAGCTCTACCTATTATACTTATCTTTAATTAAGGGTTTTAGTTATTATAAAGTTTACTAAGTTCTTATAGTTAGTATAGACCTTAAGGTCTAAGTAGCTTTCTGTATAGATCCTCTAATGTTAAAATATTTCTACTATAGCTATTAATTCTTTATTATATATATTATAATTTTCTTTAGGTACTATAAATTTCCTAGAATAGTACGTAATAGGGTGCTATTTGCTATCTTATAGCTATTTTGCGGCTGCACCTACTATAAGATCTAAAGCGTCTATCTTAAAGTATAATAGTTCTCTACTTTAGAAGGGTACTAACACTAGTAGTGTTATATATACTTCCTTTAAGTTATTAAATGCCTTTTCTTATTCCTTCTTCTATTCTTAAGCTTATTCTTTTCTTATAAGCTTTGTTAGTAAGAGTACTTTCTTAGAGAAGTCCTAGATAAATTATTAATTAAAGTTAATAAATCCTAAGAATAACTAGATGTCTTTGATAGTCTTTCATGTAGGCTATTCCTTAACTACCTTAATCTTATCTTTACTTATCTTAACTCTATAGATACTAACTATGCATCCTAGGAACTCTACTTCTTCTTTATAAAATTTGCATTTATTAGGTTTAAGACGTAAGTTATACTAGCTAAGAGTAGTTAGAACTTTTCTTATATACTTAATATACTCCTAAGAGTTACTTAAATATATAAGGATATTATTAAGGTATGTAATAATAAATATATCTAAGTATTCTCTTAACACGTTATTAATAAATGCTTAATATATTACTAGGGTATTAGTAAGACTAAATAGTATTACTATATACTTATAGTGTCTGTAGCGTGTTCTAAATACTATCTTCTATTCTTTGCCTACCTTTATGCGTATAAGGTTGTACGCGCCTCTTAGATCTAATACTGTAAAGATCTTTACATAGGCTAATTAATCCCTTAACTCTAAGATGTTAGGTAGTAGGTATTAATTCTTAATTATTATATTATTAAGTTTCTAGTAGTTAACATATAATTATAGCTTGCTATTCTTCTTTAGTATAAAGAGAATTAGGTAGCCTGCTAAGGATTCTGATAGTCTAATGAATCCTTTCTTAAGATTTACCTTAATGTAATCTTACAGCGTTTCAAGTTCTTTTTCTAATAGTCTGTAGATTAGTCTAAAAGTTAGTTACTTCCCTTCCTATAGGATAATCTTATAATCCTAGGGCTTATGCTTAGGCAATATAGCTGCACTTATCTCTTCCTAAAAGAGTAACTTAAATTCTTTATACTTAGTAGGGATCTTAGGTGTTACGCGTTTCTCTAATACTCTTGCTTATTAACCTAATAGACTCTTGTTAGTATCTATAGAGTTAGACCCTTGTTTTATAAGGACGTCCTTGTGCGAAGCAATATAACTAATTATCTTCTTATCTGCTATTAATTGCTGCTAATGCGTAGGCAGGCTTATAGTTGCGTTGTTCCTATAGCACTTAAATTAGAGTTTCTTTAACTTCTAGTTAATTTATAAGTTATACTCTATTAGCTAAGGCAAACCTAGTACTAAGTTATATAACATGTTATCTAACACGTCTAGGTCTATAGTTTCCTAGTAATTCTAGACTTTTAGCTTTAACCTCTTGACCTCCTAGTTAATTATAGGTTAGCCTAGCATATTCTTACTATTAATAACATTTACAGGGTAAGGGCTTTATTTCCTTAGTAACTTTAGTCTAGCTAAGGTTACTATGCGTGCAGATATAAAGTTTCCTTAATAACTAGAGTTAATTATTACCTTTAGGTAGAGTCTATTTAGCTCTACTAGGAGCTTAATAAGTCCTGTAGGGTTAACTAAACAAATAGATTATCCTTTAATCCTAGGGCTAGACATTTCTTTAAAAAAGTCTAATCTCTATATCTATAGAGTGCTTTTATATTAGTATGCTTTATATATTTAGGGTTAAGACAAGTATACTAGTCTTAGTTATAGTAACTTCTATTAACTCCTAACTGCATCTGTATTACTACGTTAGGGTTATTAAGATTTAGAAAGTAGCTGCTAGTTTATTTATCCTAAAGGTGCTTAGGGCAAGTCTTATCTATATAGTTATAAGCTTAGTTAGTACACTAGGTAAACCTGTATAGGAAATAGCTTATTATAACTTTATCTAAATAATATATTATATACTAGTTATACGTATATAAACTCTAGGATATAATTCTATATTATAGGTTCTACTAGTTATCTAGATAGCTTAGTAGAGTATTGCTCTGGCTGCGTTGTGCGCTCTAGCGTTTCTCCCTTTATATAGACTATACTTTTTCTTTATACTATTATAGTTTTACTTGCATAGTTACCTTAGCCTATTATTACTAGTATTATTCTATAGCTTTATCTATCTAGTGCTCCTCCTATTCTTCTTAGGGTAGTAACTATTAGTATTCTTTATAGGTAAGTTGTTCCTTAAGTTCTTCTTAAATCTTAGCTAAGGCAGCTTTAGCACTAGCTATTTATTTAGGGTTTCCTAACTTTCTTAACTCTTATATTACTTACAGGATACTCTAGGTAGCTTCTCTAGCTTACTCTTAGAGTTCCTTCTAATTTTTAATAAGATAGGTCTAGATTTCCTATATTTCCTAGAATATTTATTAAATAGTATTATAGTGCTTCTTCTATTATATGTCATGCGCAAAAGGTAAGGCCTTCTAGTGCCTAGCTTTAAACCTTTCTACCTTCTTATCCTTAGTAAGGTATTCTATAGCAGATTTATACTTATTAGTGTCTAAGGTTTCCTATTAGAGTAGGCCTTTCTTAGCTTATATTAATTCTTCTTCTTAGTTAAGTACCTATATTAGTATGTTATAATTATTATCTTTCTTAAGGGTGTTAATGTTTTCCTAGAGACATTCTTTTAATATATCTATTTATACTTTTATGCTTATTTAATTGTATTTTTTGTAGTAAGCTACTTTCTTAGTCTAATAGAGGTTTTATTTAATATTAATAATTTATTATCTTAATATCTTTTTCTTAATAAGTTAATACTCTAATTCTTCTACTAGTTTTTATATATTAAATTAGTATTTCTTTAATTATGCGTATTAGTTAACTTAATCTATCCTTTCTTAGGCCTATTTTAATGCGTTAAGCATTATTTCTTCTTTAGGGTCCTTAAGTTTAGATCTAGATAGCTTAATTAGAGCTTCCTTTTAGTTATATTATTTAGGCATTTCTAAGGGGTTAGTTAAGACTTTAGGAATAGGCGTTATCCTGTCTATTATATCTAGGTTAGTAAGTAAGTTAAGTATAGTCTACTCTTTATATGTAGTCTCCTAGGGAGTACTATAGCTTACTATATTAATTTAGTAAATAACTTTATTCTTAAGTCTATAGTCCTTAATTATATAGCCTTCTTTGCTATAAGTATAGTAGGTAATTATTTTCTTATTATTAAACTACTTCTTTCTATAGTTTTTCTTAGGCTTACCTTTAACTATATTATTATTATACATTAGCTTGTAGCTATAAGTTTAGTAAATACACTAAGGTTAGGGTTTATATAGTTATTATTGTTGCCCTTAGTTAGGTTAAGTCTATTAATAATGTCTAGGGTTAATGTCCTATATAGGTATTATCCTAGAATAGCTTTATTCTTTAAGTGTAAGCTTATAGAGTTTATTATTAAAGATAGATAGTCTCTTTAATTAAGCTATTAAGAGAGTTAATATAGTAACTAGTTCTTATAAGCTTAGCTTATATAGCTAACTTAAGCCCTTAATAGTATATACGCATTAGTGCTTAATTATCCTATTTAAGATATTCCTTGCACTGCTAGAACTAAGTTGTGTAGTCTATAGCAGAACAAGTTTATTAGAGGTTCTATATCTTTTATTCTATAATAACTAATGCCTTAATAGGTAAGAAAACTTATCTAATCTTAGGTTTAAATAAGTTCTAGTCCTCTATTAATTTATTATTAATATTGTTATTAATATTCTTATCTATATATCTCTTAATAAAGGGTGCAATCTACTTCTTAGCATCTCCTCTTATATAGGTAGATGCTAGCATAACCTAGTTAACTTTTTTAACGCAGTTATTAATATAGAAGTATTAGTCCTATTAGAGTAGCTAGGATTTAAGCTTAGCTCTATCTCTATAGTAGAGGTTAGGTTATGCGCCTTAAATACTACTGCCTCTAGCCTAAGAGGACTTAGGAGTGTCTATATTTATGTTACTTATATTTAAGGTATTTAAAGTATAAGGATCTAAGTAGCTATAATATAAAATAGCTAGTATTAGAATTTAAGGGTTAGTTCTTAAGTATAAATGTTAGAGGAACGTAGATAGGAGGTACTTAGTACTAAGATAGTAAGAGTGCGCTTCTATAAAGAGTAGCAAGAAGGTTAAGTAGTAAGAATAATATATTACTTCCTATTATTTAGGTTAAATATAATTAACTATAAGAGTCTATTATACTTTACTATATACTTAAGCCTTCTTATAGCTCGTATACTTTCTTATATATTCTTATAGTTTCTTATAGTAAGAATCTATAAGACTAAATAAGACTTGTAAGAATAGTTACGTAATATCCTTAGCGTACTATAGTCCCTGCGCTTAGTTGCACCTTAGTAGCCTAGGGTTGTCTATTGTTCTTAAACGCTACAGTCCTATCTTTAGGTTTATAACAGTTACCTATTTACTTATTACTTAGCCTATGCCTAAGCTCTATGTATATAATAAGTACATCTCGCATTATTATCCCTATAGTATAGGGAAGGAAGGATTTAAGGCCTATTTCTAATAGACTCCTATTAGACCCTATTTAGAGCCTATTTAGGATTGCCTCTTAGGTTAACTTTAATATTATAGGACCACGTAGTAATATTTAAAGAAGAGGTTAGATAGGATCCTTAGTAGCCTCTAAAAGGCCTCTAAACTAGTGTATATAGAGTCTCTATATCTCCCTTTACTTAGAGGATATGTTTTTCTTATCCTTTTATACTAGACCTATAGGAATAAGACTATTCTATTACTTAACCCTACGCGTACTCCTATATACCTTTAAGTAGAGTTAAGCTCCTTTTAGATACCTTAACGCCTAAGTTATTATATTATAAGAAAAACATTATCCCTACTAGTAATAGCTTTAGAATAATATTATAAAAACCTTAAAAGGATTATATAATAATACCTTAGTTAAGTTAGACCTTATTTAGTCTTACTCTATACTACTAGATCTATTAACCCTAAATAAACTAGATCCTAGAAGATCTCTAGTTAACTAAAGCCTTTAGGTTTAGAACTTCCTATAACTATATATTAAGGATTAACTTTAGAAAAAGTTATATTAGATTACGCTAAGGTAGAGACTAGGTAACTACTAATAACCTAGCAGAATTAAGGGTAATACTAATATCTACTATTATACCTATAACTTAAAGCTTAAGTAAGCTTTATAATATAATAAAAGGTAAAGAGCCTATTATTCCTATAGAAGAGGCTAGGCCTTCTTCTAAACTAACCTATTAATAAGTAGAGGAATAGAGTAATAGTAAATTTGTAATAACTTAGGCGTTAAGGTATCTAAAAGGAGCTTAACTCTGCTTAAAGGTATATAGGAGTACGCGCAGGGTTAAGTAATAGAATAGTCTTATTCCTATAGGTCTAGTATAAAAGGATAAGAAAAATATGTTCTATAAGTAGAGGGAGACATAGAGACTCTATATACACTAGTTTAGAGGCCTTTTAGAGGCTACTAAAGATCCTATCTAACCTCTTCCTTAAATGTTACTACGTGGTCCTATAATATTAAAGTTAACCTAAGAGGTAATCCTAAATAGGCTCTAAATAGGGTTTGTTATAAAATTATCCTTAGATAGTTAGAAAATAAAGGAGGAGATAGCTAGGCTATATGCTAAGCTAACCTTCCTTAGATTACAGACTTGTCTAATAACTACCCTACCTAATTAACCTTTACCTATAATAGAAACCCCTTAAGCTCTACTACCTATCTAATAGCCTTTAGCTATTTAATTTACCTTAGAGACCTCTTTATTTTTCTAACTAGTATAACCTTAATTATTAGAGCGTACCCTAAAGATTAAAGATCTTAGTAATAGTAGTAATCCTACCTTTAAGTAATAGCAAGCTTCTATACAAGATTAATTAGAAATTAATATAGACTACTACTATAATAAGAGGGCTTATAAAGCTTTAGTATTAGGATATACTTTAGGTCTAGTAAAGGAATACCTAGAACCTTAATACCTATCTAAAGACTATATAAACTACTTCTTTACTACTAAGTAAATAATAGAGCTACTTTATTCTTACTTTATAACTAGTAATAAAGTTACTAAAAGCTAAGCTACCTTTAACTTATTAACTATAGACTATAATAAAGCTTTTCCTATCTTTAAAGCTTATTTCCTTAGTACTATAATCTAAGGACGTATACTTAAGTTAGATTAGTTTTATTACCTATAGATTAAGATTATACCTAACTTACATATTCCTAGCTTAGGCTTTAAATAATCTTAGATAAACTCCTTTAAACTAATAGTTAAACACCTTACCTCCTTTAATATAGAATAGAAGAACTATATACTATAGCCTTGTTACATAGAGGGGGTATACTGCTCTATCCTAGTCTAAAGGGGTAGTAGGTGAGTAGGAAGGTATAAGACCTTGCGTGGAAGTTATCTAGCGATATAAAGGCGTAGGGCAAGAGTATTTAAGAAAGATAATTTAATCTTATTGCTAAGATAACAAGTTCAATCTGTATAGGAGATAAACTATTTAAGTTAACTATAACAAGTATAATAATGAAATCCTTCTATCCTTATATGTCTGTTGCAGTCTACGCTGCTATCACTACTATTATTGCTATCAGCGCCTAGCGCCTAATGCCTCTAATGCCTGTGATGGTTGCTATTACTCTATCTACTGCTATCAGCGCCTAGCGCCTGATGTCTGTTCTTGGCGTGATGGCGAGTCACGTAGTTACTAGGCGTTCTTTTGCTAACTACGTTACTCTAGCCTTTAGGTTGCAGGAGACGCAGACAGCCTGCTCCTCTACCTTGCAATTCTGTGTTATTTGTAATATTACCTCCCCTCTTCTAGCTATTATCCTAATACCTAGGGAAATTGTTTAACTATTCTGTGCATCCTGTAACAGTTAGTATATAGGGCTTTAGTTGCCCTGTTGTGTCGTACGCTCCTCTTCCTCCCTGCTTCCCCGACCATGCCAAAAGCCGCCCCGTCCCGTCGTTCTCGCAAACTAACTTCAACTGAGGAGCGTCGTGCGCGTGCCGCACAAGTCCGGGAAAAGAGTCTGGAGATGCCGTTTCGTTGCAAACGCTGTGACGAGAAGAACCTTTAGTGTTTTGTAGACACGGCTACTAGTTGTTATGCTAGGTGTATCTTAGTAGTAGCTAAGTGCAGTCTGTTTGTTCCTAAGGAGGACTAGGAGAAGGTGCAGTCTAAGAAGTGTTAGAAGCACCTAGAGATTGCTTATGCTAAAGAGCATTAGCTTCTTGCTTAAGCTAAAAGTGCACATGCTTAGGTAGAGACAGCGCGTCTTTATTGTAAGCTTCTTAAAGTAGAAGAGTAAGAGCGTTTGTTTACAGATCACGATCTAGCGATCCTAAACCTTTAGGATTAGGCAAAAGAGGCAGAGGGGGAAACAGCCCTAGGTACAGATCCTCTTGCTGCAGCGCCGCTATTTGAACTGTTAGCTAATTTAGCCTGGCTGCAGGCTGATCCTTTTAACCCTTCTTTTAACTTCTTTCTTCTAGACAGGATTCCTCCTGTTCTTCTCCTAGATTTTGTTAGTGGTACTTCTGTACTAGTTCCTTGTAGTGCGTAAGGTTTTCTCTTAGTTCTTAAGTGTTCTAGCTTTTAGGCTATCCGCGCTACTTAACTAAGTATTTCTACTAACAGCCGTCTTTCTATAGGTCCCTGATTTCTTTAACCTTGTACTCGTCGTCCTTAAGCTTAACATTAGTTGCTAGCTTAGCTTCTAGTAGTACTAGTTCTAATAGTTTTTTATAGAATGTTAGGTAGATGCGCATGCTAGCAGGTAGCTGTAACTTGAAATTAACTAGTCCTTTTTGCTTAAGGATCTTGAATGGTCTGATTTATAGATTGTCTAATTTCCTACATAGCCTTTTAGTCTTTAGGTTTTATTATGATAAGAAGACTTTATCCCCCTTCTTAAAGGTTAGTCCCTTAATCCTTTGCTTATTTGCAGCTTTAGATATTATGAGGTTCCTCTAAGCTATATTCTTGCTTAATTCTTTGTGTAATTCTAGCATAAGGTAAGCTTTATCTTCTACTCCTGCTAAAATGCTTAGAATATCTTTTAGGTCTTAGTAAGCGCTTAGCTTATACCTGTAGTTTGCGTAGTGCAGCAAATGTTTTATTATTATAGACTAAGTACTGTTGTAGGCTAATTGCGCTATTAGCAGGAGTTTAACCTAGTTGTCCTGCAGCTTATTAGCGTACATTTGTAAGTACTATTCTAAGGTCTAGTTTGTTTATTTAGTTTATCTATCTGTTTTAGGGTGAAAACTAGTTAATAGTTTCTTCTTTACTCCTAGTTTAGCTATAAACGTGTCCTAATACTTAGATGTAAACAGCTTATCTCTGTCTGTAATAATTTCCTTAGGCAATCTGTACTCTAAGACTAGTGCTCTAGTAACTTTATAGGCGCATTCTTCTGTAGTTATTAATTCTTCTATTAGTATAAATTTTGCTGCCTTAGTTAATTAATAAATGATTACTAATATTGTGTTACATAGTTAGGCAGATCTAGGTTCTATTAATTTTAGGAGCTTTACTATAAAGTCTATTGTAACACTAGTCTATGGTCTCTTAGGTAGCTCTAAGGGCTGCAGCAGGCCATAGGGCTTATGTCTCTTAGGCTTGTTCTAGTAACAAGCTAAATAGTTGCCTAGTATTTCCTGTACCTATGCTTGCAAGCGTAGTATAGCGAACACCTTAGCTAGTTATCTAACTATTTCTTTAGTAGATGCATGTCTATATTCTAGGGACTTATGCAGTTCTTATATAAGACTTGATCTTATGTGTAAGGGTACGTATGTTTAAAAGCCTTGAATTATCTCTCTGTACTCCTTTTTGTTTTGCAGCAGTTCATTGGAGCCGTTTTCCTTAGGCTTGAACTGCTAGTTAGCTGCCTTCTGCTGCTAAACTTGTTAAAGCGATTGCACCTGCACGGCTACCTTAGCTATCCTAGCTAGTTCTAGCTAGTTATAACGCAGACTACTATTAGGTGTCTTCCTAAACATAGCATTGTGTAGTTCTTCGTAGTCTTTTCCCTTTAAGTTAGAATAGTAACTTAGGGCATCTGCTGCTCTATTAAGCATTCTAGCGCGATGTGTTATTTTAAAGTTAAACTAAGCTAGTAGCTTAGCCTATTAGACTTGTTATTAATTAAGCTTCTTTGTAGTTATAAACGTTAACAGGTTCTTATAATCTAAGAAGACCTTAATCTAGTTTAGGAGTCCTAACAGGTAGACTTCCTATTGTTTAAAGGCATTAACTACTCCTAGTAGTTCCTTATTATAAACATTATAATTACGTTCTACTCCTAAGAACTTCCTAGAATGGTAGAACACTAGTCTCTATTTCTTATCTAGGCACTACTGCGTTAATACAGCTCTAAGTGCGTAGTTAGACGCGTCTATCTTAACTCTTGTTTCTTGTTTTAGGTTATACATCTCTAGTATAGGCGCTTTAAGGAATATCTACTTAATCTAATTAAAAGCCTCCTGATGTTCCTTATTCTAGTAGAATCCTGTATCTCTCTTTGTGATATCTAAGAGAGGCGTGGTGATTTTTAAGTAATCCTTAATAAACCTCTAGTAGTAGTTAGCAAATCCTAGAAAGGACTGCACATCTTTAACTGTTTTAGGTTTTAGCTATTCCTGTATAGCTGCTATCTTCTTTAGGTTTATCTTTACTCCCTTAGTAGATATTATAAAGCCTAGGTATTCTATCTCTTTAACGTAGAATTTGCACTTCCTAGGCTATAGGTATAGCTTGTATTCCTTAAGCTTCCTAAGCACTTTCTTAACATGTTTAACATGTTCTCTAAGCAATCCCCTAGAGTACACTAGTACATTGTCTAGGTATGCTGTCATGAAGATTCCTAGGTACTCATAGAGTGCGTTATTAATGACTAACTAAAAGGTTGCTAGCACGTTTATTAATCTAAATAGCATAACTATGTACTTAAAGAGTCTATATTTTGTTTTAAACGCTGTTATCTATTCTTAGCCTTCCTTAATCCTAATGCAGTAGAATCCTTCTCTTATATTAAACTTTATAAACTATTAAGCTCCTTAGAGCTGATCTATAAGTTCTGTGATTAATAGTAGGGGGTACTAATTCTTTCTAGTAACATTGTTTAACCCTCTGTAGTTAACACATAGTTGCTACTTTCTATTAGGTTTCTTTATAAATAGTATAGGTAAGGCTATTAGGCCTAATCCTAGTTAAATAAATCCCTTTTGTAGATTCTTCTAGATGTAGTCCTGCAGCTTAGCGTCGTGCTTGGGCGCTATAGGGTACATTAGTCCTAGGCGCAACTTAGCTCCTTCTTCTAGGATAATCTTATGATCCTAATCCTGATAGTCTGCTAAGTCTATAGCTTTATTTTCTTTAAATAGTTCTCTAAACTTGTTTATTTAGTATTCTTTTAGTATCTCTAGTAGTAAGGGTCCTTCTATTGTAGTTATAACCTGTCTTATCTATATAACTCTTACTTTCTAAGGGTCCTTCTTATAGATTCTTACAATCTTATAAGGTGAAATCCTGCCTATCCTCCCTAATATAGGTAAGCTCTAGATATCTAGGCAGTTTTATTATACGCTAGCAACCTTGTGTATAGGTTCTTGGCTGCGTATTGCTTTTGTTTGCTAATTAATAGTTAGGTTGTGTTTGCTTAACTAGTCGTAGCCTATTAACATGTCTTCTTCTCTAAGATCTATGATGTTAATACATGTTTTGTCTTTTATCCTAGCTGCTTCTAGCGTTACTAGTTCTATTTTAAGCCTTATTAGACCTCCTCTATACGTCATAGGGTTGTTATTAGCTAATACTACTTGTACTAGCTGTTTCTTGGCTTGGTGTAGTATGTTAAACTTTTCTACTACTTATGGTAAGATAACTATCTAGGTAGCACTACTATTAATGATTGCTACTATTATGTGTCCGTGTATAGCAACCTCTACCCTTAGCTTAAGGTCCTGTAGTTCTAGGTTCTGTACATTATAGAGGGTTGTTTTAGGACTGCCTGCGCTAGCGTGACCCTGTCTCTAGCAGCATCCTAGTTTTTTAACTATCCCTTCCCTAAGTGTTTGCTTAGGAACCATCCTGCTCTATGCTTAGCATTGTAGTGTATTCTACACTAATCCTTATAGCAGGATGTCTAGCTTATTAACGCATGTTATCTAAGCTCTTCTTCTAAAGTTAGGTTCTTTCTGTGCGTAGGGCATACTTCTAGCTAACATTCTTTGTCCTAAAGCATTCTATGCTATTTATCATCCACACGCTATCTAGCAGTCTTGCGTAGTCCTTTGTAGAAGTAGCATTGTAGCTTGCATTTTATCTAGTGTAAGGATTGATATTTAGGGGACCTCTAGTCTGCCTTAGGCTTTAGTTCCTTGCCCTTACTATCTTTATCCTTAAAGTATAGTTGTTTGTGAACTGCTTGATATGCTATTTCTTTAGCTCTTAGTCTAGTAATAGCGATGTTCCCTGTGTAAGTGTAATCCTTAGCTATGTGTTCCTTGTGTCTGTAGATCTAGCATCTCTTCTGCTAGAGTTACTGCTGAACTTCTATGCTAGTGACTATCTAGCTAATAGGTCTGCTATTATCTTAGCTTACTACGTCTGGGGCTTCTACAGCCTAAGGTACTAGCAGGTATCCTTTATTTTCTAGTAGGCGAGATTCTTTGTATAGCACCTTGTTACTGTTAGACTTAGTTGTTTAGGGATAAGGGGTTCCTTATCTTATTATCCTAATGCTAATAGTCCCTTGCTTCCCTAATTTGTTGTGAGGGTAGTCTCTATAGAAGTGTCCTACTTTACTGCATTAGAGGCATGCCTTCTTATTGTAACACTTCTAGCGCTCTTCCTAGGATAAACTGTCCCTAGGTTTCTAATCCCTTTTTTCCTAGGTTTTACTAGTTATGATAATGTCTCCCTCCCTATCTACTTAGGGGGCCTGTCCTTTCTTCACGTTTGCCTAGGGAATAAAGGTTTCCTTCTTTTATTAAGCTCTATCCTAGAGGTAGTTATTAATCTGTGTTGCTAGCTGGATTAACGTGTGTAGGTCTTTAGGTTTCTTATAATATACTAGTCTGTCCTTAATAGATTCCTTTAGGCTATTCTTGTATACTGTATAGAGCGCCGCGTTATCCTAGTTAATTTAGGCATGTAGCTGTTTAAACTCCGCTGTATAGGTTAATACTAACTTGGTCTACTTTAGGCAAGTTAATGCTCTTTCTGCCTAGTTCTTCGCGTCTACTTCCCTAAAGATCTGTCCTAGCTCCTCCTTAAAGCTATCCTAATTATAGAATACTTTTTAAGTTTCTAGCTTGCTACCCTTAGTAGTAATATGCTAAAGGTAATCTTCTATATAGGGTTGCATCTAGGCAGCTGCTTGCCCCTTTATATGCAATCCTGCTATAAGGATTTTCTCTTCCTGCGTTAGCACGTTGTTGTAGGCGTAGTATAGGTTAATGTTTATTAGGAAGGCGTAAAGTTCTGCTCTTCTACTGTCATATTTCTCTAGGTTAGGCATCTTAGGTTTAACGCGTGGCCGTTTATTAGGCGTGGCTGTTACTTGCTAGGATAAACGCATTACTAGATCTTAAAGTGCAGCTATTTATTGTGCCTAGGCTATTGCTTATTGTTAAAGTTCTCTAATAAGGGCAGGGGATAGGTCCTCCTTATTATTAGATCTGTTGTTGCTCCTCTCTAGGTCTATAGAGTCTAGGGCTAGAGAGTACTGCTAAGTTAATAGTCCTGCTTAAGCTATCTTTGATATTAGACAAGTCTTGTTAAATACTTCCTTCGTATCTATAGGTAGTTAAAGTGTTACACGGAGGGGGTATACTGCTCTATCCTAGTCTAAAGGGGTGGCAGGTGAGTAAGAAGGTATAAGACCTTGCGTGGAAGTTATCTAGCAATATAAAGGCGTGGGGCAAGAGTATTTAAGAAAGACAATTTAATCTTATTGCTAAGATAACAAGTTTAATCTGTATAGGAGATAAACTATTTAAGTTAACTATAACAAGTATAATAATAAAATCCTTCTATCCTTATATGTCTGTTGCAGTCTACGCTGCTATCACTACTATTATTGCTATCAGCGCCTAGCGCCTAATGCCTCTAATGCCTGTGATGGTTGCTATTACTCTATCCTCTGCTATCAGCGCCTAGCGCCTGATGTCTGTTCTTGGCGTGATGGCGAGTCACGTGGTTACTAGGCGTTCTTTTACTAACCACGTCACTCTAGCCTTTAGGTTACAGGAGACGCAGACAGCCTGCTCCTCTACCTTGCGATTCTGTGTTATTTATAACAAGCCTCTACTAGTACCTATATTAACTTAAAATATATAACTAAACATAAAACCTATAATAGATATATTTTAGAAGGATACTATAGAGGTTCCTAGAACCTATTAAAGTAGCTATAAACTATTTATGTAAAGGTCTTCTATAGTCTCTTACCTAGTCCCTTCTATACTAATACCTAATAGGGCACCTCTAGGGGATTACTATAACTATAGTAAGCCTAGGCACTTTACTAAGGATTGTCCTATGCCTCGCGTGTAGTAGATTAAAGTTAAGGAATTAGAGGATTATTATAACGCTGTTAAAGAGACTAACTTAGATCTATATTAGGTAGGAAATAACCCTACCTAAGGATAGGATTCTTAGGCCTAAACTATTATAATTTATCTAACCTTAACTTAACTAAGCTATTCTTAGGAGCTTACTTCTAAATCTATTCTATACTATATATAAATAGACTAGGGGTTTATCTAAATACCTTAGTTAATACTAGTGCCTATAGATACCTTTTTCTTAATCTAAAAATTACTTACTTAATTACTTCTTTACTTTAAATACTAATCTAAAAGCTCTCCTACCCTATTATAGTATAAGGCTTTAAGGATTATATCTCTTTATTAATTATAGAATATATTTAGCTATATCTACTAGTAGATAGATAGAAGATTCTAAATTACCTATTTATTATATTAGACCTTAGATCTTAGGATTATATTATTAGAATATAATAGTTAAAACGCTTTAAAGTCCTATTAGATATAGCACACTCTTAGTTACTCTAGTACCTAAAGTATCCTACTAGCTATTTACCTATTCCTCCTATACTTATATAAGTACACCCTTACGTACTAGAGGAATAAGCAATATAAGATATTTAGTAATGTAATACCTTATAGGACTAAGAGCTATACTAGGAAAGATATAGTCCTTATACTACAGTCTATTATATTTAAGGATTAATTAAAGTACCTAAGTACTAGATATTAGCGCCTTATTTAATAAAACTAGAGCCCCTCTAACCTATATCTAAATCTAGTCCTATAGTAATTCTTCTACGCATTGCGCTTATTTTAGTAAATGCCCTTTATTTTAGTTTAAAGAAACCTACTAATAAATTCTTTATAATAAGTCTTTATAAGATTAACTAAATCCTAGAGGACTATAACTACGCTAATATAATAGAGAACGCTGCTCTTGTATAGAAAGTATTACTATCTTGCTATTAGGAGTATTAATCTATGTTTAGCCTGCTTATAGCTAAAATCCTTCTAGAATACTATAGTTATAATTATAAGATTATCCTAGAAGAACCCCTTCTAAATAGCTATAGTCCTTTATATAAGTAGAATAGAGAGGAGCTAGAAAAGATAAAGTACTTTATATAGGATAACCTCTATAAAGGCTTTATTAAAACTATTTAAAGTCCCTTTACTTCCCTTATCCTCTATATATAAAAGCTAAATAGAGACCTCTATATATATAGACTACTATAAACTAAACTACCTTATATATAAGGATGCTTATCTAATACCTTAGATTAATAAGCTGCTAGCGAGACTAACTAAGGCTAAGATCTTTACTAAGTTTAATATTTAGGTAGCCTTTAATAAAATCTATATAGACCCTTCTACTAAAGAGTATACTACTTTTTAAACACGTTATAGATCTTATAAAAGTAAGGTACTACCTTTTAGCCTTTATAATAGGCCTGCTACCTATTAACATTATATAAATAATACATTAATTAATTACCTTAATAACTTCTATATTGCCTATTTAAATAATATCCTAATCTACTCTAAAAATACTAGGACCTATAAATAATATATCTAATTAGTATTAGAACATCTATAAACTATAGGATTACAAGTAGATATTAAGAAAAGTAAATTCTATATTATATATACTAAGTATCTTAGTTATATCCTAATAGACAAGGGACTAGAGGTAGATCTAGCTAAAGTAGAGGTTTTAAAGAACTAGCTCCTGCCTACTACTATAATAGGTGTAAAGTCCTTCCTAGGCTTTATAGAGTTCTATTAGTAATTTATTATAGAGTTTTCTTAGATTATAAAACTATTAATTGCTCTATAAAGCCTAGCAACGCCTTTTATTTAGATAGAGGATTGCTAGATAGCCTTTAAATATTTAAAGGCTACCTTAGTAGCTATACCTTCCCTCTATTACTTTAATCTAGAATATAATATAAAGATTAAGACTAATGCCTCTAATAGAGTAGTAGTAGAAGTACTTTTATAGAAGCACCCTAATAATAGATAGTACCCTATTACCTTCTATAGTAAGACCCTATCTAGTTTAGAACTTAATTAGGAAATATATAATAAAGAACTATTTATAATTATTTAAGCATTCTTATACTAGCGTACTAAACTAACTTTAGTACAGCCCTATATCTAAGTGTTTACTGATTACTATTCTTTAGAGTACTTTATAAGCATAAAGGTTCTAAATTCTAGATAAGCTAAGTAGGCTAAGGCTATAGCGTCCTATAACTTTAGGATAGAATATAGACCTAGGAAAAGTAATAAGTATATAAATATCCTTAGCTAATAAGAATAAGACCTTAAGGATCTTAAAGAGGCATAGCGTAATAACTAGTTAAGAGTACTTTTAGGCCTTACCTAACTTTATAACTAAATTAACTTTAAACTAGCTTAGACCTACCTTATAGAGAAAACCCTATAAGTTTTAGTAATTACTAGTCTAACACCCTCTACTACAGGTTATTATCTTAACTTATTAGAACTAATTAAGTCTCTGTTATAATGCAATTAGAACTCCTTTAAAAAAGAATATAGCTAATTACTAAATTTATATTAGATAGAAAATAGACTCCTTTTCTATGCTAATTAGTTATACGTACTAGATAACCTTTTGCTTATTACTAAACTTATTTGCAAAGTTTATGATTAAGTCTCCTCTGCCTACCCTAGCGCTATAAAGATATACTAACTATTATCCTAATAGTACTACTAGAAAGGTATAGAGGCTACTTATAAGTATTACGTCTAAAACTACATATTATATTAAAGATCTTACCTATAATAAACTTATTAATAGGGGTTCCTTTACCTCCTTCTAATACCTAACTAACCTATGTAGTATCTATGTATAGATTTTAAATCCTTCCCTCCTAACTACTTAGGGTATAATTAAATCCTAGTTATTATTAACTAGTTATTAAAGTAAGTAATCTCTATCCCTTGCTACAAAATAATTAATACCTAAGGATTAGCTTAGTTATTTATCTAATAGGTATACTGCTTTAGATATACTCTAGATAGTATTATATCTAACTAAGGACCTTAATTTATTTCTAGCTTCTAGTCTAAGTTCTATTAAATTATTAGTGTAAAGATTAAGCTATCTATAGCCTACTATAAGTAGATAGATAGATAAATAGAGATTATAAATAAGTATATTAACTAAAGATTATGCCCTTTTATAAACTATTATTAGGATAACTAGAGTAAGTTACTGCTAATCATAGACTATGTCTAAACTTCCTTACTATACGCATCTATTAGTATAACCCTATATTAACTCCTATTTAAGTCTAAACTATATTAGAGTTAGGATTAGTAGAAAACACTAACTTTAGTTCCTTAGGAAAGAGTTAATTATAAGGAAGCCCTTGCCCTTACTATATAGATATACACTACTTAGAAGTAAGCTAAAGAGAGTATAGAAAAGGCTTAAGACTAAATAAGATCTATAGTTAATTATTATTATTAATCTATTAACTAGAACATAGGTAATAAGGTATATTTATCTACTAAAAATCTTACTACCTTATAGCTAAGCTAAAAGCTATCTAAATAGTAGGAGGGCCCCTTTAAAGTACTAGAACAAGTTAATTATTCCTATTACCTTAAGTTACTACCTAGATCTTATATCTATAATATCTTTACGCTAGACATTCTTTATAAAGATCCTAAGGATCCCCTACCTAGCTAAGAAGCTCTTAAACCCCTAGCTATCCCTATCTAGGGAGTAGAGGAATAGGAGGTTAAAGAAATACTTACTAGCAAAGTATACTAAAAGACCTTAAAGTATAAAGTTAAGTAGGTTAGATATAATCTAGACCCTATCTAGTACCTAGCCTTAAACTTTATAGGAGCCCCCTATAAGTTAAGGACCTACTATAATAAGTATCTAAATTAGCCTAGACCTCTATAAGCCTTAGATAAATAGATTATAGCTTAGGAAAAAGGTATAGATAATCTTAAGTTACTATAAAATAATTAGGTATAAGTATAGACCCTTTTATATTATGCTAACCTATTATATAAGATATTAAGGAACTAATATTTACTATTAAGACCCTCTCTAAGGCCTAGTAGAACTACTAGTTTAAGACTATAGGAGTATAAGAGCCCTTATAGACTTACTCTTCTATAGCCTTACCTAGACTTACCTCTAAATTAGAGGCTTCTAAGACCCTATAACTAAGACTACTATCTAGTAATAATAGTGCTAACTCTATCTTCTTTATAAACCTGCTGCTAGGTTTATAAGAGACTACCTCCTTCTTCTTCCTCTTACCCTTATCCTTAGGCTTTAGGGTAGGTTTAAGACTACTAGATAACTAGGAGGGTTACTACTCCTCTAAGTTATTCTAGAGGGCCTAAACCTTATCCCTTAGCTTACAGACCTCCTCTACTAGGGCCTAGTTCTACTCTACTATAGCGTAGTAGTTTACTAGAAGCAGCTTAGTAGGCTCTATACCTTTAGCCTGTGCACTTGCTACCTGTATATAGACTAATAAGACTATTACTACCTTTTTTACCTCCCTCTAGAGCTTCTCCTTCTCTGTCTTCTAGGCCTCCTTCTCCTCCTCTAAGATAGGAGCTACCTTCTCCTCCTCCTTAACCTCCCTTATCTACTCTAGCCTAGCATTAAGCTTCACAAACTCTAGTCCTATATACTAAGGCACCTATTATAGTTAGTTAAGTATATAAGGACTAGATACTAAGGCTTACTAGCTTATACTTCTTATTTTAAAGTATATAATATACACACTTCTTTAAGCCTACTAACTTAAAATAATAATTAATAAATATGCCCTAAGCTAGTGCCTATACTATATGTAAATAAATACTATAATAGGCCTTAGCTAAAGCCCTAGAGGGCATAGGAATAGGCATTATGTATAGGCTATTACGCGTTAGCTTTAGGAGCGTAAAAGGAGTGCTATTAGAGTAATAGTAAGTAACTTATAAATAGAGATAAGGTGCGTAAGGAGGAGAAAGAGAGATTAAACTTTTACGTTAATATATGCTAGCTGCTAGCGCACCTACTAACTAAGCGTTACTATAGCAATATTAATAAATAGTAAATATAAAAGCTATATTTACCTTAGAAAAAGATACAACTTAACCTAGATAGGGTTTAGATAGGTTCTAGGACCCTTATAAAGACCTTAGATAGAGACTATCTAATTTTAAGGAGGGGGGTAATGTAACAAGTACATCTTGCATTATTATCCCTAGAGTATAAGAAATAGATAATTTAAGGCCTACTCCTAATAGACTCCTATTAGACCCTATTTAGAGCTAATTTAGGATTACCTTTTAGGTTAACTTTAATATTATAGGACTATATAGTAATATTTAAAAAAGAGGTTAGATAAGATCTATAGTAGCCTCTAAAAGGCCTCTAAACTAGTGTATATAGAGTCTCTATATCTCCCTTTACTTAAAAGATATATTTTTCTTATCCTTTTATACTAGACCTATAGGAATAAGACTATTCTATTATTTAACCTTACACGTATGTTATAAACAACACGGAATCGCAAGGTGGAGGAGCAGGCCGTCTGCGTCTCCTGCGACCCAAAGGCCGGAGTGACGTGGTCGGCGAAAGAACGCCCGGTGACCACGTGACTCGCCATCACGCCAAGAACAGACATCAGGCGCTAGGCGCTGATGGCAGCGGATAGAGTGATGGCAACCATCACAGGCATCAGAGGCATCAGGCGCTAGGCGCTGATGGCATCGATGGCAGCGATGGCAGCGTAGACTGCAACGGACATATAAGGATGGAAGGGTTTCATTATTACGCTCGTTGTAGTCAACTCAAATAGTTTATCTCCTATACAGATTGAACTTGTTATCTTAGCAATAAGATTGAATTGTCTTTCCTGAATACTCTT
>MU006332.1:0-46497 GCA_010093695.1 Plenodomus tracheiphilus IPT5
AGGCATCAGGCGCTAGGCGCTGATGGCATCGATGGCAGCGATGGCAGCGTAGACTGCAACGGACATATAAGGATGGAAGGGTTTCATTATTACGCTCGTTGTAGTCAACTCAAATAGTTTATCTCCTATACAGATTGAACTTGTTATCTTAGCAATAAGATTGAATTGTCTTTCCTGAATACTCTTGCCCCACGCCTTCGTATCGCCAGACAACTTCCGCGCGAGGTCTCATACCTTCCTACTCACCTGTCACCCCTTTGGACCAGGATAGAGCAGTATACCCCCTCCGTGTAACACTAACCTTTACGTTCTAACACTAGCTACTTTATATTATAGCTACTTAGATCCTTACATATAGATCTTATAGCTATATAGAGTATCTAGCTCCTAGAGCTAATACTTTATATATTTAGTGCTATGTCCTCTACCACGCTAATAGTTTTCGTGCGCTATGTCTGCTACTGCGTGGTGTCCTCTACTATAATACATCCTCCCTCTAGGTAGGGGTTGGCCTTAGCAAGGAACACTAAAAGATAAAACATAATCTTTCTTAATTAATATTATAATAACTACACTAGCTATAGAAGATGTAAAGAGAGCATTTTTATTGCCTTACTTTACTCTATAAAATGAACTTTTTATTATACTGCTAGCTAGTCTAGGCGCCAAGGAATGGCAGCCCGGTCCCACTGCGCGGTCCCACTCGCAGTTTTCTTATCAGGGGCGTTATCGCGCCTGCCAAAATCGCGGTCCCACCGCGACCGCATGCAGTCGCACGGAGGTAGGGTCTAATAGAAGTAGTTATAGGAATTAGCCTAAAGCCTAACCTTCTTGTACTATAGGGTTAATAGTATAAAATGTACTTGTTACACTTAGTAGAGTAGACCGCTCGCCTGTAAGGTACGTTACTAAGATTAGCACAATTGTTTTTCTTATATGAATCCTATAATTGATTACTCTATGTTCTAATTATTTTAAAGCCTACGAGCTTATATAAATATGTTTGTTTCTTGCTCTCTAATGTGAAGCAACGACGCGGCGCTTTCTCTGCAAATTCTATTTCGCATTCAGATGATCCTGCACGAGCTCGGCGAACTCTTTCGCGAATTGAAATAAGTGGCCGTGGCCGGAGTCTGGGAAAATATGCAGATGAGCGCCAGGAATTTTCTGTTGCAGGTAGAAGTCGCCCGTGGACGGGGCTAGAACGTCGATCGTCCCAGAGGTGATCAAGAACGGAGACCTGATCTTCCTTGCTTGCTCGAGGTACGTCGAGTTACGTGTGAAATCGACGATGGCCTTGCGATGCCTGGAGGTACCGGGCTCCTGTACGAAACTCGTCTTTGTCTCGCCTGTCACGTTTCGCTCGGAAATGCGGCCTCCCCAAGCAATGCCTGCAGCCGTACTTGTGTTGGAAGGATAGAAGAACAAGCTTAGAATCTCTTCGAAAGAAGCGTTGGGCTTGCTAGCAATATCGTAGGCCGCGTCTGTGGCCAATTCAATGCCAGGTCCGTTGCCAACAATCGAGCCTGCGATTACTGCCTTTTCAATCACACTCGGGTAGTTGATTGCAATGTGCTGCGCAACACCGCCACCCATGGAAAAACCCAAAAAATTGGCCTTCTTCACGCCGATAGCTTTGAGAAAAGATACCGCAACGTCGCCCTGAGCTGCTACAGAGTCGCCAACCTCGCCGGTGCTGTGGCCAACACCAGCATTGTCGAACAAGACAACAGGCCTGAATTGGGCGATGTAGTTGAAGAGTAAGGGATCCGCAACGTCCATGGTCCCACGGAATTGGGGGAGGAAGACCACGGGATTGCCCTTCTTCGAACCGAATCGCCTGTACGCGATCTTGACTCCGTTGACGTCGACGTACTTGGTCGGAACAACTTGAGCCAGCCTGGGCGGAGGATCAATCAGACTAACGGCTCGGCATCTGGTTTGCAGGCTTGTAAGTTTCTCTTCACGCCCATCTCAATGTCCTCGACAGGAACGTACCCAGGGGTTGCCGGAGCAGGGAACGCGGCCGCAACTGATGCACCCATCATGACGGTAAGGCTTGTAAGCCACTTCATGCTGTTTTTGTTGTGTATACTGATCTTCGCCGATTAACTTGGGACCGATGAAATTCTGTCCTTGTGGGAGTGAAAAGTGATGCAGTTGCAACTACTAACTCCTATCGTGGCATACTTATTTAAGTACCGAGACGGCTGAGATCCTTGGTTCGAAGAAAGGGACATCTCGAATCATAGATTAATGATCAAGCTCGCAAAAAGATTTTTGCTTAGGTCCAGCCGATGGGCAATTAGCAGGCGAAAGCCTTGTGGACGGGAGTGTTGACTAGGTCAGGATTACTCATCGTGTCGCGCTCGCGATTCACGATAATCTCGGACAAAGCAGTTGCTGCCACACTTCCATTGTTTAGTTATCAACAGACGATCACAATATGACCTAGACCAGTACCAAGAGCCTTGGAAGCAAATCAAAATTTCAAATCAGAGGGACAATGTGACCCAGGAGCACAAGGTGGCACTCATCACCCAGCACGCAATTGCTGAGCAATGGGCTAAAGTCCGAACACCGACAGAGGCTGCTCTGCCGCAAGCAGTAGGTGTACTAAGTTGCGATGTGGAAACGTAAAGAGCCGCATCGTCGCATCTGCTTACCGAGGCCGTATAGCGCAGATCAATCAATCGTTCCTTGGGGAAACCTTCAAGTACTGTGGTATTTTCGGTTTGTGGGCAGAATGACGATTGGCGTCGACTCGTGGAGGTAGCGTGAGTGTGTTCCCATTCTTGTCCTGGAGGCTGAAGTCGAACGATGCAATGAAGTAAGCTGTTATGATGTTTTGTTCCAGCTTCGCAAAGCGCATGCCGAGACAGGGATGACGTCCGGAGCCCCATCCGAGAAAGCCGTGTTCTTTCAGCTTGTCCTCTCCGCGCTCAGGGAGATATCGGGCAGGGTCCCACGTGTGGGGATCGGGGTAGATCTCGGGATCGAGATGTATATCGCCGGTAGCGTAAGTCACAAATGCGCCGGGAGGAATTACTTCGTCTCCATGGCCTGTCGGGATATCTTTCCCACTGATATTTCGTCTCAATGCTGTGCCAAGCAGATTCAGTCGAATGGAGTCGCGCAAACACATATCGATAATAGGAAATTTTGTTTCCCAAGCTTCCAGGGGTACGTCATCAAGTTGATCGCGAAGGGAAGCTTTCGGGTTCCTTGCATACCTGGCGGCAGTAGTCCGGATCTCGCCTTGCGTCCGACGAAGCCAATCAGGCGAAGTAGCTAAATAGCACATCACCCACGCCGCGTTGATACCGCTGTTGAGCAAACCAGCGAACAATGCCCCAATAATGAATTCTACAATCTTGAAGGTCCGGTCGCCCTGATCCAGCATGTACTGCAATGCGTCGTCGTGCTTTTCGTCGCTAGATGCGCGCTTCTTGAGGATCGTTTCAATCATCATGTACAGCCTCCCACCAGCATACGTCCGCTTGAGGACCGCTGGCGAGGGAAACTTTGGAAACATGACCGACGACGCAGTTGCGCTATTGTCGATCAATTCAAACATTCTCAATGTTTCTTCCAACGCCTTTGCATCATCCGCGATCTCGTCGGCGCCAACCATGCGAATGGTGAGGCGAAAGACGATGCGATAAAGACTTTCAAACGGGTTGGTGATGCCACTTGGCTCGTTCTTAATAGCCTCCATTGCTTCCTGGGTATCGGAAATTAATATGGGCAGCTTGCGACGGAACTGCTCTGTTTTCAAAAGGTGTGCAAGGCGGCGATTGAAGTGGTTGCCTTCATCCTCTTGTCCCGCGCCATCGTCATGACTCTCGATAGCCGGACTCTGTCCGAACAGCACTGCGTACCCTTCTTTAAAGCCAAGTCCCTTCGTCTCGAAGAAAACCTGCCGCCCTCTATCGCCTGAAAGCCCTATGATTGTGTGTGCGCCTGCGTGCCAGGAGAAGTTCCCCGTTGTTGATGTATCGCGCTTCCTCTGGAACCAGGTCCATCGCTCGGTCCAGAAGCCAATAGCACCCACTATCGGTACATCGTCGCTAACTGTAGGTGGTGCGTTTTTCGGTATTCGGCGGAGGAACAAGGTGTGGATGACGATGAAGACGACAGACAGCACAATACACCCGGCCAGCAGGGTCAATGTGTACGACGAAGCGATGCGGTCGACGAGTTGTGGCATGATATGTTTTCACGGCCTGCTAATTCGACTACGACTATACAGCTGTCTGCCGTGGTCTGGGCTGGCGTCAATTCTGACTGCTGCGGGGCCATAAGTCGTATCAAAGTCGAAGAGAAAGAGGATTCGGCTTCTGAAAAGAGCAGCGGCGGGAGGCTACATGTACTATGGTACGTCTCGACCTAGAGCCAACGAGAGGCGGGAAGTAGGCATCCCCCCGCTGGTTAGCATGCTCACAGTCTGAGCTTGCAGACCATCAGCCAGCCCCGTCATTGGCTTCACAGCGTTGGAAGTTGCCATCGCTACCGAGGCGAGGCTGAGAGCTACTGCACATATAGTTCGGCGGAAACGAGTCCTCCCGGTATTAGCGCCGACCTCGGTTCGTAGCCCCAACTTGCAGAAGCAAAGACGTTGATCCCATCAAACATGGCTCATCAATTGCTCCTGCAACCAGCGTGTACTAATCAATTCAATATGCCTGGTTTGGCAATCAATTACGACGAAGACATTACGCGATTCTCGAGCACTTGTCTGAGTGTACATGTGCAGTTGCATGTACTTAGGGCTGACATTCCTCTAACCGACGTCGCTTATGCCACCCCAAATCCATGATCCCAACACGACATTGCTTTTACATCATCATAAGAAGACTATCGGGCCTTCCTTCTGCACTCATGCTCGCACAAGTGCATTACATGGCGGCTTTGAATCTTTATATGTATCACCTTGAGCCGCCACTTTCAAGCTTTGCATGCCATTTCACAGGAGACGACTGAACACCTTCACGACAGCTAAACAATCTCTGCATTTAGAGCCGCAACATGACCTCATCATACTACTTACACTGCACACGTTTCCCAATACTATACTCAAATCTGAACTAAGTCGAACACTGTATATCCAGAGTCATTCGTCATCCGCGACGCACTTTCAAAATATCTCGAGCGCTAAAACTATACAAAGCTATTGCGATATTATGATTTAAATACCCGTGGTATAATGGTCCAAGCACACTTATCACGCAAAAGCGACTGGTAGCTTTCCAATCGGTCCGGAATCTCTCGCCCATGTACTCGTGGGGACATTGAAACCTCACAATTGATATAGATGAAGATACTTGAGTTGGCCATGACGTATCCGGGGCGAAAACGCGGATAAATGCGTCAACCTCTCGCCAATTATCTTTGACTTGAAAAGGACTGTGGGGGTTCTCCTCAGCAGCTCCCTATGATATAATTTCACCGAGCTTCCTAAGGACTAGGCTTGCTCGTAATACTAGGCACGGCGGTACTACTCTTCGCTGCGGTGTTCCTCTTCCTGTTCCACGATATGCAGACTTCTTGACTCAGGCCAGGCCTAGTCGATTGAATTCCAGGATTCCCAGCTCAACCACGAACACACCACACCAGCCCCACTTCACCCATTCCTTCGCAGAATTTCACTCCACGGCCCAGTGTCATTCAGGAAGTGGTCCATAGGGCTCATGTGAACGCATACATTGCGATCGGTCCTCAGACGCTCGAAATCATCACTCTGAATTGCATTCACATTTTGATAGCCCTCTCCACCGCAATGGACAGGTTGTTCGTACTCCTCGCTGCCACACTCTGCAGTGTGTGCTCCAAGGCCAAGCAAGTCTGCTTCGATGGACTCGATGTAGCGCTTCTTCTGGCTTGGCACCTGCGCAGGGTTGTCTAGAAACAA
This sequence comes from Plenodomus tracheiphilus IPT5, assembly GCA_010093695.1. Lineage (NCBI taxonomy): Eukaryota > Fungi > Ascomycota > Dothideomycetes > Pleosporales > Leptosphaeriaceae > Plenodomus > Plenodomus tracheiphilus. The sequence continues at coordinate 5,912 of MU006332.1, forward strand.
GAGTTTCTTCTCAAACTTGAAGTCTGGCTTTGCGGGGACATTGTGGGGTTGGTACTGAGGCCGCTCGATGACAACGCCGTCGGCTCGTTTTACGGCGCGATATTTCGGTGATTTTTTAGACTTTGGCTTGGCTAGGATGCTCAAGGCCATCTTGATTGTTAGGTTGGCGGCGGACGTAATTGTAGACATGTTTCCAGTGCCGTCGTTGTTTCCAGTGACCATGGTGTATGGATTTAGCGAGCTCGTATCGATATTGAGGCCGAATGCTGTTGTTTTTAGTTTTAGCAAATATTGTCGCTATGATTTGCACAATAGCGGAACCTAGTAGATGCCTAAACTACAATAGCAAATAACAATACCTTTATACAATACGTTACGTGAACTGCTCAAAAAGTCGCAGACTTTCGTCGCACACATACTCATGAATCCTTTGTCAGAGTCCAGACTCCCTCATCGCGATCACACACTCTCCACCTCCATCATTTGACCGTCTCATTCATCGCATAAACGTTTGCCTCCGCTGCGCAGCAGGTATTCCTAGTGTAGCGAGCCTCTCACAACACGAATAAACCCCCAGAGTCTGCCGTCAGCCATACCATACGAATACAGTGCGAACACTACGTCATGTTAAAGGTTTTGGGACGTGGTCTAGACTCTGCGACGTGCTTCGGGCCCATGCCACCGCGCAGCCTCGATGGGCCATGTTCAGAGTCTAGACGTCGAGAGTGCATGCTTCAGCTGAGGAACTTCCAGTAGGGTCGCACAGCCGCATGATGTCATATACGAGCGCGACTAGGGACCCCATGACCCCACAATATTCACGAGCCTTCGAGGCAAGCTAAAGCTGTACTGACACGTTCGAATGGTGTAATTCAACAGAGACTTACATTGTCCCTGCCACCGCCACAGTCGCACAGCAATTTCCAAGGCTATGAGACATGACAGAATCGTATTTGCAGCGAACAACATTATCTAGAGTATCCACATCCAGTTCTCTCGTCCTTACAAACGTATCATCATATGGGACCGTCGCAGCTACTCGACGTGGTATCGGAAAAGGAAAATAACACCAGTCCCTCGAGAACAGACTGACATGAGAAGCCACAACAGGTACTCAGGGCTTGACACAAGCAACCATGAGCTTTTCATAGTCACCCCTAGTCTCGCCTTCTATCCTTTTCGCAAGATCCTTCTTGTAGAGCTTCTTATACTCGTTGTTGACAGCATTCATAAACTGCCTGTCCCAGTGGCAACGAACAACACGCTGGACCAGTAACTCATCCTTGGTACCCATACCAGCCATCGCCTCTTCCAACCGGATAGCCTCGGCTTCAGCGCGATTCTTAGCACGGTGGACAAGCAGACGAAGAGCATCCTCCATGTGGCCAGAGAAGCTAGACTTGATAACGCTATCAAGAGACTTGTGGAAGCGCTGTTCGTAAGACTGGGCAATAGCGCGGAGCTGAACGTCGTTCTTGCTGGTAAGCATCTCGCAGACTGCAGCGGTGTTCTTGCCAGTGAAACCGCCCAAGCCACCTTGAAGATCTGTTACGGCTTGCTCGATCTCTTGTGGGATGACAGGGTAAGAGTCCTCCTTGCGGCGGCCAGCGGCAATCATGAGATACATTTGCTCGGTACCGGCGCTCAGGTCACCACGTAAATCGGCTTCGAGGGTACGCTTGAAAAGCTGTTGGTATCGCTGCTTGATGGCGTTGATGTCGGCGTTACTCCTTCCAATCAAAACGTCGTCTATGATAGCCTCCTTTGTGCCCATGCCCTTCATGGATTCCATGAGGTTGTAGCAGTCTGAATCGAGAGGTCCTCGCGCAATCTCAACCAGTCCCTTTTCGAAGTAGCCACTAGTTTCTTTCTGGAGGTCTCCAACCATACTTCGCATCAACCGCTGATCAAACTGGGTACGAATAGTGTTGATCTGAATTGGATCCTTCTTTGCAAGAGTTGCAATGAGAGCTTTCTCATCGGTACCGAATCCCTTCATAGCCTTGCGTATAGCCTCCACGTCTTTGCTTACGTCTATCTGAGCAGTCTGCTGAGGTCCATATCCAAGAGATGCCGGTGTGGGGGGACCTCCTCCTTGCGGTGGTGCGCCATACTGCCCCAGTGGAGGTGCGCCATACTGTCCTTGCGGTGGAGGGGCTCCATATTGACCTTGCGGCGGTGGTGCACCATATTGCCCGTGAGGTGGCGGAGCTCCATATTGGCCTTGAGGTGGAGGAGCACCATATTGGCCTTGTGGAGGCGGCGCTCCATACTGTCCTGGAGGAGGCGCGCCATATTGACCGGGCGGAGGCTGCTGGTATTGTCCAGGTGGGGGTGCACCATAACCTTGTTGTGGCGGCGGAGCGCCGTACTGTCCTTGTGGAGCACCATACTGGCCTTGGGGTGGGGGTGCACCGTACTGGCCTGGAGGAGGAGGTTGGCCGTAGCCTTGCTGGGGTGGGTAACCACCTTGCGGTGGGGGGTATTGTTGATTCTGCATTGGTGGTTGTTGGTACTGTTGCTGTGGAGGCTGGCCGTATCCTTGACCTGGGGCTTCTGCGAGATATTAGTACAAGTCCCTGCTCTGGCTGCCAAGTACCGGATAACTGAGGATGCATGATCTTCGGGCTGCGTGGCAGGGGTGTGAGAACTTACGGCCCTGATACGGCTGCTGATATCCACCCTGCTGGTTGTAGTATGACATTGCAGATTTCTGTGGGTTGTCACCGGTGGACCGGAATAAGTAGAGGCTAACAAGAGCTGTAGCTATGAGCTGCAATTGCTCTATTAGTCCCTGTGTAGGAAGCAGAATCTGTTGTGAAGATGGCGATTCGCGAAAGACAATGAAGAAGTAAGTTTTCAGCAGCCCTGCAGAGTGGCTAAGTCGTGACACGGTCCAGTGCGACAACGGCAATGACCTCGGGGGCGCAGTAAGACTGGAGGGGCTGTGTGGGCGGGGTGGAAGTGACGCCTAACGGAGCCAAGACTTGGACAGCGCCATGACGGCATCTGATTCGTAGATTGCAGTGGTTCGCAGTCATCCGCAGATCGGTTTGGTCATGGGCACCGGAAGACAGCGGTGATGGCCAAAACCGTGGTGCAAGGCTGAGCAAGCATGAGAGTGAAAGGTGGCTTGACCGTGGCTAGCGAATGTGGCGATGCGCGGACGGAACACATGCGGAAGTCTCGCGGGTGAGGTTCTCTTCGCAATGACCAGAGCATTGGTACAGTATGTGTGCCATCGATATTGCTTGCCTTACCGGTATCTCACCCGCGGACGACAGGGACTGTATAGTAGTTACCTAGAGTACGAGCCGTTGCAGCACGCGACCCTGCGCTTCCAACATCCCAGCGGGTCAACTTTTGTCAGCCAATCTTCGATTACAAACATTATGGCAACAGCCTCGAAGCCTCGACATGGCATGGGATATCATGCGATGGTACATGAGCAGTAAGTCGATGTGGCCTGTCGGGAACCTCTCAAGAATTGATTGCGACGAGGGTAGATCAAGACCACGCAACGATACCTCAAACCCTCACCGGCTATCAAGCCACCAGAGTCTATCAAGCCACCACTCGCTCCACCAACGGCAATGTCTCTCCACACACCACCAGTTCCCTCCACCACCAGGCATCCCATGCTTGTGTGCCAACGTTTCCGCGTGCACGCCAAGACCCTGACATCATAGCAACCGTATCTTGCCCCTCGCATTTTCCTCCCAAACGCTAATGGGTGAGCTGCGACATCACAAAATGTGCCTTGGCAGGTGACCGGCACGTCTGATTGGTAATGGTTTACGTTCGCCGATATAACCTTACTGCGATGAAGGCTTAGCATGCGCATGTGCAATGGTAGTCGGCCAGAGGAACGGTCCGAACAGGCGAGGATATTGCGTATATATGCGCGAGGATGTCCAGAGCTGGAGATGGCTGATGCTGTCATTGATGTTGTGACTCTCTCAGCGACACAAACTGTTTGCGAAATACGATAGACGTGCGACAGTCGACAATTCTATCCGGTGAACTGGCGCATACAACGTACATCATCTATCAGCACGCCTGCAGTTGATCCTCGTAACAGGGAAACAGGGCCACAGGGCCAGCGTGATTTCAAGAGTACATATATCGAACCTTGGATTTTTCAATCTCTCGAATCAACTCGCCAGTACTCGAGTACACAACAAGGAACCCTTCACCATGTCATCTTACGGCTCCAACAAATCAGGCTTCATGCACCCCCAATACCACCCGCAAGCACCACCCTACCCCCCAACCCATGGCTCAAACGTCCCTCCCCAGACCTCTTCCCTCTACCCTCCAAATCCCCAACCTTACCAACAACAACAATACCCTACCCTCGCACCAGGCGCACTCCCCATACCACGCGACCGCCGCTCGAGCAGTACATCCAGCACCCGGCGTCCAAGCTTCGGTATACCCATCCGACAACCCCTCCCTCAAGACTACACACCCACCTCTCCCATGAACCAAACACAAACACAACCACAAACATCATACACGCCCCAGCCACAACCACAGCCACTTTATCCAACCCAAACGCCAACCTACCCAATGTACGCACCTCTCCAACCCCTTACCTACCCACCCCACCAGACCCAACCCATCTACGCCCGCTCTTCCTCCCACAACAGCCATTACTCGCACCACAGCGCGCACGGACCACACGACCACCACGAGTATGCAGATGGCGAGGATAAATACGAGGGCGGGTATGATGGGGTGTTGTTGGACGAGGAGACGGAGCGGGAATATGAGAGGCGGTATGCGAGGGAGCGGGCGGCGGAACGGAGACCGACGCTGGGGGGGAGTGTGTTGAGTATGGTGGGCAAGGTCAAGGGGATTTTGGGGGCGGAGAGACGGTAGGTTGGCGGGGTGTGGATTGATGATGATACGGTACTGGCGTAGGATAACGCTTATGTTCAAGGGTTATTTTCCAATGTAGAATTTGACGACTTGAAGGGATATATATAATGAGGAGCTAATGGTAATTAACAACGTCTAATTTCGCGGTCGGCATTGGTTCAAAAGTAAATCGATCATGTATTTAGGGTACCGTCAGCCCATCGCGCTATTTTCCAAAGCTGTGCTTATAAAAGGCCATATATCTATCCATAGTCATACACAAAACGCCAGCCAATGCTGCGGGAAGCATATACGAATTCATCGATAATGCATGCGCCCGCATTCGAGAGAAAGAAGGAAGAAAATCAATACGTGTTCCAAATTCGAACTTCAGCGCTTGAAGTCGATCCAGAGCGTGTAGGAGAAATGGAACTCCGTTGCCCAACAAATTATACGCTTTTAGAGATCCCCCTGGGACCTTGCCCATGTTCCTCCCTTGCTTCCCTGTCTGTAGCCATGCATCCGGCGTCGGCGCGTGCGTCATGGCATGTCTCTCGTGCAACGCGAAGTGTGCATGTGAGATGACAAGCTCGTCGCAATGTCTTGCCCTCGTCCGTTATGCCCTCATGCGTTGTCGTGCTCGCTGCACCCAGCTGCCCACAAAATCGCGGAGGCTGTGCGATTGGCGTAGTTCGCGCGGCACCAGAGTACGCGCTTCTCAATGCGCCGGGTGGCATGTTCTCGAGTTGGTGTATTGACTCAGGAGAAGATTTCACCAATGTGGCGCTCGTTGTCGGGCTTCCAGGTGCCTGTTGAGGGTCAGTACGAAGAGCTCGATCGCACAGGTCGTGCCCTTGCAAATGTGGGGAATGGCTTACCTTCAAACTGATGCTGTACAAATGCCATGGGGTCTTCCTTCTCACCTGCACCCATAGTCTTGATGCCGGGGCTAAAACTCGTGATGGGCAGCACAATCACATCGCCGACCTTCTTGGGCGCCTTCATACCCGTGAAATTTTCCCAGGTGATGTTACCCTTACTCGTGCTCATGTCGAAGAAGTCAGGATTGTTGAAGTAGTTGAAGATGGTGTCGGTCCAGACGGCGGGGCCTGTGAACTCGATTATGCCTTTGGGGTCTTTGCTCAGCGTACCGGCGCTCTTGCGTAGAAGCGTCTCCTGAGTGATGTTCGCAACAATATCTACGAGAATGGGATGGCCGGGTTTGGACTGGATTGTCCACTGACAGAATTGAATGCGGCGAGAGTACCATTCGTGCCAGTCTGGGCGGTCCGGGTCTGCTTCAATACCAATGACCATGCCATAGGAATTGGCGGCAACGTCGGAGGGAATCCAATCGGCGGCGCCCTTCAAAGCTATAGTATCAATGTCTGAGTAGATGCCACCGCGCGCAAGCAGAATGAGATAACGGAAGAAGTCGGCTTTGAGGACAGGTACGGGCAGGGCGTTGTAGGCCTCGACGACCTCTGGAACAGAGGCGTAGAGGTGGCGGATCAGGAACATGGCGACGTTGTCGGTAATGACCTCGTGGACAAAGGTAGGGTGGTGGATGCTCCAGCTAGCCTCTGGCTCGCGGAACATCTCCTCAAACTCGCCCTGGGCGGGTGTGTACTTCCACGTCTGCCAAATGTATGCGGGCGTCTTGGAGTCGACATCGTAGGGGAACTGATACTCGAGCTGCTCCTTTAAGGGCCGATGGCGCAGTTGGTCCATGGGGATCTGGGCCTTGGGCTTCTTGCGAATCGAGTCGGGCAGGTTGAAGGCGTCATTGATCTTCTTGGCGCTGTTCTGTGCCTTGTTCGCAGCCTCCTTCTCGCTCTCCTTGGACAGCGGGTTGACCCAGGCGGTGGGACGCGGCAGGTCTTTGGCATTGCGGAAGCTGGGGGTTGTGGTGCTCGAGTGGTGCGACTTGAACATGAAGATGAGCGTCAGACAGGCGAGGGACAGCACGAGGGCCTTCTTGAAGGTGAGCATGGCGGGCGAGTGGTGGCGTGGAGGGTGGGCGGCGGAGGGCACACGGCGAGGAGCGAGGAATGCAGAAGGGTGCAGTCGAGGGCGGGCGGCGAGAGGACACAGGACAGGTGCAGGTGCAGGTGCAGGTGCAGGTGCAACAGGGCCAAAGTGATGTACTGCGCGGTGGTGGGCGTGGTGCCAGGGATCGGGGCGCGGCTGCTGCTTCGGGCAGTGAGGCCAGTTCAGGCAAAGGGCGGCCGGGCGAGGAAATTGGTTGAGCGTGGTGTAGGTGACGCAAATGGCGATGGAGAGCAGGAGAGGGCGCGCAAGGAGCGAATGGCCGTGGGACGCGAGCAGAGTAGAGCGAGCAGCGCAGAGCAGAGCAGGCACCGAGAGAGTGAGTTGAAGCAGCACCGCAGGCGGAATGCTCGGCGCCGTGAAGGGTTGCGGTGCTGCGCGTCTTTTTTGGACCCGCGGCGAGGCGAAGGCGGCCCCCGACACTTGTGACAGGGGAGCCGGGGGTTTCAGCGGGGCCCGCTTGGGCGCGCTAGGCCCGGTGTGGCAGTAGCGCACCTGCCGCACCCAGGACCTGCCCAAGTCGCTCCCACGAAGCTTGTTTTCTCTCTCCCACCCACACCCACGCACGCACGCACGCACGCATGCATCCAATCCTGCATACGTACCTACCGTGCATCCTACTCTACATACTTACACAGTACCGTGTACTCACTCCATTTACCCCTTCGCTTCCCCCTCCCTGCCAGCCATTCGTCAGGCCACCCATGCGCAGGCACGCTCACAGTGTCACTCTTACTGCGCTTTCCCCTGGAACAGCAGCTACTTTCTGACGACAACATCACGTACATGCACAAACTCCACAAACTCCACCATCTCATCCCATCTCATCCCATCTGTTCCCATCTCCCACCGCACGCACGACCCCTCCTCCATGACAAGTTCGGTCGCCGCCCACGCCGCGCGGCTCTGCCTCGGATGGCTGACGTGAAACACCGCCCCCCAGCTCCTTCCGGTATGGGCCTCCCGTCAAACATGTCGCAATTAATAGCTCCTCGTCCCAACCACCGGCTCCAAACTAGCTGTGCACGCCTTCTCGTTGGCTGGTGAGCCCTTCCACTACATGCGCATCTACCTTTCCCGTGCATGTACACTGCTGCAGCCAGCATGCATAGAATACGACAACTGGCCTCTTGATAGTCTCATCAATACGATGCTGACCCGTTCTCACTATGCCCCATCTGCACATTTGCCTTTCGCCCGCTGTTACTGGTGGAAGCACTCTCACCTATCTTGCATGAAACCGCAGCATCCCCAGGTCGGCATGTCGTTCTATTAATCCCGGGCCTCTCGATACGTCATGATCATAACCAGATCTCGGTGTCGCTCGCTCCGATGCCACCATGTTTAGGCTCGGTCCCTTTACCAACACGACGCCTCCTAGCTTATCATGATTGCTTGACAGTCGAAACTTGAAGCCGAGTGTCGAGTCCTAGCATCAGCCTGGCAAGGCGAAGATTGTCACACTCAAGTTCCCGGGTAGACGGTATATTTTTGGCTTGAGCACACTGTGTACACTTTACAGCATTGAGGAAAACAGCCAGTCGCTTTCAATCACCGTCGCCACTCGCGATTAGAAAGTTGTCAGCCGCCGAGCCAAGCAGCCTTCGAGATTACTCTGCATCAGCAAACCCCTGCAGCATGCACATGTACCGGGTTGGTATCTTTCACGTCGATCCCCCGTCTCCTCTTCAGGAAGGCGGTCCGTCGGCTCTCCGCACTCCAATAAACGGCATGAACGTATCGCTATGCATCAGGGAACTGCTTTTATAGGCCAGCGATCGCGATGAACTGCCCGCTACCGTAATGTCCTCAGATCTTAACGGCATCCTGATATACACAGTGCGCAAGATGCACCCAAAGACGTCATAACGCTTCGAGGTCAAGGCAGCGAAAATGCGCACTAGCATGTATAAAACTACCGTCTTCCGCTTCGTCTGGTGGACAACGCGTTCGCGATCGCATTTTACATAGCTATCTAAATCCTCGTAGAGTGACACAACAGGGTCCAAAAGTATCTGACCACATCTGTTACATACAAGGCCACTGATGTGTAAGACTGGACACTTCTCAGCCAGACAACCCACTTGCTCCGGCATGAAATTGCAACCCTTGGAAAGGTAATCATCACACCATCTGCTTGATCATCGCGCATCCCTATTTCATTTCACTTCAAACGTCTACCCTGCCAGGTAAAGCATCAACATCTCCCCCCCTTCTTACATCGAGGAACAGAGCCAAATGTGCATAGAGTCTTTGCAAGAACCTATGATTCTAGAAGTATTCTCGGATTATTACCTCTAAGTATCATCCTATTACAGTGTACATACAATGCAGTACGCCCATCACCTCAGAACTACTTGGACGTTTCTCCAAGTACACTCGTACACATCCTATCTCTCCGGTGCAATGGTACTGTACCTGCGCTAGGCCTGTCCAATCCAACTCCAACCCCCCCTAAATGTGCCGAACTTACCAAACCCATTCGGCCCGATCTCCGCGCCCGACTCGTAAAATTCACAAAGGAATGGATACATTTTCTTCCCGGACTCGCACCGATTGTTTTTTTCTTCATTTCACATGGAGAATAGCGCCTCAACATTATCTGGTATCGCTTTGTTTAGTGATTCTGGATTGTTGATCAAAGGGGGAGGAATGTACTAGCTGTACATGTAGTAGAGTAGGGTTTGATAGCTGATGTTGTGGTTCTGAACGCGGCAGTACTGGATACGTTATATGCTGCAAGTGTGGCGTGAGGTATGCGGCACCTGCTAGCATTCTACGAGACGTTGTTCTTGTTTACTGATTACATGTTGCATGCGTAGCGGAAGTACCTCCGAGAGCGAACCATCTGGCCTGTATGTCTTTCACAGACATGCCATCAAGAACCAAAGTTTCCCTAGCTAATATCTTGAGCAAGAATTATTCTCAACCATCGTATTCACTAGACGTTGCGCTGCGAGCACAAAGACGGATCCAATGATGAGACGCCTAATAGTTGTGTGGTGAGCTGGTTTCCGACGCACGTACCATCTACTTAGACACTATCTGCATACCTCCATTGACTCGATGTAATGCCAGAGGCTCAGTGGGGAGACTAGCATGTCGTTCTTCAGCTCCTAAGAAGATGGAAGCACGCTATCGAGAAGGTATGTTATACTGCCTTACAACAGGTAACAGCACTCAACCGCCCCTAAAAGAAGCTACAACATTGTTGCGGCAGAGTCGAGGGCTGAAATAACGATCTGGCAAATAACAGTCTGGCAATATAGGCGGGGGGATAATAGGCGGAGTTCTGGACAGCCACTTAGGCGATTCGAGATCTCAATTGGGGCATTGGAGTGGTGCATGTCTTTTGCAAAGGCCAGGAGATGGGTGAAGTCACGCCTTCTTGTGGAGAGGACATGACGTGCTGTACAGCAAAGCCTTGGATCTCGGTAAGGCTAATCGCCTATCTTCGGAGTTCCAATTGGGTGCCGAAGCTCTATACGGTGAATACCGATCGAGCAAGACGTGCAACGACAGACGATCCTACGAGCTTTAAGCATACAGCCGTCCTTGAATGGGTTGCTGCACCGGCAGACTCGAAAAAGCACAATGCCCTACGGCCTTGTCGCCCTCTGTGTACCTGTCTCCACGCGCAACAACCCCCCACTGCACCGGGAGCGTACTGGCGTGCGCATCTTCTGGTAATGGGTGGCACGCCGCGCTGATGGCTGCAGAGCAACTGCTAGCCATTGGCATGGCAGATACGTATTTGAATCTCCCGATGACGAGACCACCGATAGCCACAATGGTACCAACAACGATGCAGAGTATGATAGCTACGGCTGAATAGCCACAGGTCGACATGAGGCGGGTTACTTGACGGTCCTGTGTTGCAGTGATTGTAATCTGTACCAGAAAAATGCTCTGAGAGGCAAGCCAATGAAACAATCCCGAAAGTATTGTCATGGGAATCGCCCATCGAAACGGGACATTGAGCCAGTATGTATCGCGTTGCTGACCAACAGGCGAGGTGACACGTAGGGGTTTGCGTTCACCTCCATACGTCGACCATTCACGTGCAACGAACATGTTCGTGTACAACGCGTTGAACGTAAGATAAAGGTAGGAAAGAATGGCTTGCGGCAAGTTTGCAAGTAAGATAGCTCCCATAAGAGATGTGTTCATCCTGAGGACGTTCTTGCCATCGATTGCCCCAAAATCCCAGCGTCTGGCCTGATCTCTAGGCATACTTGCGAGTGACCTCGCCATAAAAACCATGCCGAAGATGAGCGTCACGGCATACCTAACGTTGGTCAACACAATGAGCATAGTCCGAGAATGGCAACTGACATGATGTAGGTGCTACTCCACCGATAGGCACTCGGGGCTGTCTGCCACCTCCAATGTTTTGGGATGTAGCGCTCTGGGTCCACGCCAAGTTCATCTTTGTTCGCACCATTACTAAATTCCCATGTCCATTGAGCGTCCATGAGACGCCTTGAGAACAAACATCGACCTTTCGTTTCCGGGTCTGGAAAATCAAGAAAATGAGCCACTGTGTCGCCAAGAGTGACCAATGGTGAGTGCCTGCGGTACTTGAATATTATCAAAGCCATACAGATAGCTTTGGTGAAGTTTGATACGATGACCAGGGAGGCAATAACGAAGCTAAAATCTAGCCGGCAACGCTCTTCCACCTCTTCGACTATGCAGTATTCGATTGGCGCATCGTCCAGTCGCCAATCTGATTTGTCTTTTGATACCTCGCATGGCTGTTCTTTATCACGACACCGCCAATCGGTCGGGGTATTTTCGTCGGGAGTCTCCTTGCTGCCAACGGTGGCAATTATCCCATCTTGGACAATGTAAACAGTGCCCGCACGTGAAACGTAGTGATCATCATAAGTGTCGAAGCAGTCCGCCGTGCTGAGTCGCAGATGGGGCGCAATTGAGTCTTTGAGTGCGTGCTCTAACCAACCGGGCGAAGCAATCTCTACTGTAGTTAAATTCATGCGAGTAGTAGTGCTATCATTGTATCCTGGTCCATCGAGCCATGCTTGAGTAACCGAAAAAACATAATAATCGTTGGCTTGCATGTTTGTAAATATCACAGAGTTGAACAGCAAATGAAGCGGCACCGAGGAGAGGAACAACGCGAACCACACAAGCGCTCGCGCGCGGCTGATGTATCGGAGGTTGCGCAAACTTGGTACGCCAATATGAAGCCAGACCCTCCTCGAGTGAGCGCGTACAAGCTCAGCTCGAGTTGGCGCGCTGACAACTTGCATGCAATAGTTGCTTGCGCAGAGAAGGAGTGTACTCAAGATGTTGACAACCAGGTGAATCCACACATTGAGGGTCCTGACTCTTCCGCAATCACCCTTGAAAAGCGTTCCAACGCTGTTACGCAATTTTTCGTAGGGACCTGTCCAGATATAGATAGTGATTGCAAGGTTGAAAACGCACACTGTGGTGGCACCGATGAGAGAACAAAGCGCACCAACACGCCAGCCGGAAAGAAACTTTTTTTGCCGTGGATCTTGGACGGATTGTTCAACTGATGTGGAGAGTTCATCGAGGTGATCCTCGGGTGGCATCATGGACGACGTGTCATTGCCTGGTGCGATGGTCGGCTGAATGCTGCCCTGCTCCACGATTCCGTTGCTGTCCACTGCATCAGCACGTCTCCAGCTTGTACTGTTAGCTTCTCACCTTCGAGTGAGCCGCCAGAGCTCTACATCATCGTTGTCTTCCTCAGCGCCGTTTGTTGCCTCGTGTACCCGGCGATACTTTGTCAGTGTTCGATGCACTACCATCTCGGTCTAGAGAATGAGAGAGAAAGTATGCGTGGAAGCGATGGCAGTGTAAATCAAAGTTGTTTTCAAGATGCTACGAGCACTGCATGCAATGCGCGTCCGGTGCCTTTACCAGCGATGACACCACAACATGTGTGCAATTCGCGTAGCCGTGGCAGAATTCAGCGCCTGAGCTTTTAAATGGCATCGCCGGTGATAAGAGGAGCGTATACTGACGTTACACAGGGTCTGCGGTGGTGAAACGGTTGGAACAAGCTGACCAGCTGAGTGACGCACATTGCGCAGCTTATCTCGTCTACGAATAGAAGGTAAGCACAGCTTGTTGGTCGTTTCGGCCTCCAACTTGTAACACAGGGAATGCAGCTGCATGGTGTTTTATGTGTGACTGGCAAAAGTGAGAGTTCCAAACGAATGTGTGTGTGTGCGTGGAGAAAGAAGCGAAGAAGTCAGGGTTGGTGCGAGGATGTGTGGATTTGGGGTAAACACGAGCTAGGTAGTCGCAAGTTCCATTACATGAACCTACCCCGTGATCCAGTGTTGCCTCTAACGTGGTAAACCTTTCAAGAATGGATAGATCAGAACGAGACTCGCTAGGATGTACGTATATGCTGTTACCCTCTGCATACAGGTAATGCTGTTACTCCAATGCAATGCAGGGCTGACGTCATCACGACTTCTGTGGAACAGCCTATACTTAATCACCTCTGCATCTCAGCCCTGTCCCCCCAACCAAAGTCCACACCACACCACGCTCCCTCCCCTTTTCGTCTAACCGCCTGGATCTCCCCGGCGACAATCCTCGCAACCTTTTCCCTCCGAACCCATTCTTGAACCGCATACCCTGTTTCCTCTCCATTCAATCTCCACTTCACATCCTCCTTGTCCTTGTGCTCTCTCAACCAGCGCATAAGCTGCACAGGCACAACGCCAGCGGGCATGTTCTGCAGACTGGGGTTGTCGCAGGGGACCCAGCCTTGGAAGACGTTGAGGTAGGATATGCGGCGCCAGGCGTCGTTCCAGTCTGGCCCTGGGAGAGCGGATCTCAGGTCCCAGGTCTCTTCTTCGTCGATGTCTGCTGTGTGTGTGGGAGGAGTGGAGAGTGACTGCCCACCAATCTGCCAAGTCAGTGCTGGGAGCCAGAAACAGCCTTCGAGGTCGAGCCATTCTAAGGAGTATGTGTGCACTGAAAATCGACGTAAGATGTTTGCGGCTTCGTGCCAGTCTTCATCGAGGTCGGAGTAGAAGTGCGAGCCGCCAAGGGCTACGCTGGTATGATTCGACACCATGGACGTCGTGTTTGCGTTTGGTGTTGCGGAGGGCCGTGGCCAGTTGGCGAGGGAGAGGTGGGTGATCTTGTTCAGGTTAGGAGATATTCGTAGCAGGTCGGGCCAGGACGCGGCGCGGCCTGGGTGAGCGAGGGAGAGGCGACTAAGATTGGTGAAGTGCGGCGTGAGAAATCTGGCGGCGAGTATGGACGGTGGCGGGCTTGGGGGCTCGAGTTCCTCTTCCCAGCTATCTGCGACTTCGGCAGTGGCATTGTGTTTGGCTTTACCTGGACTTCCTTCACTAATGGACAGAGTGCCCATATCTGGTATGAGAGGTGCCGCTGAGCGTTTCAGACACTTGCCCACATCACTGAGTGTGAGGTGCTCGTTCAGGAGGCCTGTGAGGTCCAGTAACCGCGTCTCGTCCCATGCCAACGTCCCCATGCCTTCTTCGGCCTGGAATAAAATCTTCAATGACCGAAAGTCCAGACACTCCTGACCTCTGTATATTGCCAAGTAGCTCAAGAGCGCTTCTTTGAGTGAGGTTGGCAGGGAGGTGATGTAGTGTTGTTCGTATTCGACCAGGTCTTCCCAGTGCAGGGCAAAGGTGCGCAGACATTGGTGGACTAGGCTCCGTGGCGGGGGAAGGCGCTGTGGCACGAGTGAGAAGCCTGATTCGGTGCGTTGTTCAGCCAGGAGCACATGGCGGTGCTGGTGAGGGGGGAAGGTAGTGGCATACCTTTAGCGCTGCGTCCGTCGCTCTCGCCAGCGTGCTGAACCGAGGGGCGTTGTATGCCAGGCTGGCCCTCCGCCGCCCGTTCCGCAGGTGAGCCGGCGCATGGCGGCTCTGTTGCAACCAGCTCGTGGGTGCTGCTGGGCCTGGGGGAGGTCTCGTGGCGCCTGGGACGCGTCGCGTGCGGGTGCCAGCCTTTGGTTTGGGAGCGTTAACTTCGGGGATGTGCAGGATGCGTCGCAACTCGGGTGGGACGGTGCGGCTTACCCCCAGCGCGAGTTCCTCTCTCTGCTCTGGCGTGGGCCGGGGCGCCTGCTCGCGCCGCAGCTGCTGGATGCGCGCATTCACCGACTGCGGCTCAGAGGGCCCAGGCGATGGCGGGGACCGCGAGCTGTGGAGGGACGGGTGGACATAGGAAGGCTTGGTGTGTGCGTATGTTGGGGTGTGCTTCTTGGGCATGGTCCTGTACGGTCGTGCGGATGAAGGTGTAGTCCGGCGGCGGCTGCTCCAGGCGCGCTATATGAGTGCTTCCAGGCGATGCAGCGTATGGGACCTGCCCAGGTGGGTGACTCAACGCCAGCAGTGAATGGTCTCAGCCCTGGAGGGGGCGAATGGTCTTTTCCAACGTGATGCTGACTCCGGGGAATGGATGCGCAGTCCATGCGGTGACTCAAGAGCTCTTGATAGAGGTGAGACGGCGGGCGGCCTCGATGACGCCACTCCCCGCACCGTCGTTGTGGCTAGGCCCCGCCCGCGCTCGCCACGCCTGGGCACGTGGCCGAGCCGGCATGGGCCTACAGTACTGAGTACTCCTGCCCCAAACCGACACATTGACATGTCCAGTATCGCAAACAAGAGGGTCCTTGGCGAAGCATTAGCGAAATGCATGTCGGTACTTGAGATGAGCCCGGACCTTTCACAAGATTGAAAGCTTGTCGTGACACGCCGTCGTGATCGTGCCCTTGGCGTACGGTAAGGGAGTCATCGGCAGCCGCATCCTGCAGGATCTAGTCTACCCAGGCCAAGTCCATGGCTGTACACTTCCAAGGTCTCCAGTTGCGCGTGGGCCAAGCATCTACGACTATAAAATCCATGGGCGCCTCGACGACTGAGACTTGTGGGTACGTTGCGTGGCTTCCAAGCTGTGGTCACTATATGCCAACCCCTCCGAATCTCTCCAACGCATTGTGAGGCTCGTCGTCATACCCGAAGGATTTATCTATGAATCAAATCATCGTCATTGAATCTGGTAGTCTACTCAGCCTTATGGCATTACTTGTACAGTATCGTACTCCCAATGCGCAGACTGGAAAGGGGAAAGTACCGGTATACCTAGATGGGTGAGAACGAGCACCTCCAATGCACGTCAAGCGCTTCCTCCATTTTCTTAGCACGTTTCTACACTCTATCACTCGCCCCCTTTCAACCTCGTGCGCCTGATCACCTTGCTCGTCGCCTCTCACGCCTGTACCCCGACAAGCCATTCGTCGGCGAATTCAATCCTCCCGCGCAAATGACAAGGATCGACACGTCGAGATACGAGTCGTGCTCCAGCCAACGACATCCTTGCTGCTAATTTTATCAAATCGTGCGCGCGGATGTCCCACCTGCCCATGCTGCACTTTTGTACGGCGCTCCTTTCTTTCCATACTCAACAATGACGACTTCCATGATTTTATGAACATTCTCTCCTCCTGCTGCGTTGCTCTTGTCCCCCGTGCGTCGCCGACTCTAGCGATGCTCCCGCCTCCCATTTGAACAGCCGTCATTCGTTATCTGCAGCCGCCTCGCAACATGCATTTCTCCGCACGCCTCGTCACGGCCATCGCCGTCTTCGTGGCGTTCGTCTTCATGTATATCGTCAATTCTGTCTCAGCGCGCGACCCCACATCTGTCTTCTTCAACCCTCGAAAGGGATATGCGCCGCGATATTCAGCTATACGACGCCAGGAAGCCGACGCCTACACATCATCCTACAACCCGGCCACTGTCGTAAAAGCCGGCGACGAGAAGACACGGAAACTATGCGTCGGGATACCATCATACAATCGTCAGCAAGCCGAAAACCTGCAGGCCGCGGTAGGATCACTCCTACAAGGTCTAACACCAGAAGAACGACAAGAAATCTACCTCATGGTCTTCCTCCCCCACTCGAACCCATCCCACCACCCCGCCTACAGCGAAAAGTGGCTCTCTGAGCTCACAGACGAAGTCCTAACCTATGAATATGGCTTCGACCGCATGCAATACATCCGCGACATGGAAACCCAAGGCCGCGTACATGAAAAAAGCCTCTTCGACTACGCCTACCTGCTCGACAAATGCGCCTCGCAATTCACACCCTACGTCGCCATCTTTGAAGACGACACGCTCGCCGCAGACGGCTGGTACCACCGCACGCTCTCCGCGCTCCGCGACGCGCACCAACAAGCCGCACTCGTGCGCTCCAAGCCCGAGTTCTTGTACCTGCGCCTCTTCTACACTGAAGAATTCCTCGGTTGGAACGCGGAAAACTGGAAACTCTATTTCAGGAATTCGCTTTACATGGCTGCCATTCCCACACTCGTATTACTTGCCCTGCGATTCATCAAGCCAACCACAACAAAATGGTCGCTTGCGCTGCTTTCCCGCCGCTCTTTTGTGATTGCGTACGCAACACTCGCATCACTCATCCTTCTCTTCTTCGCCCTGGGTCGCATGACTGTACTCCCGCTCCCGCCCGGCGTGCACGAAATGCCACAATTCGGATGTTGCAGCCAAGCCTTTGTATTCCCCAACATCAAAGCCCTAGAACTTATCTCCTACTTCAAGGAGCGACATGTAGGCTTTGTGGACGTCCTGACGGAGGATTTTGCGAATGAGAGGGGGGAGTTGCGGTATGCGGTTACGCCGAGTCTGGTGCAGCATGTTGGGCGGGAGAAGGGCAGGGATGGTGATAAAAGTGGGTTAGGGATGAAGTGGGGGATGGGTGTTGGGGAGCGGATATGGAGTTTTGGGTTTGAGGGGTTGGATGGGGGCCAGTTGAGGAGGGAGCACGAGAGTGTTGCGCAGGGGAAGGGGGGAGGTGGGCACCAGGATGTGGAGATGTATTGAGCTGAGTGCATTTTTTAGCAGTAAGATATTGGCATTACCGTCATGATTATGCTGTATGCAATGAATCACAAATCTCCCCCATCCTTTTGCATCGCACGCCCAGCGGCGCCAGCGGCTAGTATGCCAATCCCCCCTCCGACGTACTACTTACTGCTCTCCCCCTCCACCCTGTTCCTCCTTCCCATCAAACATGCTCATATACCTCTGATGATACGCATCTCGAATCTCCCGCCCCTCATGTATCTGCCAATTATTCCTTTGATGAATATGCTGCAGATGTTCTTGGATGGTGAAACCACAACCAGGACATTTTTCTCCTGCAGGAACGGGCGTGCGGTTGTGGCACCGGCAAAGGTAAAGTTCACCGGGGCGGGGAAGCGGATGATTGTAGGGTGGATTATTCATTATGTTGAAAATTGAGGAAGTTGTGTTGTTTGGTTGTTGGTGGTGGAGTCTGTAGTGATGGTGTCTGGTTACTTGATGGTTGGTTTGCTGTAAGTTTGTAGGTTTTATGGATTGTAGTTTTGATGAGGAAGGCATAGAAGGGAAGGCTGGAAGAGGTTTTATAGGCGTGCGTATGACAGTCGCGCTGGTCACAGAGTTTGTCGGTTGTGGGTGGTTGTTAACATGTTGGCCAAATTGGCTGGCGGGTGCTGTGTTCTGGGTTGCACCAGCAGACCGGCACAGCGCTTAGGGGAGTGTGAAGGAATTGAAACAACGTGTTCTCTGTCTGCTCATAGCAAGCTGGCAATATGAGAAGAACTAATGCGTGGCGGGGTAGATCATTGGACCATGTGGGTTTCATCATTGAATTCGAAGGTCGCTGTTCTGAATGCATGCACGTCGACTCAAATCACAGCTTGACCAATACCACGTATGGGAAGTATGACAGAAAGTGCAAGTTGGGGCTTCTTTCTTTAAATGGTATTGCTTGAGGTCAACTAGCAAGTGGCCCGAGGCCTTCCACTACGCTACATACTACCATAGGTAGACTGTTACGCTTCCACGACTCAGTTCGAAAAAGGCTTGAGAATCTCCACCGTCTTCTCCCACAGCTTCTTGGCAGCCTCTTCGTCGTACGCGTTTGGAGCATGTCCAGCATGGTGCTGCTCGAACTTCGCTGGGGCTGGCCCTGCGATGCCACAGTTCTCGAGATACTTACCACCCTTTCCTTCGAGTGCTTTGGCGGTAGCAGCCCAGACTGTCGTCGCAGCGCCTTGCTCCGCATCCTTGATGTTATTGCCGACTTCCGGGTTTGCGGACCACTCTTTCTGCGTCTTCTCGTCAATGTGCACCAGTAGCCCAGTGAGAATAAGTCCTGGGTGAACACCCCAAGCATGCACACCCTGACCTCCGTAGCGACGCTCGATTTCAGTGGCGGTGTACAGGTTGGCGAGCTTGCTCTGCGCATATGCGGCCCAGGGGTGATAAGTGCCTGGGCGCTCGTAGTTAAAGTCGTCCCAGTTGATCGGGCCATCACGGTGTGCGGATGAAGTGAGCACAACGACGCGAGACGCAAAGCCGGGAGACTTCTTGGCCGATTCCTGAAGCGTGGGGAGGAGGAGCTGGATCAGCAGGAAATGCGCCAGGTGGTTGGTTCCCCATTGCGTCTCAAATCCATCCGCAGTTTTTCCCTCTGGTGTAGCCATCACACCAGCGTTGGCAATCAACAGGTTGAGGTTCTTGGATTGAGCAAGGAAAGTCTCCACGCATTTGCGGACGCTAGCCAGCGAGTTGAGATCGAGCTCGATAAGGTGGACACGGTCGCTGTCGACAATATCGCTCAACGCGGTCTTTGCTTTGGCAAGATTACGTGCAGTGAGATAGAGGGTTGCTCCGGTCTTGAAGAGCGCCCTGCTCGTTTCGATGCCAATGCCGGATGAAACACCAGTGATGAGGACGGTCTTGTCAGACCATTTGCCTTCGAGCTCTTCGTTGGCAACGATTTCCCTGGCTTTGGGGCGGGCGTCACCCGGGCCCTTGGGCGAGACGTGAGCTGCAGCGTACTGAGTGGTCATCTTAAGATATCGAAAGGTATTCTGCTGTGGAAGTGTTTTGTTGATGTGGTTTTGGTTTTGGTTATAGCTGTGTGTCGTGTTCCTATCGTCGAAGAATCTGTGTTTGCAATGATGGTGACTAGCTGCATGGACAGCATCTTCCTTTATATCCATTTGCCAGTCTCTACTATCTGCTTAGCACTGCAACGACTCCGGACGATTCCAGTCGGGATTTGTAAGACCTTCTGCCACATCTGAGAAAAAGCCCGCAAGTGGATCTAGAGGCTGTATATCCGAATCATCGCTTCTTGCCTGTTTGAGTATACTCAATCGTTGCCACGAGCGGCTTGCGCCTCCCTGGGCACCTCGTACGTCGCAGCGATGAGACTCACGTGAAATCCAGGATGGTTTTGTCGTGCCCAGCCCCGGTGCAGGACCAATCGCGCATTCAGCGGCGCTGCTTAGCTCAGCTGCTGGGGCCTTGGCGAAATTGCACCCCTCATCAGGCTAGCGCGGATCTCATCGCTCCCGTTTGCGACGCCGGGACAAAGACGGCAACCTGCCTGACCTTCGATGCTTGTTCAGCAACGTGGACCACGAATTTCACTTCCCGATGCGGTACTGGCGAACATGAACAGCATCTAGCCCATCATGCGAGCAAAACGCAAGAACGTGTGTCAGGAGTGCAGGTCCCGGAAGCTCGCTGTGAGTTCAAGCCCCACGTCTGTATTCCGGTGCCAGGCAGAAGAGCATGCTGACACGAGACCAAAGTGTGATGGGAAACAGCCGGCATGTTCACAATGTGTTGTTCGAAAACTATCGTGTAGTGGCTATCGACAGGAGTTCCTGTTCGTACAAGTTGCGCAGAAGCCTGACAGCAAGAGCTCGCAACGTACGGCGAGTAGCCAAACCTCTGGTATTCTAGAGCGTGGTACACAAACCCCAAGTTTAGTAACAACACTTGAAGAGGACATTCGTTTTATTGTGCAGCTCTATGCACCGTTATCAAGCTGTGCTCCTGCAAAATCCAATCCTTACCACAACCAGATTTGTGGGTCGTGGGTAGAGGTACTCCCAGATCTGCCACCCACCGCATACGCGAAACCGTGTCTATCTTCTGCAGTCAGGGCCATGGCGACAGCCTTACGATGCCACAGCATGGGTGTCCAGATGAACGATCCAGAGATGCTCAAACTGTACTGCGATTCACTTCGACTGCTCAATAAGGCTATACAAACAGCCCAAGGGACCGGTGATATCGCGATATGCATTGCAGCTATGTGCTTGGCTGTTACTGACGTGAGTTCAATCACCAGTACATTGACCTCCAATGGTCTGCAACTGATATCCACAGATCGTCACACCAGCTTTAGACGCCGGCTGGCACGCACATGTTGGGGGTGTTGGAAAAATGGTCGAGCTCATGGGACCGTTGCCTTTCAACTGTGGTCAGGAGCACACTGTGTTTCTTGGCTTAAGACCTCTACTTGTAGGCCGTTCAGCCTTAACCCCACGTCTGCGGCTGCTTACGCCCTTCAGTTACTCAGCTCGATCCTTCGACGACGAAGTACTTTCCTCATGCAGGATGAATGGAAAATGGTCCCATTTCTCGGACAGCCTGTTTCGATTATGCAAGAGCTCTTGAGCAAGGCAACTAAACTGCCGAACCTCCTAGAACGATATGATCAACTTGGAGATCTCTCCACAACGAGCAATGTCACAGCCATGGCCCGACTCGAGAGCGAGCTCAATACGTTACTCGTGGATCTACGATCTTGGGAGGTGACATTGCAGTCCCAAGCACCGTATATTCTGTACTGGACTCAGCCACACAGAGACTTGCTACTATCCCATCCACACGTGCTCTGGTTCCCAGACATCATGACAGCAAGTAGTTTGACGCATTACTGGGCCTTCCGTATCGTTGCCAAGAAGTACGCCGCGACCTTGCGCGCTGCTCGCCTGACCCGAGCTTGCTTTGGTTCGCAACCGACTACAGATCACGTTGGTGCTGGAGATCTACCCATTCTGAAATTGGCCGGCATGATCTGCGATAGTATGCCCTATATGATGCAGCCAGAAACTAAGTTGTCTGGGCCAGGGTCTATGTTCTTCACTCTTGCGACTGCGGTTCAAGCATTCGAGGAAGCTGAAGAGGACTGCGGCGAAAGACTCAAGCAGTGTAAGCAGATCCTTGACGCCTTGGCAAGCGTGGGAATTTACTTTCCGGACATTGCAATGGAAAGTTTAAGTTCGGCCGGGGTCTCCATGGAGTTTACACTCAGCACCTTCAAACCAGGTGGCGTTGCGAATGTACTGCAGTGTACAGACCAGCAGAACGACCCAAAACAAGCGCAGGGCGGTTGAGGCTGCCCACTTCAAGAACAAATTAAATATTGGCAGCCGTATCTCGCGAACGTGTCATGGCTTTATATCTGCAGACCTGTGGCCGACGATGTTTGCACTTCGACTTGGGATCGGGAAGGCGGGGAAGGAAGATGGCCTTAAGATTGAGTCGGTCAAACTACACGATGGAATCCTCGCATATGGAAATCTTTGACGTCCTGGGTCAATGTCCACAGCAGGACGATAGGACCCAAATCGGGAGCTCGCGGTTGCGCAGCTCGTCCTTGGAACGAGTCGTCAACTGGGGGTAGTATCACGTATCGAGCACCCGATAACCTCCTTGGACCCATCGATGCTCCTTGCAATCACGCATACTACACGACGTGAGAATTTCGCAAATCTCATCAAAACCAGTCGGCATCTTCATCGACATAATTTGCATCTCAATCATCGTCGTTGCTGGCCAAGAACCTGCCTATTTTGTCGTTCATCCATGGGGTATCTTTTGCGCTCGCTCCACTGCCAGCGAGATGGCCCCAAGCACTAACAAGAAATTTCCACCCATGCATTACGAATGTATTGTGCTTCTCTTTGGCTCACATAGAACTTAAAGTATTGATCGGTTTCGCTCGGCATGAGTAGCACTCTCGCCTCGATCTTTTGCAACGCATGCTCCAACCTTTGGTCCTCTTGCATGTTAGAAATGCACCGCCCAATGTCTCCGCTCTGCCACATCCCCGTCAGTGCAAGCAGATCTTCGGCGGCCCAGTCATCGTAGTTGCCTCCAGCTACGACATCATCCCACTCTGACTGGGTGTTCGCACCTAAAGACTTGTATAGCTCTTGCTCAAACCACTCTGGACTAGTGACCCAAGCCGAGGATCCCTTCACAAATGCTCGCAAACCGAGTGCGGGAGTGGCGGCGCTCTCTAAAGCTGCTTTTGGCGCCTCAAGAAATTGAATATTGTGACGGCTTGTCTTCGCGGCCGAGCACACAATCACGGCATTCTTGATGTACGATGGATGCATGACAAGCCAGTGGTACGTTACTTGGCCGCCCATCGAGAATCCCAGCATCACATCTACCTTCTCAATGTTCAAAGCAGTCAACAGTTGATACTGCGCGTCCACACAATCCATGTAGTCAACTTTTGAAGGGAAGTTTGGCGTGTTAGATGGACTCGAGGACTCGCCGTTGGAGCGCAATAATGATGATCTTGTGATCCTTGAGAGATCCCGTCGTGTGTGTCAATGTCCCATCAATTCGTCCCCGGAAACAGGTGTGGACGACGGCAATCTTTGTGTTTTGAACATTCAGAATCTTGTATGCCACCTGCACCTGGGGCAAGGTGGTTCCATCTCTGAGGACGAAATTCGGAATGACGAAATGCTGCAGTGGTGGCGAGCGACCCGAGGTTATTTTCATGGTGGCAGCGTTGGATATGAATCGTGTCGGTCGATGTTTACAGAAATTTGCGAGATATTGAAGAAGCTAGAGTTACTGTGTAAAGGCTCAGCTCTAGGGGAGGCATTTTGCGGTACGGATTTATATACAGAAAAGTTTGAGAGAATCGGAGCTGTTTACAATTGTACGTGGGAAGAGTTACTGTAGGCTGGAAGATGCGGATGGACCGGGACAGGAGTTGAAGGGCCCTTCGAATTCGAGCCAGCCATAAGGTCTTGGCGGTGACGAATTCCTAGACGGGCAATCCGCGTGCCCCCTGGGACGGGCTGGTGTCAATCTCTAGAGTGAAGAATGGCCTTTGTGCAATCTGAGTCCAGCCGGTATTGATGCCTCGACCAAGTGCTTGCTAATAAGCTTGTCAATCTTTGGCGGTCATATTGATTGACAACGGTGCCATTTTGAGATGAGAGAAGGGAATTGAAGTATTAGCATAGGCACAGAGAAAATCATGTTGCTGATTGGAGTGCTGCTAGTTTCTGCGTGAGTCTTTGATTCGATATGGTCTCTGGTCCGATGACTACCAGCGGATTTGATATTAGACCCTTATTAAAACAGAGCCAGAGTTACAGGGTGTCCAGCCCTCGGATCATACCCCTGTCGTTTCCAGCTACCATATGGGACTATACAAGGCATAAAATACAGAGATCTAACTAATTACACTACCTTTTAACGTATATCTTTATTACGTTAGTATCTCAAAAGCTAGTCAATTGGTACAGTCAGCATTAAGCGAGTATTCGGGGGAATCCAACCCAAAGCTGGGGAATGATCCGACGTTCGAAAACCCTGTACGTCTGACCTGTCGCACCGTCGAATAAAACGAATTCTTAATAGTGACTCCTGTCACTGGCGCTTAGTAGTACCATTGTACTCGATTTGTATACTCATTGATGGCGTGAAAGTAGTCCTAATAAACCCAACGGAATGCTTTGAGGGCCCAGGATCATGACGGACGCCCTGACATTGAGTCACACTGGGTCTGTGATTCTGTAAAGCCGACTGCGAGATATCTCCTGTTCACGGAGATGACATTTGCTGCAAGTTGATCGCCTTCAAGGTTTGACTTGTCAGTAATGCGTATCCCTGACGATCGACGGACAAAGTATCCATTCCAAGCCTGAGAAGGTGCATCTCTAGGCTACTTTTATCCCCAGTGAACTATCAGCGTTCGTAATATTCTATTGTTGACTGGGCTCAACTGTCGGATCCCGGAGGTCGGATCCCAAATTTCATCCGATCCGTCAGCCGTACCTGAATGCCGAGCTAAGCCAGAACACCCAGACTTCGACATGCAGATGACAGCGAAGCGTTATGAAACATGGCCCGTTGTTGGAAAGGGGGCGCTATTCAGGGATTCCTTGTCACTAACAGTGGGTACTCAATGCCAAGCGCGAGGCTGTAGGTACATTATTCATGTAATGAGCCGACTGGGTCAAGGTATTAGCGTACTTGCCATTGGTACACTGATGTACAAACTCTTTTTAGCACAGGATCTCTACACCACGTTATTGCCTATCTACCAGAATCCAACAACGAAAAGAGACAAATATTTAGGTAAACTAAGAATCGATTAGTGGACATAGAATGCCCCCTGTCGACAGGTTTTCGTAGCTGTCTGGCAAAAAGGCAGTCCTTGTCGTGGATATGCATCTCACTTAGCTTGGTAGGAATAAACCGCGATGGGAAGAGGATCAGAGTCTGCTCGGCTTGTTTGGAATGTTCGCTCGGTCATCTTCAATCGGCCCTCAAGTTGCCAACGGGGAAATGTAAGATCATGGAGGACATCATCCGTGCAGCGACGGCTTACATATTACTTTGATTCCATTCAACTACACAGAGGAATTCTATGTATATAAAGGTACTCCTTACCCCGACACAATCATTCACACATTTCTTCCAAGATCCAAAGCTACTCGAATCTCTCGCTCTCATTGTATATACGGCCAGTCCATCTTCCAGCAACCAACAAAATGGTTGCCGAACAAAAGCCGAGGGGTTACAACTGGTACTCCGTAACTGAGAAGGACTTTGAATATGCCCCTCCGTACCTTCGTGATGTTCCAGAAACCCCCCAGGAGGTTGAATGCAAGCTCACCGGGACCTGGCCATCCTGGATTCACGGCTCTTTCCTAAGGTACGTATATCCAAAATTCCAAAGTTCAACCTCAAGCTGACAGCAGGGTATATAGGGTAGGAGTTGGTCGCTTCACTGTTCCGGTCTCTGACGATCCCTCAAAGCCAAAAGCAGTCTTCCAGCACCTGTTCGATGGACTAGCCTTGCTTCATAAATTTCGCATGATCGACGGCCGTGTTTACTACAGAAGCCGTTACACTCACGAGGGAGTTATCAGACGAGCAAAGAAAGATGGTTACGTCTCGAGCACTAGGATGGGTCTCAACGCGAACACGCCTCTTATTGACGCACAAGATCCGTGTTCGGCTCTGCTTGGAGCTCAGGTAAGTCCTTCAGAAAGAAATGGAAAATGAAAACGATGAGTCTAAGTACGACGTAAAGCAAGCCTTGTGGGTACCCGACGGCTACGACGAACCTGATGCTATGAACTGTAACGTGCAGCCACGCCGTGGCATGCATCTGCCCAAGGACAAGAACCCTTATTCTAGGGGTGGTCAAGCAGCTGACCCCGCTACTGAAGAGGTAAGTAAGAGAAGATGACGTTGCCCTAAAGACGACCAATTTAACATCAAGATCAGATCCTGGTTCACACCGACTGGATTGCAATGCAAGTGTGTGATGCGAAGACTCTAGAGCCAAAGAGATTGCTTAAGTACACGGATATCGATCCACAGCTGGCTGGGTATGGCAGTTGCGCCCATCCTCCTCATGATCGCAAGCGTGGACTCACTTTCAACTACCTGATCGACGCGGCCACTAACGTCCTTTTCATCTTTGCCTTGGACGTTGCAGCAAACCCTGCTGCTTTAGTTTGGAAGTCTCCTCTGCCGTGTAGGCCTTGCTACACGCATGCTCTCGCGATGACAGACAAGTATGTTGTGTTTGTGCGCAACGTAAGCCTTATAATCTTGGGTAGTTGGGCGATGTACCTCAACTGACTTATCATAGCCTGTCCACCTGGATGTCAGTGACACGACCAAGCCCCTGTCTGACATGCTGGTCTGTGAACACGACTCCCCGACCGAGTTCTACATCCTTGACAAAAGGGATGGCAAGCAGTAAGCACCGACAACGAATCCTTGAAACATCTGCCGTTCATCAAGCTGACCAGAAAAGTGTCGCAACTTACCAGACCCCGAACTTTTACTTCTTTCATACTGCAAATGCTTACGATTTCGTGGATCCTAAGACCGGTAACATCAACATCCATGTGGATATTTGCAGCTATAAAGACGAGCACTATCCGTATGCTGAGTACAGTATCTCCAACATCATTGACCCCCTCAAGCCGTATCAGATTTCGAACCTCGTTCGGTATGAGATGCAAGCGATCAACAGGGCAGATCCTAGCATTGTAGGTCGCGCTACAGTTGCGGCTGCGATCCCAGGACTACCGGCCGAGCTTCCACGTGTGTCCAAACCTGCATCGATGGATCCCAACTATCGTTATGTCTACGGCGTGTCTGGTAACGGTGTAGCGGCACCGGGTACTGATGTGCCAATTGGCCGATATGGGAACGGGTTGCAAGTTGTCCATGCATCATTTTACGGCTACCTCTTCAAGTCTGATTGGAAGACGGGTACCTTCAAGCTGTGGAAACCACAGAATGGGGAAAGTTGTCCGACCGAGCCAATCTTCATCCAACGTCCTGGTGCGACTGAGGAGGATGATGGAATTGTGATAACAATCATCATCAATCGCGAAGGCTCACATAGTGTTCTCATTGGGCTTGATGCTCAAACGTTCGAAGAGGTAGCAAGAGCCGACATGCCGCAGGTCTATGCACTGGGCCCGCACGGTTCTTTTGTTGAGGGTGACTTTGGTCTGTAGAAATTGTCTATACCTGATCGTAGAGATCTGTTGTCATTTCATAGGAGAATCTATGATCTCAAACCATGAGTGCTTTACTTGACAACATGCTCATCATCTGAACCGCCGTTGGGTCTCCGTGGTAACTTCAGAGAAGAAGTTACTTCCCCTGAAGCTCTGATATCTTATATTGACTGTAGTCTGTGTCTAATAATCTAGTGTGGAAGCCAGAACATGTAGGGAGAGTCTCCACGGTTTTTTGGTTGCCTCTTTCCCCGCACTACATGACATAGCGTGGCTAGCAGGTGGTTTCCACCAGGATTGAAGTCTTCTCAAAGGTGCTGCAGTTCGTGATGCATTCTGGCTGAATTTACTTTTGTTTAATGCTTGTGCAAGTCATTGCTAAAACGAGTTTCTCTGTATGCTGCGGGGAACAGCGCCTTGCTTGAGATTCCTCGGCCCCGGATTTGATCGAAAACCACACAACAGCGCTCAATCTGTTGCTTGTGTAACTCCTTGTCTTTGTTCAATACTTCGTATGCAATGTTCAGAGGAAAGACAGCAGAGGCGGGACCGAAGAGCTGTAAGTCATCCTGTAGCAAATACTCCATACATTGACAGATGTTGGACGCGAAAGACGAGAGATTGTCAAAAATTCGACTCTCGTCACGACCAGCGTCTCCATCAGGCAAATAAGGGACCAGCTTGCCCCGCTCAAGGAGACAGATTATCTGGAACGCCCACATATGCGTGTGTACGTTTGCTGCAACCAAACTCGGAAACCAGAAGTGTGTGATGCTATGTTTGCGGCATTCCAGGACCTCTATTTGTCGGGGAGGACCAGGAGAACCATTCATATCTCTTTCAAACCGCTCACTCCACTTTGACAGGTGGCCAAAAGTCTCCCCGAGCTTTGTCTCCATCTCTTGAGCTTGCGCAACCGCTGTAGTCCGTGGAAGTGTGGGCAGTATATCAATAGTCTCCATGATAGACGGGAGGATAGCTGCATCGCCAATCAATGCTTGTATTTCTGAGGGGGGATGGTGTTTGAAGGGGGATGTCAGCCACTTGTTTTGACCAAGGAATGTGGCCTTTCGTGTAGTCAGAGCTTGAAACAGCTAATTTTGCTTCAGTCAAATATAGTCAATTGGCTTATGGTGCCACGACTTACTAGAACAGGTCTGCATCCTACGAATATGGCATGGAGCTCGCTACAAGCGAAGAGCCCAGGGGAGAACGAGTTGATTAACGCCCCAAGACCTCCGCAGTGTGCCAGATGACCGTTGTCTGAAATCGGAAGCATCAACTAGTGAGAACCGATCATTAGCAACTGTTGTTCGATTTGGGTGATGTACATGTACCTCTACCATAGCGAGACAGACGATGGAAGCTGCGGTCTGTACGCTAAAGAAGCCCTTAGCCGACAGCAGCTCCTTGTTAAGCCTCTGCACTGTAGTATTATAGGCTTCCAGGCTCTGGAAGCTTTTGCTCTTCGCTTGAGCACTTCTGTCGAGTATGGACGTTGCAAAAGCCTTTGTGGCTGAAGTGATGAGCTCTCCAGAACTTGCTCGAGCAACAAGGCTCGGCAGTATCCCCACCCACGCTCCACAGACTTGACTTGTGCTTATGTCGAACGAGGGTGGGTTCTGTTGGTACTTGGGCACGAAACAACTAAGAACCACGGCTGCATATTCCTCCGATGATGCGATGTCAATGGGTCTTGGAATCTGCCATGTTGGTGGTTCTCGCGCGCTCGATCCAGGGATGGCGCATCCGACATTGAGAGCAATCAAGCCGACGTTCGAAGGAACTGCAGCCGAACTATTAGTGGCTCTGTTCTTTCTGGATGCCCTTGGGACCCTTGTTGCCGTATATGGAATAAAGACTGGGTCGAGCTTGTAGCCTCCACACCGACGTCCAGTGAGAAAACACTGTGAGCAGGTTGGTAGCTTTCCATCGCACTATATGCCATAGTCAGCTAAGCCGTCAAGAAAACTTTGAGTGATGTAAGATAGCCAAAGCCTACCCCAATCTTATGGGCTCTACATGTGTGACAAACAGTACTTTGCTTCAACTTCATGTGGGCCTTGTTTGGATGAAAGCTGGTTTTGCAAGGTCGGACTCGCCTATTCGTTGTTCCTGGAAAATTTACGGCCTAACGGGTCTAGCTGCACGATAGACGAGACGTTGTAAATCAACAAAGAAGTAATGGTAGGAGGAATGTGAGGACTGGATAACGCAGTTTAATCCGCCAAGGGACACACACGCTTGGCGGGATCAGAGCCCCAAAGGGGCTAGCAAAGACGTGTCTGTCGTCTGAGCATGTAGCGTGGACGAAACAACTAGAGAAAGGCCGAAGTGACGAAGGGGCCTTCGAAGAGAAGTTAGTGGCGCACCAATCCTAGTCAGAACCAACCCATTGCAACGGTACACGCGAAAGTCGATAGTCACAGCATGTCGCCGAAACAGCTTATCAAGGGTTTTTACAAGTAGTACGTAATCGTCATGCTGGATTTGGGGTACAGGAAGTACTGGTCTGACCTGATTGCACCTCACCTCGAGGAGACTACCATAACATAGGTATGGTATCTCGACACTATGCATAGTCGCTGTTAGGATGTACAGTAAACACGTCGCCCACCAGCCAGCTGCATCAGCCAGAAGAGTAAGATTGTCTATCGACAGCAAGTAGCACAATAGGGCAGACTGTTCTTATACCTAGATAGTAGAGAGCCTGTTGGGCGCGTTGTAAGATATCCCCTGTTCCGCCTGCGAAACAGCACGCGCCAGCTGTAGGAGGTATCGACACCATGGGCCCCCTCAGACAGCTTGAGCTTACTCCAGCTGTAATCTGTAGGAAAAAGCGCCATGCCAAGTGGTGAAGGACGATGGCTGCGGTTGCAACGGTCAGAAACTGAGACGGTCTCTAGCTTGCCCCCGCGGCTGCGTTGAACACGAAGTCACGTGAAGGCACCACCCGCTCGAGCCACCTGCACCCGCCCGCCGGAGTTCCTCGCGTTCGTACCTCTCTCCTCCTGTCAATCGCGCAATCACATACACCATTCTCGCCATAGAAGGAGAGCAATGTTTCACGAATTAAAGCTTACGCTTGAACCTGCTCGTCGCACCACTGCAGTTACTTTTTCAATCTCTGGTAACTAGGTAACTCTAGTATACAACCGTCGGCTTCAAACAGGTGACGCCGTCGGCCCCCACAGGCCTATGGTCACGCGCCAGGATTGTCCACTCTCCACCAACATGCCCTTTGGCCATACAGCATCATCAGCGCCATTGCCCCATGTACTGACGTTCTAGCCCATCTCTACACCTTCCACTAGGAATTGTACAAGAGACTGCATTACTTGCATCTCAACATCTAATGCTTCACTCACCCGCCACTCGTCGCTCAGAGAATTCCGGTCGAAGCGAGATATCGGCAGCATTTCGCTTGATCATTCCTAGATACGGCGATCGTGGGCCTAGGGTTCAAGCTACTTATACAACAAGATACGTCGGTGCCTTCGCTGATTATGAGACCACCGACTTCTATGTAGGTTGATAATAGTGAGAACAGATGCGCATACTTTACATTGAGCTCGCGAACAGGGGTGGACTTCACCTGGAACTCTTACACTGGTTGGACGGATATCAACAGGGAGCTCTTGAACAGAAGTTGGGCGTGATCACTGGACCACACCCGTAAGCTAAGCTAAACGTGACAAGTGGAAAACTACCCTTTATGCTGAACATAAGTGTTGATAATGATCGACAAAAGAGCAGTGTTTTATTCTCTTTTGATGAGAACATTGATCATGGGCCGCTTCGAAACCCTTGAGGGAAGCCATGCTCTCGGCGAGCCGCCAGTTGATCGCGATGGAAGGAAGCCGAGATCCTTTATGTATCACAATCGCAGCGCAAGCAAAGGATCTTAGACGGATGATTCTTTTGCAGCATCTTGTTGATGATGCCTTAGTGTAGAAGACGCGCCGTCTCGTCTGGTATCAAGTAATTTTGAATAGTACTTAGCGAGACCATTGCGTGAACGGTGAAGGTCTAGGAACAGGGTAGGAGGTTCTGAACATCGAAAAATATTGACTAGCTCCGTCTATAACAAGCCCTTTTGAGCCCGCGGGGAAGATATTCTCCCTCGGCTCGAGCCGGCGACCTTCCATACTCTAGCAAATCGGACTCCGGGCCACTGTCGCTACGCACATGTCTCTTTTAAAACCTGTCATTCTTACTGAGTATTGTTGTTGATGCTATGAGCTCAGCTACTACCAGCAATTATGAATACACAACTGTACAAGCTTAGCGACTTTTCTTCGTTTCCGACTGTTCTGGCTCTTACTTTTGCTGCTCTAGTGGTTCTTTGTCGTCTATTTTGCAATGGGTCACGGCCGCGAAACTTTCCCTGAGTTCGTTTTCCATTTTCACGCCCGCCTTGGCTGTACTTGAAACAATCCAGGCCCCCCGACATTACCAATCATTGGCGACCTATATCAGCCCCCAAAAGCCAACATCCACGTACAGTATTAAAAGTGGACTCAACAGTGTAAGTAAGAGAGGACTACCCATTCCATCGTTAAAGCCAAGATCGCAATTGACGTCTGTCAGATGGGCCTGTATTTTCCTTGAAGTTAGGAGAGTCCACTACGATCATCCTCGCTGACGGCCAAGTAATTCGCGATCTTGTTGACCAACGGGGTGCCAATTATGCGGACAGACCGAAATTATGGGTTCGCGAAGTATTTGACGACTCCAAGGTCGTCATGCGAGGGTATGCTGCATCTTTGTACCCGCCGTCTGGACATCTCTAATGAATCTTCGTCTTGCAGAACAGTCATGACTATCTCTGGCGCACAGAACGCTGATTATATCATTCACAGCTCAACATCACTGTCGCGCAAAAAATTAATCCTCACTAAGTAGTCAGCTTCCTACAATGGACCTGATGTGAATGATGTTTTCGCCTGAATAGGAACTGGAAAGTCTCCAAATGCTTATTCAAGTGGTAGAGGATCCAGAAACTTTGTCCTCTATCTGGGGCGCATGACCGGCAGCATGGCAACAAGTGTTGCAAATGGATTTCGACTACCGAATGTGGAAGACCTCTTTGCCCAAGAGATGCTGCACAACTCACATGGCTTCTTTTAGTGTGTTTCTCAATCAAGATATTAAGCTCGTACGCATCATTGAAGCCTTTGATCAATTTAATACCAAGAAGCATGAATCCTTGGGCCACACAGGCGCTTACTGCATATAAGAACGAAAGAGATACCTTCACAAAAGCTTACAACATGGGCATCAAGAGCAAACTTCCCTGTAGGTGTCAATTGTATGGGTCAGCAGAGGACCATTAGTTGACCATTCGCAGGCTTTGCACTCGACATTGAAGATGCGAAACCAAAAAACAAGCTCTTGACCGAGCTCGTCGCCATCTATATCGCCGGCATTGCATTTGAAGGTGGAGCAGATACCACTCGGTACACTCTGCAGGGTATGATCAAGGTATGACATCCACTTTCATTTTTGCGTTGCTGCTAATGCCCATGCAATGGGCCATGACCCTCTTTCCAGATACTCAAAACTAAAGCTCAAGCTGAGCTCGACTCGGTAGTTGGCACTCGCGAATTCCCATCACGTAAACATCTCGACTCGGTCAAATACGTCAACCGCACAACAAAGGAATGCGTTCGCTGGATGTCCACCGCAATCAATGGTGCTATCCCTCACACTACTATCAAAGACGACGAATACCACGGGTATCGCATACTCACCATTATATTGTTAGGCGCTCTGACCTCTCTCCTCTTCGTCAGCAACTGCACAAAGAGCCTGATTACGTTGCGGCGAGATTTGACTTGGTACGTGGGCTTCTTCGATGGAGGAATTAGCAGCCTAGACCGTTCACGATGGGTTTGGAGGATGGAAGGGGGAGGTTGTCTGGTGTGAAAAGTCATTGTTAATTGCAGTGGGCCATGACTGTGTGATCTTGCGGAGAACCTCGTGATTCGACACAGGTGTATAGAGCGGAGCAACACCTTAGGAATGTCACACGTGCTCACTCGAAACCAAAGAAGTTTCGTCCGAGACCAATTCGCTCACGGTGCATCGCCACCACTGTAAAATCGCAAGCCACATTGTCTGCCTGTCAGACCGATTTGCCATGCGGTACTTCTTCAACACATACTGCGCAGATGAAACGCAGCCATGCAAAGCGAAGTCCCGAGACTGCTGTCAACGTTTTGCCGAATTCTGCTCTCTTTCAATTAGACGCGCGCTTGGAGCGACAAGGACTGTGGAAACATACACTGCACTTACTCAGCGCCAGTCACTGCAATGTTGGGCCCGCCTCGTCAGCTGGACTGTCAGACTATACCATCACGGCATCCCTTCATGACTGTATCTCCATCGCCGTCCCACTCCGCCTCAACCCCCGGCGATCCTTTAAAAGTCTCAGGTTGGACTACTTGGTCTGTGTACAGAGTCCTGAGTTCACCTTCTTCCAAAGCACCGCCCTGTATCCTGAGCGACCAAGGCGTACCGCCAGCGTCCCAGGTTCTCAATGCCCACGGCGGAAAGTAGACTAGAATCGCTACTTTTGCATCTTTGAACATGGCACGAATGTCAACAAGTAGACCAGGAGGTAAAACGAAGGTTTCGCTTTCTTCAAGGTGCTCCATGAAATACACCTCGACACGTCTCAAAGCAGGGAAGTGGCCGCCTTTCTTCGCAATACAGAGGTTGCGTAGATGGCCCGTAACGTCAGACGACGCCTCGCTGATACGAAGGACCTCTAGCGTGACTGGAAATATCTCCCTGGGATCCTGAACTGTCTGTCGGTAAGGGCGGAACTGCAGAGCCTTCATCGACAGGCCAAGTTCCCTGAGCTTGCTGAGCGACCGGAAATCAAATAGATTTTGCGCACGGAAGAACATCATCGCCGTCATTTCTGCGGGGATATCCAGGACTGTGATTTGCGACGAGAGCACTGCACAAGCGGTCTTACTAAAGCCATTCTGCCATGCACGAGGCAGACGAAGCTGTTGACTAGTATCAGAGCTTAGTAGACAGACGAAGATAGGAAAGTCCATGAGCCAAGCGTTGCCAATCCTCAGCTCTTGCAGATTTGGTAAGACACAGACCAGGCTGCAGAACAATGAGGCTACGACATCGTTGCCTATCGCCTCAGCCCCCGCTTTGTCATTGTTAATTCTGCGGGCGTTCAGGAGCCCCCTCACGAGTGGAGACCTCTTCAACAGTTCAGCGGTCAGCTTCACAGCTGGATAGCTCGGAATACTGCAACCACGTTCATCGCGCTCGTACCGCCCGTGGCTGATACTCCAGATCTCCAGTGCTCGCACCTGAGGTACGAGGTGTAGGCGACTGAAGAGCTGCCACATGTACTTGTCTATCATGGCGATATTGAAACGCGGCTCCTTGAGCAGCCATTCTTGACCGACGGCACGCAGCCGTTTCGACGTGAGCGAGAGACTGGCGAGACTGCTGTTGCGGTTCAAATGTGTAGTCTGCGCACAAATATTAAGAAGTAGCTCATCTGGTAGGTCAGTAAGGGTGCAGGTAGTTGGGGGCAGAGGACGCGCCATGGCTCGACGCGTTGTTTTGGACGTGTTGCGCTAACTTGTGTGGGAGAGTCGAGTGGGATGTTGTGGGTGGGGGTGGGTGGGGGACACGAGTCGCGCGCACGACAGCCGAGGCTCAGGGTCACTGCGGAGGCGCGCTAAGACCCGCAGTGAATGTCACAACTCGTTGGTCGTACCTCTATTATGTATTCACTTGCACTAGCCCTGACATCCTTCCAGTCGGCTCTGCCAGTGTCGAACTGCGCAGTCGCAATCGATTATAATGCCTGGCAAGGCGTGCTGGCCATGTCGTGAGCGGAAGCTCAAGTGCGACGCTACTACCACCGGAATACCTTGTGCCCGTTGCCAGAACACTTTGACTGGGCTTTTGTCCAGGCTGGACTTGATCCTAGCACAGGTATACATAATGATTACAGTCTGGCGCAGAATCAAGGTTTGTTCGCATCTCAGAGGGACCCAAGTAATCAAGAACCTTTCCCTGTGGAGACTGGCCACACAGGGGTTGGAGGTACCTATGTAGTTACGTCTTTCGTCTTGACTCTATGCTGAGTGTAAACGCGTTTGCGAACTGGCAAGACTAGATTTGCAGTTGTCAGACTGGCACTGCACAGAAGTTCAAACACAAGCTCAGGGCACTCAACCGCTGCGATGCGATTGCTTCATTCAAGGTCCTACCTAGGTGAAGCCCGTGGATCGATAACTATATCACCAGCCAGTGAAAGAGGAAGTAGTGACAAGGTGGCGTCAAGCCGCGATCATGCGCGACGAAGCCCTCCTTCACCTACAGTACCCCAAATGCACCGACTATAAGATGCTAGTCCTCCCAAATTTAACTTCCTCAAGCACTCGGACTGCCAGACTACATAAGTGTCGGTTTCAGCTACTTCATCGTCGCGAAACCCAAGATGGAATTCAACTTTGGCAGAATCATCAAAGACTTTGGCTCTATGAAAGTGACGTCGCCAGAGTCTGATACATATCTGCGACGCTGTTTCCGACAGTCCCCGCACCCATGCGCGTCCCGATGCGTCCACTCTTCTGGAGCTTCCAAACGAATTGCTCGACCAAATCGCAGGCCATATCTCACCCTCTCGGATCATCCGCGAGAACGATGGCAATCGGCCGCATGAGTGGCTCGACCAAGATACACAATTGAACGCACGTTGTGTGCGCGGTGAGCACAATCGCTGTGTCGGAACTCTCTGCGATCTGGCTCTCACATGCCGACGCCTTGCGCCAGTGGCTCAAAACGCTCTGTTGAAGTCTGTAACTTTACTACAGCCGTCAGTCATCGCGTCGCGTGAGGTCAAGGCACGTCCATCATCGCTCGCAAACTTCCTGCGCACACTCATCGAACGGCCAGACTTCCGTGTCCGTGTCTTCAATTTGGCAGTCTACTTTGCGAAGAATGAGCCTATGGCGAGCATCGAGAAACCCGATAAGGAGGCTCTCTGCGTTTGCACTACCTGCAAAGGCCCGCTGCTTGAGCTCTCCAACAAAGCTTCCACGAGCGCTCGGCGACAATCCAGACTTGACTAACGAACCTAGATCTCCAAACCAGGCCTTGGTGTGTTGTCTCATAATGGTCGCATTACCGAACCTGATAGCACTCGAGCTGTACGAACGGCCCCATATACGCGACATAGAGGTTACATCCAGCACCGTAACAATCAACAGTTCGTCCTCACAAGGAGATGCAATGAAAAACACCATGCAGCTGACCCGGACTCTTGCTTCTACGCGCATCGAGCAGCTCTCGCTCTCGACCCACTTGAACGGCCTAAACCTTTTCAACGTATCAACCCTCTCAAGTTTGACACTTGACTTCGAAGGCGCGAACCGCCTCTCAACTGTAACCCGCAGGCCGATCCTGAACATCACTCATCCCAGGCTTCTATCCAAGTGCTTAGAGAAAGAAGACACAAAGTTATTCCCGTTCCTCTTCGGCGGGCTGCCAAACATACAAACTCTAGAGCTAGATCGCGGGCTGCCCAACTACGCGAAATCAGAGTTCGATCAGTTGAAGGAGCTTTACAATGCCAAAATCTGTCATTTCCCGGTTCCAGCGTGTGTGCAGATTCTAGTCCTGCGAGGCGCGAGCCATAACGATAAACAGTGGGTTTGCGACATGCTGCAAGATGACGACGACCCGTTCACAGGGCGACGCATCGAGTTGTATTGGCATGAGAACCAGCGTGTACTTCTGGAGTTCGCTGGTTTCGAGCATTTGGCGCAGATGCACGATGTCCAGATTGCAGTCTATGCGAAGGAGGTCTTTGATGGGTTCGAGATAGTAGCTAGAGAGACTGCGTTTGATCGTCGAAGGTTTAGACCGCGCTGCATCGGGAAGGATTTGGTTAAGGTTTTTGGCGTGCCTGGCGAGGGCGCTTGGCTCAAGGTTTTGGACTGAACGGCTGCAAGGATGGTTCGCGTGTATGCTGTGGAGCTTAGGAATTCTGCTATCTCGTATGAAAATACTCGGTTTCTAGGGATTCGCTACAGCGTTTACCTTGTACGGGGACTCATGTGTATCCAGGATCCATGGCCCCTGGTAGTCACATTCTATACGTTGTCTGCAAAGTCTTCAAAATAAGAATGGAGTATTAACGCATATCGGCAATGGAGTGTTTCCTGCTTATACATTACAATACTGATACTGACCTTCCACTTCACTTCAAAGACTCGTCGTCAAAACATCTAAATATTCATCACAACCGCACCGGCCATCGCCAACAGCGCCGCACCTTCAACACCGAACTTCACAGCCGCACCTGTCGCCTGTGGGGTAGGTTGCGTCCCACTTGTTGGCGATGCACTCACGCCCGAAGCCTGACTTGGCGGCGGTGCAGACCCTGTAGCCACCATTAACCCAGAGCTGGCCGACACACTCGTACTCTTGGGCAGCGATGTAGCACTCGCGCCACCACCACTCAACAGGCTCGCACCCTCTATCACAGTTGCAGTATCAAACACCACATCCGTACCTGACAGGATGGCAGTCTGGGGTCCAAGCGAAGTCATCTCGTTGCCGCCCTGCTGGTCGACTGTGCAGGTCATTTGAACGGCCTTGGAGTTGTAGTCGCATCCAAGACTCATGGAGAAACCGGGGTAGGTCATTTGGGCTTGGTATCGTGTACCGGAGAGGACAGTGTAGTCGATGCCTGGGCCCAAGCCGCAATCATTGGAGTCGGTACCAGTAGGACAAGCGATCTTGAACTTTGTCGTGGAGGGATTCACGGACTCGATTGTGGCGACGGGTGGTGCGCCCTCGTAGCCTACCATAGGTATCGTTTGTCAGATGGATGTAATTGGTAGAAGTGGAGTAGGACGAGAATTCACCTCCAGGGTAGTAGTATGAAATGACCTGTTGTGCGGAGACGGAGGTAGCCAGCACAGCCAGGACGGCGAATGATTGACGCATGGTTATTGCGGAGAAGTGGAGCGATTAGAGACTGGGATGCGATATGACGGTCTGGGATGTGGTCGTCGAACGAGTGACTGCGATCAATAGATGCACTAAAAGACGAATACGAATGAGCGTAAGAACGGCCGAAACTCAAAAGACAAACGGTCTTACGAGCAGCAGGAGGCTTTAAAGACGTTGCGCCTACCGCAATACGGCGAATGCTTCTTTTTCATTGCCCCTGAGGTATTTCCGCTTGCATCGAAGCTTGTTTTTTTCCTAGCGGCGGTTAGCCTTGCTTTAGAGATAATGCGTGCTAGTTTGCAAGGCGAGACAACAACTTCTGAGTCGACACATCATTCTGACCAATTATTGCAGTGTTTGAGTCGGACGAGGATCCTATGTTTCGCCTTGCCATGTCCCGAGATGTGTAAGCGAAATAGCAGTTGCCGGGGCGAGGTTCCTGGACCTCGGAACATATCTGATGTGAGCCCGATTGTGCTGTTAGACCTGTGGCGGAACGTGGTATGAGATACGGTGATAGGCGAAGACAGGCCTGGACTGTTTGCGTGCTTCTGTATAGCCAGTGGGAAGCCTTGGTGGATGCAATTGTTGTGACTCCTTTTTTGGGGGTCAGTGTGTGGAGAAGCAGTGTGCCTAACTGAAATTAGCGTCGTTCCAGTTCAAAAGGCAAATCTCAGCCCTACGAGTTTGCACAGGGGACTTCCCTCGTTAGTCAATAACGCACTCAATCATATTGGTCCCAAGTCTCCAGCAAGAGCGTGTTCTCATCTCTTGAGCTGTACCGAAGATTACCCCGAAACGCGCGGGCCCCCGAAACGCGCGTTCTGAACACTAACATGGCTACAAAACTTGAGGCTATACAGCCCTATACAATAGCTAGTATTACACAATAATCTAGTAGAGGGATTTATATAGCTTAAAAATAATATATAGCTATCTAAATCTAGCTGGAGTAGTTATCTGCCTGCCACGGCGTGACTGAACAGGTGGTGTGGCTGCTGCAACACTTGAGGCCTCCCTGTTGCCCTGAGGCTCTACACCTACTGTATTTTTTAACGCAACCTTTACAGCAGCCTTAAGGCTCCTCCTCCTTCCCTTTTAGGATAATTTAAGGCTTTGTTGAAGTTGTTTTGCAGTCCTACGAGCAGCAGCCCTTAAGGCCTTTTCTGAGGCCCTCTCAGCCCTCTGCCTTGCCCTTAATAATTGAGCCTTAGCCCTTGCCTCACGCCTTGACTAAGCTGCCTTAGCCTTAGCCTGCCTTGCCTCCTCACGTTGCCTCCTATCCTTAGCCTTTTGGAGTTGTTGTTGCTCCTCCTTATGCTCCTGCTATTGCTGTCGCTCACGTGCCTCCCTCACCTTCCTTAGAGACCAGAATACAGCCCCACCGTGATACTCCTCAGGCTCCTGCAAAGGGAGGGCCTTGCCTCACTTCCTACGCAACCTCTCATTAAGTAGAGCCTTCCTTAGGCCTTGAACCTCATGTTCAAGAAGGCTTTTTTAAACTAAGATTGAATGGAAGGCTTAGCTAAGCTTTTGAGCCCGTGGATCACCTCTATCCTTCACTACCTCACGCAATAGGCCTTCAGTTTTCCTCCAATTTGAGGCACTTAAAGCTGAGGAGTCACTATCACCTGAGGGTGAGGCTCGGTTATTAAACCTTTGAAGGATAACCTCAGGATTAAAGGGTGATAGGCTTGTTGCCTCAAAGGCCTTAAGGATAGTTTCTTCCTTAAAGGAGGCCTCCCAAGCTGTAAGGAATAGAGGAAAGAAGTCCCTCTTACTCATAGAGGTGAGGCCTTAGGTCCTTTCCATAAAGGCTGAGATCTAGTTTAAGTACGAAGAGGAGAGAGGCTTAAACATAACAACGTCAAGCGGCTGTAGCGTGTGGGTTAAGTAAGGAGGATATATCACAAGGAGGATCTTATTCTGATTACAGTACTCAATAAAATCCATTGTGAGGTAAGATCCATGCCCATCAAGGATAAGCAATCAATAGCTT
>MU006332.1:47037-159750 GCA_010093695.1 Plenodomus tracheiphilus IPT5
TTGTAAGGTGCTCTATATAGCGTAGGAGCTCCTGCTCTTGTTGTGGGTGGAGGGATTGCTGATTTCTGTACCGGGTGTCAAGTGGGGTTGAGACACCCTGGTGCCTCCGCGTGAGTGTTGAGCGAACAACACTAAATCTTTTTGCTATTTGTGTATAATTAACCTTTTCACCTGGTTGTAGGGCTTTAATAGCTGCAAGCGCAGCCTCAATAGAGGCCATATTGATGGTTTGGTATTATGTTGAAGTTGAGGTGTTGTTTACTCAGAACGCGCGTTTCGGGGGCCCGCGCGTTTCGGGGTAATCTTCGGTAAGCTGGCGCAGCAAGATGTTTCATTCTCCGCGTCGTGGGAACTGCTACAACATGGGAGAAACCTTCAGCTTTAAAGGCTTCAGGCCGGTGTTGAGGTTGTCAACACAATGGCTCCGACAAAGCAACCTCCAGTACTTCGTCCTGCGGTTCTCACAATCACACATCAAATCAAGGATTCCGTACCATCGATCTCTCAACGTGAGCGACCTCCGAATCGAGAGACCGCGTGACGCAATAGTGATGCGACGTGCTAAAGAACTGCTGGTGACCTTGTTCAACTGCAGTCCTCGAAGTGCGCCACCAGTATCTGTTCGGGAAATACAAACGAACAATCCACACAATTACTGATACCAACGATCAGAAAGAGGGACTGCAATGAGCCCAGTACCTAAGTAATCTCACATGTCCTTATCAGCACGTTGATTCTGATTATCAGACATCGCAACGACAACAATCTATCCAGCTTCATACGTTCTCAACGTCAATTGGAGCCCCCCAAAACTCGGTTTCTAGGCAATAATGGTCGCCTAACGCACTTGAAACGTATGCGGTAACGTGCAATCAAAATCTAGGCACCCCACCCAATCGTAAACGCCATCAGCAAGGCAAAATACGAGTCGAGTATAGGACTTTCCCAAATTAGTGCCCAACATGCAGGGTCTAGCATCCGTCTTGTTCTCGATGGCTTGACCGGTGAACGTTCAGCCCGCAATAAAGAGCACGCGATGCCGCATCGTCTTGCAGCATCTGCAACATCACACTCCTTCAACAAAAAGTGTGAATATCTATTCCCAGCACACAATGCCGTTTCCCTTCACCCTCGCGCGCGATACTTCGCCCAAACTCCGCGTCCTGCAGGCATGCCAGCTCAGCATCGCAGGCTTGACAATAATTGCCACGTTCCTTGCTGCTGTAATTCCTTCCAAGCACAAGGGGTTCACCTTTGGTATCCTCTACTCTTTGATCTTCACATCATGCACAACGGCGTTCCTTGTATACAAAGAGCAGACACGTGCTGCGCAGGGCAGCTTGACCAAGGACAAGTACGTCAAGTACCAATTGTTCAAGATGGTCGCTGCAGTGGGTTGCTCGATTTTGGGCTTCATCGCCTCCGCTGCTACACCGAAGGGTCCTTCCGACCCCAAGAGACCTGGCCAATCGGGCCTGTGGATCGACGGGATAAAGGTCAATAAGTGGCAGGGCATGATCATGTGGATGATCTTCTTCAACTGGTAAGCGCTTTTATGTTATTCGAAATTGATGAGTACTGATGGCGGTGCTACAGGGTCTTCCTTTGGGCTGGTCTGTTCTACTCGTGCTGCATGACTGGTAACAGGCAAGGTGCGATTGCGCTTGGTGGCGAGGAGGCGCAGATCGGGCTGGACGCTGAAAATGAGAATGATGAGGCTATTGCTCGTCGTCTACAGGCTCAAGACCCCAACTGGCAATCTTGAAGGCTTCATGACTGGTTAGCGGCATCTGTACCTAGGTATAGTGCATCTTGGGCGTACTTTGATTCATGGATAGTTCACTAGGCTCTTCGATGGATATTATGGCCTAGACTAGGCTTCTTGCTTTAACGCCAGCTTAGGTACCTAGCTGGACAGAATTCTTTACTCAGAGTTCATACGAAACATGACTAGGTTGCTTTTACGCCAACAACTCTGACAGTGATAGATTCAGTTTTCGGCACTCTCAACGTCTCTGCCATAAGTTGATATAACCGAACCCCGTTTCCTGGGTTCATTGCTAGTTATCACCCAGAGGTTGCCTGTCATTATTCTAGACCTGAACGGTAGAGCAAGCGTGAGCGACAGCAGTATAATTTGCATCGTGACGTAAAACATCTATTGCTTAATGCGAATGTAAGAAATGTTTGTGTGAATAGCGAAAGTGACCATCATTGGTAATGCAGCAATTTCGACCTGACGAGGTTCAGCCGGGTCCATTTAGATGTATATCTGACCATT
The DNA here is from genome assembly GCA_010093695.1 of Plenodomus tracheiphilus IPT5. Lineage (NCBI taxonomy): Eukaryota > Fungi > Ascomycota > Dothideomycetes > Pleosporales > Leptosphaeriaceae > Plenodomus > Plenodomus tracheiphilus. Next base: position 49,319 of record MU006332.1, read on the forward strand.
TGGGGGGCCAGGTAGTTTCTGGCCAAGTGACTGCATCACTGGTCCAAGACGCTTCAAGCTCCTTCGATTTAGCACTATACGCAGGAGCTTCTTGATGATGGGTACAGCGTGTCTTCGTAATGCTTCTCGGACCAGAGTCGTAGACCTCATGGCACATTCTCGAACTGCCAAAGGGACTTTCTTCTTGATAAAACCCCATGTGGACATTCTCTGGATCAGTCATGAGTGAGCTTTGGATGACAAAGTCTTGCCTTTTGGTGATAACATTCTGACGGTGTTGCGTTTGGTCATTATGACGTTTGAATAAACCACCGAAGAAAGTTTCTTTTCGTGATGGGGGCTTTGCGGTGACGGAGCTGTTCGCAGAATGTCTACCCAGGGCTTGGTCGTGGAACCGAAGCGGACATTTCTGGTTACCCAATGCGATAGTTGTGATTAGATGAGCCATTGACATCTCGATGTTGAGTTTAATGAGGTACGCTGGAGGATGGAAGATGGCGTATCTGGTCCAATATCAGCTCGGTAGCGAGATGGCAAAGGCATAAACTACTTACACAAAGCTGTTCGGTATGTCCATAGCCGCGATGATCATTATGTCCATCAATATCGATACCACGATGATTCGCTCATTGAATCGAACTAATCGTTTGTACTTGTTTAACCCATTCCTAACGAGATTGTCTTTTACAACACGTATGAAGTTAATGTTTAAAGCTGCGTCCATGAAAAGATAGATCACTTTCTCAGCACGGTCCCAGTACGTGTTGATGTGGATCCATCTGCGGGACGTTAGCTTCTGTAGGACTCTTATTATCAACTACCTGCCTCTGACTTATCTGCAGACGCGCTGGAATCCAGATAATATAGACACTGATGCACAGTAGCGACGTAATGATCGCAGTACCGCACATGATGTGTAGACCATGCCTCCTATTAGGCAGAATGATTCGAATGCGATTGATGATGATTTGGAGTAAAAGCTGGATCTGAATTGTCCAACAGAATACTAGGAGATATCAGTCCTATACTTGAGTCGATATTAGGGGGCACCTACAGATGGACATGTAGAAGTAGAAGCTTGGCCGAATCACTCGAAGTAGATATAACAGGCATTCAAGTGCAATCACCACCGAAGCACTCCATTCAAGCCATATCATCCAGATGTAGGCGCTCCTCCAGGGCTGCGGGCTCCGTCTGGTTTGTCCCACTGCAATGTATGCCGCAGAAATAGCAAAGATCCCAGCTACAGCAAATGCTGTACTTGCGAGAGCAATGTCCTGTCGAGTGACACGCAGGAGTTGATATCCTTCCGGAACGAATGGACCCCACGGACGAAAATTTGGGCTTGGGATAATCTCTTGATTCATTGTGCAGAATAACAGATAACTATGAGTTGCTGCAACGCTGGCAGAACGTGGGCTTCATGTCAGGGAATCTTAAACCTTTAAGATCTATATGCTAATACAAATCGCACAGGTCTCGGGAGGGCACTTGAGATCTTGCGACGCCACGTTCTCAATGCATCGGAAAGTATCGTCAGGCTGTACGGCATCGAGCTGTCGGAGTAGGGTCCATGAGCACATACACGGATGAAGATGGCGGCGAAATTGCACGACTCCGAGTTTCACTTTCGACCAAAGATTCCGATGAGCCATCAAACTGACATCAAGTTGGTTTTCATTGTATGCAGTGGCGATTGCCTCTGTGATGAGCCATTAGTGTTGTAATTTAGATGCGAACAAACATTCATTACATGACTGTCTCTCTCCGAATAAGCCACAGTAGTGGTCTCATGAGCATATAATCGGTTGCAGCTCAAGTTACCCTGGGGAAGGAGATGCCTCCGACAACAGTGATTTGACCAAGGTCAAACAAGTAAGGAACACCTTCACGCTGATACAGGAACATTCCAAATTCTACAGGTACTTGTCCTATTTCCAGAACTATGCGTTGCTTATTCAATTTTCCCTGCTGTCCGTCCTTCGCTCGTTGTTGGGCGTCAGAACCAACCACCTCGGGGCTTTGGATAGCGCATCAATCAGCAGTCACACTGTAAAGGAGGGATTTTGGTGCGGTGGTGAATGGGAAACCAGGATCGCTTCAGGAATAAGGTAGGTGAAAAAGCCATGAGTGAGCAAACAATCGAAGACGGGGAAGAATACTCGAAGTGAAATTACGTCATCAACAATAATAATGATGGTGCCTCCTGCCCTGATCGCCTTCATATTAGGCTACACTATCGCATTGGGCACTGTCTTTGGAGTGATGTGCTCCGAAGTCACAAATGTGCCATATGTACCGTTCGCGGCCTCGGTTCGGCTTGTCTCAGAGCTCGACCTCAACAACACGCTACGCAACTTCTTCTCGAGATCTAGGCCCTCAGATTGCCATTTAACACCCTCTTCGAACTCATCGAACGTCAATCCGGCTTCTTTAGCGCGTTGCCGAATGCCGCGAGTTCGTAAGAGCCAAATAAGATGCGACGTCACCATGCTCATTTCAATTGCGCAGCTATAATGTCTTAGCCCCACCACGACGCGAGAAGGTTCAGATCTGTACTTACCACAACGCATACATCGTCCCAAACAACACATCAAACTCGTTCTGCGCAACAAGTGCCATCAGAGAGAAGAAAGCGCCATTCCAGTCGATCGTCAAGAACACGAAGTCTATTCCAACAACGCGCCCGCGACGCTTCAGCAACTCGAAAGGAATGGGCAGATAACCTGATAGCAGCGTGACGAATGCGATGATCCCGATAGTGAGGACCGGCCAACTGACGCCTCGTGAGTATACAGGTCGAATCGCGTAGATGAGTCCTGCTTCGACTGCTGCAAAGACAATGAGCAAAGACGTCAAAAGTAAAGAAGCCGTCCACGTCCGCCATTTGCTGTGTCTGATCAGTAATCAAGTCCTCCAGCTGTCAACGATCCTGTACTCACCGTCCATAGATCAGACACTGGGCCCAACTAACACCACAGAGCACACAAAAACACTGTGGTTGAATGATGAGAGGCATATTGAACTGCTGCAGCACCGCATAGACACCAAATGGGACACCTGCATACTTGTTAAATCATGTACATCAGTACCGAATCCACCCTGTTAGTAGCTACCTGACATTGACCAAATGAGCATCATAGAGGGCGGCAACCCTTCAGTACTCTTTGTTCGATAATTTCGCCATATCTGCGGAGCCAGCTGCACACACCAACAAATCGTTCCTATCGTTCCTAGGACGTTGGCGGCTACTGGTATCGAGCCCTGCGGAGCCATTACTGCTGGGCAAATGTAACAGCAACGCGCGAACTTCACACAGAAGGGGGATCGCAGTATTTGGCGAATATTGCGTGCGAATGTTGAATGTTGAGGTCACATAGGTGGCGGAATACTTTTTCCCAGAAAACCTGAATGGCTAGGGCGCCGCGCCAGGTTCTAACGCTAATAGCGTTCTGCGGGACGGGTGTGGCGTGAACGCCGCAAACTGTTTCGCTCGTGGGCGTGAAGAGTATAAACGCTTCACGAATACACTGTTCGCGTCTGCAAACGATAGTTGCAGCAATGATTTGGTCCTCTGTAAGCCATGTTTCACGGCTTGACAACCCTGGGAATTGGTGTCAGACGACGTTGTTAACGTGACCTTCAGCGGAAGGGTAACAGGAAGCGTGCAGACCGGAGCTGTACATGAACTTGACACATGACAATGCCAGGGTGGCCATGCGCGACCTCTGAAACAGAAAGAGGGACACCAAAGAAACGAAAGGTTCACTTCCCGGCGGCAGAGGGCGGTTTATCAAGTGTAATATTAGATCGCATTAATGCGCAGGGTCATATCGACGATGACACTTTGTCGCGGAAGTGCGGATAATCTTTTAGCTAGAGAATCAAGAGATTCGTAAACCGAGTCAAGGTATGGCCGAGTGATGCTACGGTACAATTTCCCTTTCGGTCTTTCTTCGCCCTATACGGCAATGAGCGGACTTTTAGAAATCCTAAACTAGATCATTTGCTTCTAGGGAAGAGTGCAATGGTCTTGGCCCCAGAAGTCGGTCAAACTTGCAATGACGAGGTACAGGGAAGTGGTGTCGACGAAATGGCTTGATATTGCAAATCCCTAGAGATGTGGCTACCTATGGTAGCATAATAACATGATCATTTGAAGTGCAACAAGACACCCTCAAGATGCTTACTGTATTCTAGCCTTGAGGTTTCAGAAGTAAGCTGGTTACATCTCTCGAACAAATGAATGCGCATACACAATAATATTTGTGATGAGATTGACGAGCGGTGAGTTTTGCGCAAGCCATTTGGCATGCAGCAATTCACGATCGGCGGTTGATCATTCGCACCCCTGCCGATCACCATCATCAGCCCTAGCACGACATCACCAATCGCGTGTCCACTTGCACAGAACAACAAACTTTATTCTCAGTGCAAAGCTTGTCACAATGATAAGCAACATGCAATGTCAGATGTCAAAGGTGAGAGAGTACCACTACACAAAAGCACTCTATCGACCTGGTTGCACGACGCAAAAGATAGCAGTGAACGTACAGTGCCTTTGTGACAGCCCCAGACATTGAGATCGCCAACCGCGTAGTTCCGTCGTGTACGCGGACTCCAAAGGCACTTCCCGAGGTCATACCGCCTCCCCCACAACTTTTCTGACTCGCCCTCAACACCACGACGACCGTGCACAGTACCAAGAACTGTTGATCACTGGTATGTTCCGCCAATATTCTCGCCGAACAAACCACAATCGCTGATGCGGTACCTCGACACGATCCCGGCTGCCACACGTGTCGACCCGCTCCAATGCAGGGCGAGATTACTCTTGACCCCTGAACCGGCACTGAGGCTCCGCAGCAGAGAAGAATAGGAGGAGGATGAGAGACAGGGCTACCGGAGCTGACTGTCGGACGTATATATAGTGGAATTAGATGCCCGACAACATGATCCATCAAGCATCACCGCATCTTCCAACTCCAGTCCTTCTTTTTCCAGTCAACCAACCCAACCCAGTCACTCTTTTTAGACTCTATAATACCTAATCGAACAAGATGCGTGCCTCCATCGTCATTGCCAGCTTCGCGGCTCTCGCTGCCAGCTCCCCCGTCAACGTGCCAGTCCTTGGCAACGTCGAGGTCCCTGATGTTGCCCAGGGCATCACTGCCCACCCCGTCGATGCCGTCGGCGGTGTCGTAAAGCGCGAGATCACCACTCTTCCCCTCTTCGTGGTTTCCAACCTCCCCATCAACGCCTCCAAGCTCCCTGTGGACGTGTCCAGCCTCCCCGCCGACGTCCTCAGCCTTGTCGACCTCCAGAAGCTGCCCGTCGATGTCACCGGTCTTCCCACCGATGTCCTCAACCTCATTGGTGACCTCCTCAACCTCCTGGACCTCTCCAAGCTGCCCATCAACGTTGCCAACCTCCCCAGCGCGATCCTCGACATTGTCGGCGACGTCACCGATATCCTCGACATCTCCAAGATCCCCGTCGATGTTTCCAAGCTCTCCGTTCTGTCCTCCACTGCCAACACCGCTACCAACGTTGTAAAGCGCGATCTCGGCAATGCCATCGACCCTGTCCTCGACCAGGTCAAGAACACCGTCCCCGTCAACACTCTCCCCGTTAAGCGCGGTCTCCTCGACCTCCCTGTCATTCCTTCCCTCTCTCTCCCAGAGGCAAGCAAGGTCAACATCGAGGACATTCTCCACCAGGTTACCGATCTCCTCACCAGCCTCCTCGAGAGCGACTCCCTGCCCACCAAGGGTCTTGGCGTTAGCCAGAACACCACTGACGCAGTCGGCCTCCCCATCTTGGAGACCATTGAGCTTGCTGCTACCATCAAGGCCGTACTTAACATTGTTACCGGTCTCCTTGGTTAAAGCATTCGTGTCAATGAATCTGATGGTAGTCAACTGTGGTGGGATAGACGGCGTTTAACTTCGACACGACATGTATTGGTAGCTCATAGTACAAATACCCATTTGTCTTTCACACATGCATTATTTGCCTTGATTACTGTGACTAATTGTTGACTCCGCTGTACAGAAAGTCGGCAAGCGATGCGTCGCTTAGGACATCTCCCGCTGACCATCTTTGTATTCCACCCTCGCCAAAGGCAAAGTCGTTCTCAATCTGTGTGAAAAGGTATTGGTTTTGTTCATCCATTGTCCACGACCATGGCGTAGGAGTGATGTCCGAAGTAAAAGTCGTTTGCTGGTGCGCATTAGACGCAGCCGAGACCTCCGCTTCATTGAGGTCCTTCTGTGACACTTGCTGCACCACGGATCCTGAAGACGCTCGTTCACTCGTGGCCCGGCTAGCAGCGCTAGCAAAGCCAACATCATCTGCTTCGACTGCCAATCTTGACGCAGTCTCACGATCCAAGTACTGGAAGAACAGTTGCAGAACCCAGTTGGTTACCTCCCATGTCTTTTGTAGTTCCTGCAAACCCAGCAAACAAAGTTTGGCGCGATGCTCTGCTAACGTTCGGTTGATACCTGTTGATCGTCTGAGGTTTGCTACATGGATGCAGAGGGTGTTGAACAAGTTCGTAATGACGTGTATCTGTGCGTGGCCAATGTTGCCGCTCGGGAGCATGTCCTCGACGATTCGCGAGTTGCGTGCTGCAGCCTGCAAGGCAATGTTTCCATCAACTTCTGCGCCGCCGTTTTCATCCAAGAGGAAGCTTGTACGATAAAGGAGGATCAGAAGATTGTTGTAGGCCAGGTGGAGCATACTCGCCTGAAAGCATGGTTGCTCGCCCGTGTCATTGTTTAGTTGCATGACCTCGGGCAAGTCTACTTTCCATTTATAGAGCTCGTCGCGGATCCTCGAGCGATCTTCAGAGTGGAGCATTCGCCTGGGCAGATATCCAGCGTCGACCACCTTGCCCAGATAAACGGCTAACTGTACCATCCCAATTATATGGGCCGTATAGCGATGAACGTTCGCCTCTGATGTTGAAGGACTGAAAGCTGTAGCGAAGTCGGATGCGGTCAAAGGTTCGATATCGCAGTCCTCGTCGCGGATACGGTTCGGAAGCCCCAGAGCAGACCCACATTGCCGTTCACGAACATATAGCGCCCACCATAGTCGTCTTTGTAGTCTCTTCATCTTGCCCTCAGTCTCTCCGCCGGACCGGTGCAGGGCTCTTGTTTGCGAAAGACTGATTGCTGTTCCCAGCCAATGGCGTGCATCCTTTTCCAGCAACGCCCCAGCTCGCCAAAAGCTCATCAAGAACAAGGCCTGTATAACGACGATCTTGTTGCTCTCATACGTGGCATCGTAGATATCTTTGGCTCGAATGTAGAAAAGCCACTTGGCTCGGTGACGATTACCCCAACCCAGATTCGTGAGTGTCCCCTCGCCGCAATGAATGACTCCAATGAAAAGCATAGCTTGCAATAGCAAGGGCGACACACTCCCATCTCGAAGGAGCTCCCAAAAGTCTGCTTCTTCGATTATGGCGAAATGCGGATGAAACCAATGGAAGTAAGCCTTCAACAACTCATCTCGAACCGTAGTGGGAGGAAATGAAAAAGCCCCTTCAGCCTGTAAAGCTTTCATCCGGGCGCGACGCCGTTCAGCTTCCCACTGCGGTACCAGCGCTTCGGCCTTCGCGGCACTCGGAACAGCATGACGAAACACTGACTGCCTACGCTCTGCTGCTGCTGGGGATGGTTCCTCGGTGACATAGCGCAGTGAGCTTGATTCGCCAAGGAACACGGCGTCTTCTCTGTCTGGTTGCGTCGACTCGACCCGTGATAGGTCGCTATTGTGTTCAGAAGGCACCGAGGGTATCGCAAACTGATACTGACTAGCAATCGTTGAGTGATTGAAATTCGAAGGACTGTGAAAATTGGATGACAGAGAGGCGAGCACGTGTGATGCAGCGACCTCGTCCTCGTGACGCTGCGGGCTCAGTAGGGAACTTGGAGGGCTATACTGGTCAGCATCAGATTGATGAATATATACTATACCGTAAGGACCTGGGTTCATTGCAAAGGGACCAGACTCACAACTTCACCTCTGCTGAACCCTCGGCATCCGTCCGCGGCTTCCTAGGATGTTTTCCGCGCTTTGACTCGCGTGTCTCGCAGTGCACATTTCCAGCCACACAATTGCCGCAGGGCTGACGCTCGGTCACATCGCACTTGACGCGCCTCGCATTGCAGGTGACACAGGCCAACTTTGCGCGCTTCTTTGGTGGTTCTGACATGTTGCCGAAGGGATGAGATGAAAATGTGGGGAAGAAAGCGAAGTCGGCTATCAGAGTTCATCGATGTGGAATTAGCGTCTTGGCAACGGTCACTCGATGTCTTCGTCTTCTCTTTGGTCTCGCATATTCCATTGTAAAATGGCGAAAGTGGGATTCTGAAGCAGAATTCAATCGTCTCTCCGGTATCTTTCTGAGATATAAACAAGATCGGTAGCGGTGCTGCATCGCGAGAGAATCGGGTGGACGACTGTGTCGTTATCGATATCGGCTATGCGCTGAACTTCGGGAGCCTTACCAGCTATACTTCGTGCATATACATGTTTCTTAGAAATATCTAATTCAATCCAGCCCCCTTCCCAATCACCTTGACACCATGGCCCTCCCAACCCGCCGCCTTCTCTCCACCCACACCACCCCTCCCATCTCAGCAGCAACAGCCTGCACCGAACTCCTCACCCGCTACCCCCCCTCAACCCCAATCTCAACCCGCACCCAACTCCTCGACGCAAACCAACTCCACCTCCTCCACCTAACCCTCTCCCGCACCGCATCCCCATCCCCACCCCCACCTCCCAAAAACGGATCCCCCATCCCCCCAGCCCACCACCTCATCTACTTCACCCCCGCCATCCTCGAATCCGAACTCGGCCCCGACGGCACAGATCGAACAGTCAACCCCCTGCGCCCATTCACACGCCGCATGTGGGCGGGCGGTGAACTAACATGGTCGCAATCCGCTCCTTCCCTCCTGCGCATCGGACAAACAGTGCGCGAGACAACGCGTTTACTCTCCGCAGAGCCCAAGGTGCCGAGGCACGGGGGCGAAATGCTAATCGTGCGTGTGGAAAAGTCGTTTGAGAATGAAGGCGGTGTGGCGCTGGTGGATCGACGGAGTTGGGTGTTTCAAAAGGAGTTTTCGCACGAGGAGCCGGGGCGAGTGGTGGAGAGACCGGGGGAGAGGAAGGAGTTGCCGGGAGGACAGTATACGAGGAATTTCTGTCAGAGTGCGACGATGTTGTGGAGGTTTTCGGCGTTGACGTTCAATGCGCATAAGATTCATTATTTGCCTGAGTGGTGTAGGGAGGTTGAGGGGCATCGGGATGCGGTGGTGCATGGGCCGTTGAATTTGATTCACATGTTGGATTTTTGGAGGGATACGGCGAGAGGGGGGGATGGGGAGGCGGTGCCTAGGTCGATTGCGTATAGGGCTATGTCGCCGTTGTATGTGGGGGAGCCGTATCGGTTATTGTTGGAGGATGGGGTGAAGGATGGGACTCAGGAGGGCAGTTGGAAGGCGGAGATTTGGGACAGCTATGGCAAGCAGAGTATGAAGGGCACAATCGTAGATTAGGTTTTTCGAAATGTAGATACCCTAGTAACAGTATTCATGATGATGGTCTAGATGATCCCACACTCCTCCAAATGCAATCAAGATCTCCTACTCCCATCGTGATCCCTTCTATGCCCACTTTCCAAGCACACTCATGAGTATCAACCCAGAGATCAACGCAAACAGCGCAACCACAGTCCGTATCAATCCTGCACTAAGCAACTTCCCGTGCATCCAGTCCCTCGCCAACATCTCGACGATACCCACCCACGCCAGGATACCTGCCGACAACGCATCCAGCGTGCCGATCGCAACAATAGTACTCGGGTCGTTTCCATTGAACTGGTTCAGAACACCGATACCGATTGCCATACCAATCGGCGTGATGAGCATGAAGATACCCGCCATGATGCACTTTTGCAGTGTGGATGCTGCAGCTTTGGGAAGCTCGGCGATACAGGTGCCCAGAGCAATACCTTCAAACATCTGGTGAAAGAGGATGACAATGAAGAGTGTGATGAAGAAGCTGTCGCTGGCCACGACGAGTGTGATACCGATGACTGCATTGTGCATTAGTTGACAAGGTCTTGCAAGAGTTGAAGACATGACTTACGGATGGAGTGGAAGACGATACCAGCCTCAAGGTTCATCACGTTGATCTTTTCTTCCATTGGAGTTGCCTCTCGCATTGGGCCATGTGCATGAGGGAGCCCGTGGCTACGGTTGAAGTCATGCTCCTCGGTTGGAGACGGTGTCGATCTCGTAGCAGACTTGGTATCGACACCGGATGCTGCGACCTCAGCACTGGAGGCGACGCGTTTATTTTGGCGCCACTGTACGAATCGAGCCCCAAGGTAGTCGACGAAGAAGGACAGGAATAGACCCGCCATAAAGATCGCAGCGGTCACACCCTCGTACTGCAACTCCCCCAGGCATTCGCTGCCAAACATGAGGTGCGCATGCGTGAAGAGATGGATGAATGCAGTGGAGATGACGATACCAGTTCCGAACTGCTTCAGGATTACGAAGATGATGTTGTTCTGGCCGATGAGGTTGAACCGAGTGGTGAGCACTGGGGTGAACACTCCAATGCCGCTGGTGATGAGGATGACGAAGAGAAGACCAACGCGGAGCCTGACGTTGTAGTCCCGTGTTGGGGCATCGCAGTTTACTTCTTCCGATGCACCTCCAGTGCAATGTCTGACAATCGTTAGCGTTCATCCAAGATTTTGTCCTGGAGATAACTTACTCGACTCCAGCATGGGAGTGGCAATGCTCTTCAGTGCCCGCTGGCTCTGCTGCGGTTTCCCCAGAGTGGTCGTCGGTATGCGTCCCGGTCTCGCTTTCGGCGGCTTCGACCAGAACTTGCACATCTTCACCAGCGTCGTCTACACAGAACCTACTGACTGTCAGTACCCCTCGCTGAAAGACAACACAATGACCTACGTCTCGGAGCCGTGGGTGTGGCAGTCGGTGTACTCGGCCTGGAACTCCTCTGTAGCGGTCGGCCCGACAATCTGGTATTCTTCCGTACCATACATGCACCAGCTAGGAGTCGTTAGCGTCGGGGAATCGTGTATGACTTTTGCATCTTCAGACTTACTTGACAGTGCTATGAGGATGACAGTCTGACAGCGCAGTGATAGTCGGAGTTGCAACCGCAGCAGACGATGCCGGTGGAGTGGTCGTCTGTGTCACGACTGATGAAGCAAAGAGCAGTATCGCGGCGGATACCGCTGACCGTATGGAAGAAGGCATGATTGGGCGACGCTTGGAGTCAGCGAGCGGAATGGGTGAATCGAGTAGCCCTCCTGACAGCGCAATGCCCTGATATATCGGTTGTCGGTTCGCGGCAGTATATCCCCCGTCGTGTCAGCGAAGCAAGACACAAGTACCGTGATGGGGTTACAGGAGAGCAAGCATCACGAAGACTCTTCATCACAGTCCACACTCCGCCGTGGTCGTGCTTGGCTTGCCATGGCGCTGAGCACCGTGTTGGACAACAGGCCTTGGCACGCACCCACTTTGCACACGTCGTCAAATCATGCGTGCAAGAGGTTTGCTTTTCTGGGGCGACGGTGGCTAAGCGTATGGAGAAGGTGAAGATGGTGGATGCCCAGGGGGTGTACCGGTATTGCAGTACTGCGAGTGGCGGGACTCTTGGCACGGTTTAGGTCGACATGGTCGTGCACGTGTCCCTAGGTAGTCAGTCTACCCGCACTTCGGCACTACATCCTATCAGTCCGTAATACACGTAGAACGGTGTAGCTGTGTTCGCGAGCGGCATCGTGACACTCTGTGTGAGACATTGTGTTGCTGAAGCCCTCCTGTCGTGGTTCGCGTCATGACCCGTATCCGTGACATGGGCGTGCGAGCTGTCATGTCGGCTCCCGGGCGTACCACCGCTGCCCTTCAGCCTCGACATCGTACACTCCGCGGTGTGACTTGCAACGTGGGGACTCTCTCCAAGAGGGCTGCAACATCCCGCACATGGACCCTTAGTCTCCCCCAACGCAGGTACTCCTTCCGACATGTCGTCTCTTGGAGGTGAGGAGTTTTCGCCATTGGTAGCCCATCATGGTGCTCGAGAGTGCTTCCAGCCAACCAGAATAGCCTCTTTGAGCCTCATGAGCGGAGAAATGCGGTGTTCAGGCCCCCATGTCGCTGCCCGCCGGCCTCAACCATGTCGTCACTACGTCAAGCCAAGCCATTGGAACAGTTGTTGAGCTCGTGTGGTGTTGTATTCGGCTCTTTGAACTGGCCATGTGCATGCGCCTATGGCGACGAGGCGCAAAAATTCACAGCCTGGCCAGTGTAGACTCGAAGCGAGGATGCGGGTGGAGAGTACCGAGAAGGGCAGGCCATACGGCGTAGAGACCTGGGGAGATATAAAGAGCCAGTGTACCTGCTTTGTCAATATACAACCAGCCTCTCGGGACAGTGAATCCAAGATACAACCACATCTCTCGCCTTCGAGCAGTGTATCAAAAATCCCGTCACATCCAACTCACAATGGCTGCCCGTCTCTCATCCCTCCTCCTTCTTGGAGCTTCCGCTGTCCTTGCGAGCCCTCTCGCTCCTCGCGCAAGCGTAGCCACCGTCACAGTGCCTGCTGCCGCACCCGCCTCCACAGCATGGGATGCCGGCGCCGTCCACGACTACCCCATCCACGCCTCATGTAACGCCACTCAACACGCCTACATCAAAAAGGGTCTCGAGGAGACTCTCCTGCTCTGTGGCCAAGCACGCGACCACATTCTCCGTTGGGGCAACTCCTCAGACATCTACCGCAAGTACTTTGGTGATGCGCCCACAGGCGAGCCGCTCGGGTGGTACTCCAAGATCGTCGATGGCGACAAGTCGGATGTCCTGTTCCGGTGCGACAACATTGACGGCAATTGCGGTCAAAAGGGTACGCTTCCAGCCTCCATCCCCGGTATACTTTTGAGCAGTCAGCTAACAGAAGTCATATAGGTTGGGCAGGCCACTGGCGCGGATCAAACGCCACATCCGAGACTGTGATCTGCGACCTCTCTTACGAGCTTCGCAAGCCGCTCAAGGGTCTCTGCATGTTCGGCTACGACGTCGCAAACGGCGCCACAAACTTCTACTGGGGATCTGATCTGCTCCACCGCCTGTTGCACGTTCCCAAGGTCGGCGAGGGCGTTGTCGAGCACTACGGCCACGAGGGCAAGTACCCCGGTGTTTTGACGCTTGCAAAGGAGAATTCGACGTATGCGGTCAGGAACAGCGATACGCTGCAGTACTTTGCTCTTGAAGTCTACGCGCACGATGTCGCTGTTCCCGGTATCGGCTGTGCGGGAACCTACTCTGCTACTCCTACTCCTTCGGCCAGCGCTACAGCCAGCGCTACAGCATCTGCCACAGGCGTTGCTGCAAGCTCTGTAGTCGCCAGTGCCTCTGCCGCTGCTGCTAGCCCGACTCAGGTCCAGGAAGCCTGCACACCTCACGATGACCACTGGTACGTTCCTACGCGCAACTTATCCTCATGTTTGACTTATACTGACCATGAATCCAGGCATTGCCCTCCTGGCGTCCCCGTGCCCACCTCTCCCCCTGCTTGAAGTGGTTCAACGATGTAGCCACAGAATAGATGCCTTGTCATCCTAGGACCAGACATGGCCTGCAGGAACGACAATGGTAGTAGAGCTCTGAGCACGACGATAGCATAATGATAATTCATGTCCCACATCTTCGTTTTCTGTGTGATGGGCCTTGGTTGTGGTGGTGTGAGACGAAACCCTCCAAGTGTTGTGAGCTAATCGCGTCGCTTTCGCGCCAGCGCCTGTCCTCATTGGGCAGGCACCTGCGCGTTGCATACTTTTGGTCTGCATGCTCGTCTCAATTGCGAACACAAAAGCCTAGTCTGTGTGCAATCAACATCTGTTCTAGAATAGCGACCGAAACCAACACTTACCAACGCGTTTTGTTTGCATCAACGACTGAAATCGCCATGGGAGTAATGCTGAAAGGGGTGGCGAAAGCCAGGGTACCATCTTCAAGAAGTGTCGTATATGCTAATCAAGGACCAGGTTGTCTTCAAACGAGTGATGCAAACTACAGAGCAGGGCGTTCCGATAGATATGCCCGATTCCAGCGCGTTCTAGTCTGCCACCTCTGACTTTGTCCAGCATCAGGACAATGAAAAAGGGGTATTCTGCTGCTCGCGGTTGTGTCTCTGTTAACAATTCGTCAATCTCATTCGCAGTGGTACATTCGTGAGTCTGATTGTAGCCAGCCGCAGATCCAATATCGTTAAGTCCAACGATTGTTCGAGTTGCCTCTTTTAACACCACAAATCTTTGATGGGTACCTACCAGGTCGTTCCGAACAAGAGGTAGCTGAACAGAGCCACAGAATACGTCTTCAGAGTCCAGTAGTGAAAACTCTGTGAACATTGGAGTCTTGCCACTGTAATCTCTTGTAGGCTGGCCAACTGAGAATGTGGCCAGAATGGACCCGATCACAAGCTTGTAGTCTGATGGTGTGACGGATGCATGTTTCACATGTTTCACATGATTTTGGGTCGAGGTGATAACGACTGGTAGAGATGGCATCGTCACTGCTGATAGCCAACCACACCAAGACCAACTTGGGAATCCATGCCGACGGCCGACCTCGGTCATGTGGCTTTCTCGGAATTTCCAGCAGAGTGTGTCCAGCAAATGACTTTGTAATAGCCCGCAGACTACCTCAGATCCAATCAGTTCTCCCAAAAATCTGGATACTCCCTCGAACGCACGGAGTACGTCGTTGGGGTTTCTCAAGGTCCGGGTGCAAAATGTGTGTACTGCATTCCTGTATGCATTGACTGGACTTCTAAAATCGCCTACAGACAGTCCGGCTTCAAACTTTTGCATAAAGCGGACGTTGACTAGTTTGCTACTCTCGTGAGCATGCACATCGTCCCGGACGGTCATCTTCGGGCACTGGAAAAGTACGTAGTCCTTGAGAAAGACGATGCGCCGTTGAGAGAGAAGACGCTCTTGGTAACTACCACGTGAAACGCTGGTCAGCCTAAACTTGAAGCGGCAGTAGCACGAACTTTAGTACTCACGTCCACCCTCGAGTTTCGTAACAAGTATCAGCCAAAGTTTCAGAGGACATTGTATCCATATACTCGAATGGCGTGTCTATACGACCAGCTCTTGGCACCCGTGCTAGACCAGCGTTGCTATCCTCTCCAGAGCCCGCGATGATGACGGCCGATGCATGTGCGTAGACTTGGTGCATCGCAGTGATTGCACTCGTGAGATGTGTTGCATTATCCTGAATGATGCATAGCCGATCAACCCACAAGTAACGCTGGCCGAGGGTGCAAACGAATCGAATCGCATCCTCAATGGTGTTGGACAGATGGCCTAACGTACGGAGAGCGCCTGGCATAAGCAGATCGCTCAACCGTGCGTTCGTCAATTGCGGTGCGATGGCGTTACCCCACACATAGCTTAGTGCAAAGTATTTCTCTTGAGATCCTATCTTAACAAGATTGAGCGCTACGCAATCAATGGCCAAGATGCTGATCGGTTCCTTCGGCAGCACTGAGCAGCCATGTAGCTGGGAGCAAGTTGAAAGCCACGCTTCCATCAAGTCGTCGTCAAAGTTAAGCTGGATCGAATCCAATACTTCTGCTGGTGAAGGTTCTGCACCTTGCCCTCGGACGGGCTACTGACACGTTCGCCAGTCTTCATGTCTGAAACTTCTACTGTTATCGACGAACCGTTTCCAAAATTGCACGAGTAGGGTGATTCCAGGCCAGGACTGGTCAGCTCTGCCATGTCCTCAGTCGCTGTTGAGCCATGTGTCGAGTTGCCTGCAACGGTCGAGCGACCGCTTACTTTAGGTTGAAGGACAATATGTGAGCTTCTAAGTGCCGCGAAATTCAAACGGTTCTCGGGGGGATCAGGTATGGTGGCGTCGACCTTACTTGCAACGGAACGGTATGTTGCAGCTATTGTATCTATGATCACTGTCGGTATCTCCTCGAAGGTGCTAAAGATGGGAGCGTACCTCTGAGCGTCACCAAATCATTGTCGAAGGACTCGCCAAGGTACCTGTTATTCGAGGATGTTCTTGAGCTCACATGATGAACGATTTTTCCGCTGATGTCCATGTTATTCTTGCTCCTCGTGATCGGTTCCAGGGTTGCAGTTGGGCTACCCATGTACTACCTTGGAACCGGGCACAACAATGCCAAGTTCAGACGATGTTCGATAATGGAGTGGTGAAGTTCAGGACAGTGAAGCTTGTTGCTCCTGCGTGAAAGTGATACCAAGGTAAGATCTACAGACCGGTGAAGGCGGGGTTATTAGTGCGACCACCGCAACCTTCGCCTATTGGTTGCCGTGCTACGCGCCTGCTACAGTTGTATGTGTGCCCAACCATGTTCTGTAAATCCTTGTGGTCTTACATCTCGAGCACCTGAAATCAATAGTTACCTTTCAGATGCACAGCATCACACTACCTGTGAACACACTTGTGGTCACTGGGCTCAGCTATTAGTCGACGATATATGTAGCGGTTCCCCAATGATAATCTGAAAATGGAATTGTGATCTCATGGACACGAGAAGGCGCTATAGGACAGTTTGATTAATAATCGTTATGAAGTGAATGCCATAGGCCGTGATAGCGAAAATCGACTTGGGAACGTCAACCGCGTGCGAAGGGAGGAGAAAGGGAAGGGGTTAGTCGTGCTGTAACTGCCATGAAAGAGAGTTCACAAAATCCAGGAAGGATGTGTAATTACCAAAGTAGACAAGATCCATCCTCCAGTCTATATTATTCCGCCATCTCTCCCACTCATTTC
This sequence comes from Plenodomus tracheiphilus IPT5, assembly GCA_010093695.1. Lineage (NCBI taxonomy): Eukaryota > Fungi > Ascomycota > Dothideomycetes > Pleosporales > Leptosphaeriaceae > Plenodomus > Plenodomus tracheiphilus. The sequence goes on from MU006332.1 coordinate 66,205, forward strand.
ACCTTCTCCCCCTCACACCACACCTATCCCAAACGCTACGCCCTAGGTTCCTTCCCCCCAATCTCCCCACTCTCCCTCGCCAACCCTCCTTTATCCCCAGCCCTCTCAACCTTCTTCTCAACATCCGGTTCCGCCCCCCACTTCCTCAAAACATCCAACCCCACCATCTCCAACGCCTTCTCATGCGTACACTCCAGTTTCACCCGCGGCACATCTTTGATACTCTTATCGACCGCACCCTTCCACATCGCAGCGCTAATGCAGAACCGATCACCTGCTGAAACGCCGCTTTTGCGCAGATCGGCAAAGTCGAGGAACGCAGCTGTGAGGATTGCGGCAATGGGGTTGTTGGGGGTGCAGAGGCCGGGGTGGAGGGTAGAGGGGAGGGTTTTGGAGGTTGAGGAGGGGGAGGAGAGTTTGTGAAGGGGGGCTTTGAGGACTGGTATTGATTTATTAGCATGGAGTTTTGACTGGGTAGGAGGGTTGGGGGGATTAGATGCACACCGTTTTTTTGGGTCACGTCCATGGAGCCTTGTTCGTTTTTTCCTGACATTTTGAATGGGAGTTGTACTGGACGTCCCTGTTTCGAATTGATTGTTGGAAGGGGATTTTGATGGTGTTCGTTTGAGCGGTGTCAATTGCTATCACAAGTTGTAGATTGTAGATTCGTGAATGTCGTGAAGGGGAACAAGTGCGTCACCAAAGTATCTCCACATCCATCAAGCCATCTCGTACCTGAAAAAGCGCCAGCGCTTTACTCCTTTGCATCTAACATTGGTCACCATGATGCCTTCATGACCTCTACCAGACCAAAGGTCTTGACGTCAGCGATTCCAGGAACATCCGGCGATGTTGAACCTTTCTGCACCCTTTGCGTTCTGATAAACATCGACAGCACTACGCAAAGATTCGATAATTCGAATAGAAGGAGTTCAAAGTAGAAAATATGAGCATCTCCCGTACAAATTGTCGTCGTCCGACACCCATGTCCACATCCCCACACAATCGCTCTCGACACTACCTTCCCTTCTGCTCCGCGCTACTCCTAATTCAGCTAAGCTCCCTTCTCGCATCTTGCACCTCCAGCCGGTCCCATTTCAATTCCCCATCCTATCCTGATCCACGTGACCGCCCCAATACTAGTATACTATAGTCTCACTCCCCGTACCAAACCCCTCCCAAACCTCCATTCCACATCGGCACTTTCCAGCCGCCGACTCACCGACCGCAAATCAGCGGCTGAGGGCCTGAACCATTGATCAGATACACGCTCCGTGACTCCGGGACCAGATTCCTGAAATTCAAGGGGTTGGGGTCAGAACGGTAGATGCCGCTTATCATGGGATGACGTATGAGGAGTGCAGTAAAGTACAGTAATTGTGCAGATCAAGGCGCGTATGCGGGCCGTTGAGAGGGGTGATGTGTGTGCGTGGCGCAGCGCTAGGTAGGGAACTGTGGATGGAGGTTAGGGAAGATAATGCATGAGCGTTTCACTGGTGACGAATCTGTTTGTGTAGTGGATGTGAATGCGATGTACGATGTGAACAGGGTAGGGTAATAAAGTTCAGTCTGGGTTAAATGTTAGAATGCGGGATGACGACGATGGTGATGAGTTGAGTTGGGTGGTCAGACTCGATAGGTCAGGCAGCAGGGTGTATGCTTGTTCTCCATCGCAACCCAGTCCAGTCAACGTTTTACAGCAGGAAGGATTGGGAAGCCCGCTGTGGAATGACGAATTCTCCCCAACTATGTACCTATCAAGAAGTAAATACACATATCGCCAACTCACACCCTGATAACACGAGAGAGAAACGCCCCACAGCCCAGGCCGCGCAATATGTACAACCCACATATACGCCCACTTCAACATGAAACACACACACACACACATACACACATACCTATCATCTTGGCCCAGCATGCTTGCGTATTCCAACAGAATGCCGTGCCCCATGCCCAGTAGTTCAGCCAAGAGAAAAAGCACGCGCGTCTACTCTACTTTACTCTACTCTACCACAACATGTACGTTTAAATAAGATGCTAATCATCGCATTTGCAAAAGTGTGAATCTGTGTGCAAGTGGGCGTTTTGTTAAACCTCAATCGCAGGATGACATTTAGGTCAGCAATTCATCGCGCTGGTAAGTCTGGGGTATCGCGGGGGAAAAGTGTATGTATGTATGCTCAAGTGAGACGGCGGGGAAACGCGTGTGTGAATACGGGACGAGGCGTGAAGGACTCGTGACTGGGGGACCAAGTGATCACTAGGGCAGGGGTCAATCTGACTTGTAAATTTTGGGGTCATGTTTTGGATGCTGATAATGTTTTATTGTGAGATTATATGTGGAGTTGCTGCCATGTCGCTTTTTGAAATCGCTGACATGGGCACAGCGTCTGCTGTAAAAGTGCCAAAAGTTGTTGAGTACTTGTATGGTACGACACTGCATGATTTGAGGCACACATACAGCTGCAGCCAACATGATTCTTCCGACTGCTTGCACGTCTCTCATCCAAACCGAGTATCTGACTGCGGAGACCTCCTCATCCCTGTAGCTTGACCCGAATCTCAGAAACGACATTCCTGATCCGTGGTTCCTTGACCTTTGACTCTGCGTGAGTAACAGCATCGCCGATACTCAGAATATCCCGGCCAGCTTCGCAAAAGTCGGGACCTAGGCACAGGAGGGTACCTGTCGCAACGAGTGCGCGGTATACAGCTTCTGAATTGGTCGCCGAGGTGAGAATCTTTGACAAGTCGTGGAGTAGTGATAGTGCTCTGTCGGCGTTGTTCTCGGATGTTAGAAGAACCGCATAATTGATGTATAGTGTGGTGAGCGCAATGATGAGGTTGCGGTTGGACGAAGTGAGGAAGGGCGAGAGGAGGGGATGAATGCTGTCGAACTCTGTACTGGCGAGTTGACGACCCTTCTCCGTCTGTAACAGGTTACTGAGACATCGGATAGCCATCATGGTGTTGTTCGGCGGTGATGACTCGGTGAAGATCTCGGACTCTGTTAGACGAGACACAAGATTTTGTTCTGGAGATACCAGGAAGGCCGCGGGACCGTCAAACGCCAGAACGAGTCGCAAGAGATCAAGAGCCGGAAGACGCTTTTCTGCTGGCCATTGAGTAGCCGCTTTGACCAGTAGTTCGACACCAGTTATATCAATACCCTTGCCGTTACCCTTCTCCAACGCCGTCACCGTTACATTCAACTGTTCAATATCTGCAGGATTCAAAGACACACCCTTTTGCCCCTCGTTGACAAGCGCTTCATTGAACTCTTGCAGCTTCTTGAAAATGATCTTGTGATTTCCAGAGGTTATTGGTAGATAGTCCTTTTGAGGAAGGATCTTTGGGGCCGGCGGGGTGGGGGCTGGTTGCGATGCGACTTGATTATCATCGCCAGGGCGGTATCGCGCTTCTGAACCCCATGGATCCGCCCCTGGGCCGCTACTTTGGCCTAGTGTTGCGCCTTGAGTATTCTGGATGATGAAGTTCGCAACCTGGTCCAGGTATGTCAAAGGAAGCTCGTTGTCTTCGATGAACTTTCGTGCAGCCTCGTAGTGATTTTGATTTAGGTTGTAAGGAAGTTTGAGTGGTGGCTTTCCGTCTTCAATGTCGACATCGAAGACGTAATCGTACTCCTTTCCGTTGTGGGAGATCTTTCGACCACCACTTCCAGCCGAATCAACTACCGTGCCGACGTTAACCCATTCATTAGCACCCGCAGACCATTGGTAGGCTGAGACATTGCCATTTAGTTCCTTGATCATCTGCACCTGGCCTTCCTTGGTACCTGACCGTTGAGTGAGAAATTCAGGGCCAGGCAGATTCTCTTTGTTGATGTCTGGTACCGTCTGCTGTGGTATCGATGAGCCCTTGACGTCGTCGTTGAACTGCCCAATCTCAGCAGGGGTGGCGTATCGGCTCTGATCTCGTGTGAAGACGCGAGCGAGCTTGTCACTTGCACCTGTGACAATGTCTCCGTTTTCGGGACACACTGCCACCGTCCATACTGAGATCGCAGGGTGGGTGATGGTCTGTATGCATTTGCTGTTCTCCCAGATGCGGACTGTTCGATCCTCACCGGCGCTCACTAAGCCACCATTGGGCAGTACCGCCAGCGAGTAGATGAAGTTCTCGTGGCCATGCAGCTCTGCCACCTGTTGTCCGTTGAGTGTCCACAAGCGAATGACGGCATCGTTGCCTGCGGATGCGAATTGGGCGCCGGAGGGATGGTTGGAGGGGAGTCGGCAGAGGGCGCGCACAACGTCGGGTGCTTGTATCGAGCGTATGGGCGAGTCTGTGGAGGTTTGGAAGATGCGGATCTGCTTGTCGGCGCAACCTGTGATGATGGTGCTGTTGTCATAGGCCAACACTGCCCAGACCGCTGCATCGTGGCCCTTGAGCACCGTGGAGTCGCCCCACTTGCCCACCTCCCACAGCCGCGCCTCGAAGTCCCAGCCGCCGCTAACAATGTATCTGCCATCCTGGCTCACATCGAGCGCGCAAACGTTGTTGCCGTGCCCTATCAACAGCGCGTCCGCATCGTCTCCAAGGCTCTTGCTCGGCTGCCGTACGTCGATGATCTGGTCTTTGCCGCCGGAGACGATGAGGCCCTCGGGGTACTCGGGCGAGGGCGGTACGACGGCGAGCGAATTGACAAACTCCTTGCCGTGCGTCTTGATGGTACTATCCCACACGGGGGGCGTCGCGGACTGCTGCGCCCAAGTCCGCACTGTGAAGTCTCGCGATGCGGAGACGATTGCTGATGGCGAGGGGAAGGCCACGCTTCGAACCTGTCGGGGCGGTCAATCAAAGCTGCCACATGCTGTCTGTCGTGTGATTGCCTCTTGTGAGGCCGCAGACAGCGGTTTTCTTTCCTTACATCGTCTTCGTGGCCCCGTAGAGTGGCTGACAGCTTGAAGTCGCCCATGGCTCGAATCGGTAGGCGCGGGGTTGCTTGCCGGTGCTCGGTGGGGGTTGAGCCTGGGAGAGAGAAGCGCTACACGTAGCAATGGGGCGTGCTCATAGGCTGCAGAATAAAAGAATGAAACAGCACTGCCAAGCGTGTCTATGGGCGTGGTGCGGTGAGCGAGCAGCAGGTGTTTGGGCAGTTCGCGGTTGGAGAGCTCGGCCAGTTGGCGACGACGACGACGACGTCAAGGCTCACATGGCTGGACTAGAGCCCACGGCCCCCCCCTGCAAAGGCTTATGTCAGCACTCGTCTATCTTTCTTCTCCTACCGCCCCATCGTGCTCAACACCACGCTCAGAGACCACGATACCTTTTGCGACTGATCGCATGCGCACAATCTGCGCCTCTCACCGCTGTGTGCTGGCCATGCCTTCCTCGTCCGCGTTCGGTGCACACGCCGTTGCCATTGAACACTGATCTGGCCGTTATGGGCTTCACACCATCTTGCACGTCGCCTGCCATGGCTGGCGCTTCGTCTGGGCTCACAAATCGCATGCAGTTTCGACTTCACGATGGTTCTAGTTCAATCTGTCTTGAATCTGGAACGTGGCTGCGGCACCTTCGCTTCCACACAAGCTGTGCTGCGTTAGTGGCTGAAGGCTGAGGAGTCCAGGCCCACGTCTGCGCGCACTCCGGATGCCTCGCCCTTCAGCTCGCGAAGGCGTCCAGCACTCGTGGCAATGGACGCAAACTCTCAATGACCAAGCTTGCGGACTGACTGTGCGGCGGTTGTAGGCACTTGGTTTTTTTGCTCCACTCTGGCATCTCGCACGCTGCGATTGAGGGGTGGTTCACATTGATGTTTTCCCCCTGCGTCTTGCTGGTTTCTCCTCTCCTGTGCGCATGCATCTGTCTGCTGTTGAGACAACAATGCAGCACCGTTTCCTCCTCGGAAGTGCACAACGCACACTCCAGCACTGGCACTGGCACTGGTACTGGGCAATGAGATGGCGTCGCGCAGTCTCGAAGCTGGAGCATGGTCCAAAACAAACTCTTTCCTCTCCCATCTCCTTTGTTCCCCGCACTCAGTATTCAAGGTTGTGCGTGTGCGGGATGCTCCGCCCCACCCCTTTGTTGGCCGCCCACCGCTGCCACCGCTACATCGCGGAGGGCGGCGTTCTGGTTTCGCCGACCACCATGTCTGGACAGCACTGCCTGTGCATCGCAACCAAGGGAAGGGGAGATGCCCGAGCTGCACACCTGCAGTCTGTGGTGTGTCACTTGACTTTGGCCCGTCTGTTCATCATGCAAGCTTGGTGGACTTTTCCACGTCCAGCGCGTGGCCAGCCACTGTGTGGTCCCATTCGACGCTCGCAGGTCGCCGTCGCCGTCAGCAGCCATCAGGGCGTTAGGCTCTCGCGTGACATTGCACTATCCACGAGACGCTTCACAAGTGTGCCCTGTCAGGTCTGGGCCCAGTGAACGCTACACCATAGCCAAGCCTCTTCGCCGCTGTGACGGAGGATTGCGCGCTGCTTAGCTTCTGGGGCTGACGAGGCAACGCAGGGACACCCTGTGACTTGCCCAAAAGCTAGGCCTATGCGAAGGCCCTTGTTCTTGGATTGGACATGCCTTTTCAGATGCAAAGGCCAGCCGCAGGCCTACAAGAAGAACGCCAATCCCTCCCTATTTGAACCTCCTCTGCTCGAATTGAATATGTACGGCGCCCGACAAGAAAGATACTTGGACTGATCAGTCAACGTCTCTTTGTATACACTCACCTGTCTCCACAACTGCATTCGGTTCCTCTTGCCTAACGCCTGACGATCTCGGTAACCTTGCCTCAGCCCTACCATACTCTCGGATCCACGGCGCCACTACCTGATCGGCCGACTCCTACGTACCCCTACGCGTCTTAAGCAAGGTTCCTGAACGTCACTCATCGTTGGGACCCTTCAAGATCTTCACTCTGCAGATCAGTCGTTTTGCCCTGAATACATAAGGCCCTCAATCGCCTTTATTTCGTTGTCGGCGCCAACAGAATCTTCTCCTAGTTCTACAGATTCCCATCATTGTTCATGATGAACGCACCAACTTTGGAACTCATGTCAGCATTAGCATCGTAAGTACCATATCTTTTGCCATGGGCTTCTTGCTAAGTCTTTCCCCTTCCAGACTATTTGACAGCGGCAAATACTCAGATCTGACCATCGTTTGTGGGGCGAAAAGATATCCTGTCCACCGAGCATTGCTTGCCACTCGATCATCTTTCTTTCAAGGAGCATGCCGCGACGGGTTCCGAGAAGCAGAATCTGGCGTCATTGACCTCACCGAAGACGATGCGGAGGCCGTCGAGCACATGGTACACTGTATGCATGACGCCAACCAACAATCGACGCCGATTGACTGATTGATGCCTAGACTTTTACCACAATGACTACTTGACCAGAGCACTATCCCGCCGGTCCTCGAAACGGTCTTCTCGATGTGGCTCGCCGCTTTCCTTAAGGCCAGTGACAGGCTCCCCGCCAAAGAAACTCAACCTCGCCCTGTTGGAAGACCCGATGCTAGCACAGGCCAATGCCGCTAGCAACGCGCCCATCACTCCGCCTGCAGATGAACCAACATTTCAAAATTTGGACCTGTCCTCGAAAACCTCCGACTTGCCGACAGTCGATCAACTTGCGGATGACGATACAGATAGTATAGGATCTGAGCCTGAGCTTGACATCGAAAAGTCGCATCTGATCACACACGCCAAGGTGTATGCGATCGCCGAGAAGTACGTATTACACCCCACTGTTTCGCTCCAGTCGCATTTTTGCCTGGAGATGCGCCCCTGTACGCCAGAATCCTTTCATTTGCGGCGGCATGTTGTCCTCTGCGCATGCATGTGATATGTCGCACGGCGGGTGAGCTCCGACACCCCGCGATGCGTCACTAGTATCCTCAGCGGCCAATCATAGTGCGGCTAGTGCAGGTTCCATTCGTCAGACCGCACCTGGGCAGGTCGCAGCTCTATCACGATTTTGGCGTTGGTTTCGATGTTCCAATCAGGCCTTGAGGCGAGAAATTCCTTCCACGTTGTATGTCGCGGCGTCGAGAAAGACGCGTCAGTCACATACGTTTCATCTCTATCAACGGACGCGCTTTCGTCATGTGGCCTACAACCGATGCTAACAAGTCGTCACAGGTATGGCATCGTGGGCTTGAAGGCACTCTCACGCCAAAAATTCGCCGATCAGATGGATGCACATCTCAGCAGCCCTGACTTCCCAGAGGCTTGCCAAGAGGCATACGAAAGCACATATCACACAGATCGAGGACTACGGGACGTGATCGTCCAGGCTTTCCGTGCCAATCCAGACTTGTCTCTCCGCCCAGAGGTCAGCATGATTGTCAGAGAGACCCCAGGCCTTGCGTGGGAGCTGTATCAAATGGCAAGCGGACTTCCTGTCGGTTCATGATGAATTTACGAGCTTCATATTGCAACTCTCAAGGGTGCGCAGTCATATGCACCCCGCATTTTGTCACCATGGAGCCTGTTTACCAGTCGAATCATGCGCCATGGTCGTCTGATAACAGCGTCGTCAGCTTATACAGGTTGATGGGGCACGGTGTTCATGTGGGACACATCTGAGATTTCCTCGAACTGTGGTATTACCCCGCTGCCGCCGCCAACGGTTATTGTCGCCTATACGAAGTTGACAATCAGCGCGCACAACAACCGTGTTTCACCGCAGCTGCAGTCAGCACCGACTAGTCGCCCCGGGCTTAGTCTCTCCATACAGAATTTTGGGATTCAATTGGCGGTAGGCTCAGGCTATGAGTGTATCTCCCACACGGTGGAAAGAGCAATCGTTCATCCAAGGTGTTCTGCTTGGCAGAAAATGGGCACATCACATGCTAGATGAATGCGGCAGGACTTGGGGCAGCGCTATCGGCTTATTTCTTTTAGGTCGAGAGAATGGACATAGCGAAAACGTGCGTTTCTTTCCACTCGCATCTTGTAGCAGTCTTCACGCGATGTAAAAGGCTATATCTGTTATGTTGCACGGTCAATCGAATAAACCAATCCACTGCTACAACTTGATCGCACTGACACTTGATGAAGACCTGCCTGCTCGCCAAGCTTTGTCTGTCTTGCCTTCAAACTGCTGATGACGCCTTTGTCGCCTGCGTATACACTATGCAGGTTTATACTGTAGTATCCTTTTGACTACTCCACGATCTCCAAGTAACTACTGCAAGCTTTCCATATTCAATACTTTCCGCTCGGAGAAAACACCCTCCGACATTCGCCGACGTTCGCACACATACTTCGATAGTTGGACGGTTCTTTACCAAGACCGGCTTAAGAATCGATTAAACCGGTTTGAATGGTTCTCAATTGATCTAGGTGGTAATGCGGCGCCTCAGTGGTATGAGTGGGGTTGACTAGTAACGGCTGCTGAGGGTCGCCCGCGGGTCTCGGGCGCTAAGGGCTAGCGTGTACCAGTTATCAGCACCTCCTGTCGCTGCGTCGATGAGTGTACCTCATGTCGACAGCGCATCACTTCCTCTCAACAATGTCCGGCAGTCGGCCCCCGCTGACAGGCTTTGGCTTTCTTCCAAGTCCTGGAGACCCGAATCAATCTGTAGCAGCATCTTCCAGTTGACGACCTCTGTTCTCTTTTGGTTCCCCACCCCCAGAACGATCTCCGAACACACTGCAACCAGCTACACAGGCTGCCAGCGCAGCTAAGGCATCTCCAAGACCAGTCACAATTATGGGCTTGTTTGCTTCTAGAGCTTGTCCACAGGCAGTGCTAAGGTAGGCGCTCTGCGTAACTTCTCACTGCATCCCAATATCTCACTTTGATAGATCTTACAAGGTGGGCGACTTCACAGATTTGCTCATCAGTTGTGGAAACCTCCGTTTTGATGTTCACCAAGTCCTAGTTTGTTCAACATGTGACTTCTTCAAGAAGAGCGTTAGCTTTGGAAAGGTAATGCTCATCTACGGATGTCTCGATTCGGACGCCTTATGTTTAGGCCCCGTAGGAACGCGAAGGAAGACGAATAGATCTACCAGAGGACGATCCGGACATGATATGCCGCTTGATTGATTATTGCTATCTGGGCAATTACGACCCGTGTGATGATCTCGCCCTCCGCACCTTCGACAGCCTCAAACAATATACAACTACAACGTCAATCGCTCCCGCATGCCATTCGCGATATCGTAGATCTGGGCTATTCGCCACCCCTGATATATACGCTTGTTTATTCGTAACACGCAAAACGTCAAACAAGCCGTCATGTCGCCAACACCAAAAGGCGCTCCATCTGATTACAGCATAGTCAGCAAACCCGATCACAGCGTCGAAGTAGCCAACCCCCTCACAATCCACGCATCAATGTATGCACTAGCCGACAAATACCAAGTGGAAGGGCTTGTTGTGCTTGCGCGCGAGAAATTCGAGTCTTGTCTCCATCACCACGCCAACAGCAATGATTTCCTGGACGCCGTTCAAATCACATATTCATCCACGCCAGACACAAATCGCGGGCTCCATGACGCCGTGGTGCAAGCTTTCCAATTGCATTTCAAGGTTAATCTTGCGAGTATCCCGGGCATCGAAGCGAAACTAGATTGCATTGACGAATTGTCGTTTCTGCTGATCAAGGCGTGGCCGGTGAAGACAGAGCCGCCCAAGGCCGACGGAAATATTACAACCACGGGAACTGGTACTACCAGTCATAATAGTAACCCGACGACTGCCTTCATGTCGTCTGCGCCTCCGTCTTCGATGAGTGCTTTTGGGATACCCCGGCAGGCTGTGGGCTAGTCGCGAGAAAAAAGCTGGAGTGTCTCGGTGCATGAATGACACCTGCCAACGAGTTCTAATCATATGGTCTTCATCTATCACGAGTTCTGCTGTTGCGCTTTGACATGGGAGCAGCGCAAGAACAAGCAGGTTCCCCGTTTTTCTTTTGTTCATCTAAATTCCGCAAGGCAGGTACGTCACGACTTTGATCAAACCAAATAAGTTATTGTAATACTACAGATGTTGGTGTTTTCATTCGAATGCATCAACCGACGTCCCTTCTATGGTTGCACACGCACGTGTTGTGATACATTCCAGGCACAAGCGGTCGTACCTTCCGCTCCGCAACCGACGCATCGCTCTTTTCCCTTCCACACTTCGCTCACCGCAACCAACATAACAGCACTTACTGCATTCAACGCAATGCAACAACTTGCGGCTTCATATACCACCACCATGACTTTCTTTCGCCCTCAACATCGATGTGGTTCAAACAGAAGTTCATCCGTCCAGCACCCATCTACTTATTGGTTGACCTTTTGGCCATTCTGACATAACGTCCCAAACTACAACATATCCTACCCACATCTTTCTGAGTCCATACCCAGCCGCCCTACTCACAACCTTCCTCCCAAAAATGGCAGACCCCAACGACAATACCAATATCGTTCTCCCCCACCTCTCCCTCTTCGCAGGCTTCTGCCGCCCCCAAACCGACACCCGCCACCACTCCCATATGCTTGACGGCAGCCCCCGCCACAACACCCACCCCCGCGACGGCAACATCAACGCAATGAGCCAAGCAGAATTCGACGCCCTACCCACATGGTCCGACATCGAAGACGAACCAGACTACAATCGCCAACAACCACGTGACGCGCCACCACGATACAGCGCATGTGTTGATTCCTACCTCACGCCTCTGCTCCCACGTGTCGCAGTCGTGGAAACAGATGATGACGCAGGTCAAGCAATCTCACGACACGGCTTTTGGAGCGAAACTGTGGTACCGACGTATGACAGTATCCTTACATCCTTCCCTGCTTTTCGCGGCAGAAGCACAGAGATGTGTGAGAGGAAGGGAAGGGGCAAAATGGGGTTCTGGGCATTCTGTTGCTTTTGGATAGCGCTTTGTGTGGGGATGTTAGCGACGGTTGGTGTGGCGTTTGCGCTGGATTTGGGAGCGAGTCGGTATGGGTATGGGATTGGGATTGCGGCGTATGTAGTTGGTGGGGGGGAGGGGCACGAAATGGGTGGATCGGGGCGCGAGGTTAGTTCTTCTCCCGGGCCTGGGTGTGCACCCAAGAGACGTATACTAATCCTATGGTGCGATGTAGATGCGCTTCTGTCTCACCACACCGAATCGATTCGCTCCTGGCGCTCAGAAATGGAGATACCTTGCTCCTCTTGCTTCTACCGACTGCGATACACAGATTTTGACGCTGCAGGCTGGGCCGGCGGAGGCGTGGAAGATACACACTAGTGACGAACTACAAATTGAACATGAAGCTGGCAACCACGTAGCTAGGAGACACGAAGGGGCGATGGAAAAGCAGAATTACGTTACGGTGGCAGATCGCATTCGCGCACTGGAATCTGGCGATAATCTCGCTGAGGAAGGTGTGCTGGGTCAGGGGAGGTGAGGTGTTAGATGGATAGTTGAGGTTGGGAATGGCGGTTGGGTAATGTAATGAAGGGGCGGAATGGGTCGATGGTATTGCTTGTATGGATTTGATATACATCTTGCTACTTGAGGATTCTATACAAATCAAACAAGATTCAACTCATCGAAATTGGTCTATTCACGTCTTGGAGGACTAGTATTATTGTATTTTCCTTTTGCCCGGGCATAGCTGAGTAGAAATACTTTACGTGTTGGCCAAAGTGACTACGAGGATACTATTGGTGTAGAGTATGAATAAAGGCCTAAGATATGTAAACATTACTGGAAAAACGGGGTCTGTGTATCATCACATTCCCCTGGTTCTAAGAAGCTACTATTCATAATTGAAATACTGGAAGTCGTGGCGATCAAGTGTGTGATGCTTGAGACTGGCGATGACTGTAGGCGATCGCCGATAGATAAATTCATTAGCCTTCATCCAATTCGCGTTCACATTGTAATCAATATGGCAAGCGTTTCCGCACTGAATGCCACTAGAGAGATGATATGAAGTGATCCGGTCTGGGGTTTACCAACTGCTAGCAGACCATGTGTTTGTCTGAGCTTCTGCACGTGGTACCTGTTAGCTTGAGCAAGTGATCTAGGTAGCAAATATGAAGTTTGATATGCTATAATAAGCATTGTCCAGGCCTTTAAGAGTTCTTAAAATATACTATAATAAAATTAGGCGTCTCTACCATAGGTACTACTTCGATCAAGGTCATGTCAATTCATGTCGACTGGAAGTCGCATTCACTGGGGATTTATCGCTCATCGCTGATCATGGCTAGCGATGGTATGTATTACTAGTAGCACTGTTGCATTTCGCACCTGTCCACGCTCACAATTCCTCGTCCGTCCCTCGTTCTTCCCGCTACCGAACATACCCCGACATCGCCTGCGCAAAGAAGTCGATCGAACTGCTCCGGAAGGCTGTCCGGTCACTCATAGAAACTAAATAACGATGGATTCCCGCAACCAAGGTACCGAGGTCCAGCATCATAATCACCTCATCTGCAATGACTAACAAGCCCGCGAAGAACAAGGTTCACCTGCCGGCGAAGAGGCTATGAAACTTTCGAGATTTGGGCCAAAATTCCACGGATTCCTCGAGCTGCCGCCTGGGCTACGCATCGAGATCTGGCGACTCGCTGTCCGATTCAAGCTGATTCGCGAACTTTGGTTCGACGGCTTCGGGTTCCTTCCTACCTATTTGGAAAAGAACAAGGACCTGGAGCTTCCGTTCAACCTACACCATCTGGAGACCTTCGATTTCGAAAGCCATGACTATGAAACTGATTTGACGAGGATCCCACTTGCGGGGGAAGTATTGCTGGTCCGATACAAGCTTGATCGCATGCTTCTCTGCGGTTCTCTGAAGAGCATGATCATCCAATACGCCGGCTAGGGGTTGGATATTGCCGAAGATGCTGCTGAGAGCCTAGCTGAGCCTTTGAAGGTCCGATTCGCAGAGCAGAAGCTAAAACAGATCAGCAGTGTCTGGTATACACGTAAGTTGATTCTGGGATACATCAACGGTACTCCTTACTCCTGCTGAAATGTAATTAGATGCAGGTGGTCAATTATGCTGGCGAAATTCGGCTATCGAAACATTCTCCATGGCCTCGACCATGGGTAGTAGTATTGGATTGACAAGCTTACCGAGTGGGTAGTTATCACGTATACTGAGAAACAAGTTGCATCGTCTTACTTTCTGTGACTTGCTCCAGAAGGTCGTCATGCAGTACGCAGATCCGTGCATGGGGCACGGCAGACCAAGCCGCTAGAGCTTGGGCGAATTTCTGAAGACGATATCTTCAGAAAAGATCCCCAAGCACACGCTGTAGAGGTTGAGACACCCAAAAATCTAGTCGATCCTACTTCGGCTATAGCTATCGGTACCATCAAGGGTTCAACGGCTTTGGTGTACCCGAGTGGAGAGATGAAGATGGCTCTTCATGGCTTGGCTGAGCCAGGTTGGATTAACAATGCAACCCAGTAGTGGTAACCAAAATTTGCAGAATATTTGATAAAACTGCATGTGCAGAAATATCCTACACCCATGGGCTAAGGACAGATGACCTGAGATCGCCTTCATTTCCTCATGAATTGACTTAGGTGTTTATTATATGTGCGGTCAGTCTACCCTCCGTTTACGACTTCCAAGTGGCTTCGTTTCTGCTAACGCTACGGTTCATGCAAGTTTGTGAGCTATAGCATGCACAATGTACAATGCTAGCTACGAGTGCTTCGCAACAAGCCTCAACAAATCTATGGGTACCATATAAGGCGTCGCTGCTGCTGAGCTAATGCGCGATGTTATGTCTACCATGGTAAGTACGAGTTACCCTGCATTAGTTCCCATGGAAACAAGAGCCAACAAAGACTATTTGTTTGAGAACTGAGGCCATTGCGAACCAAAATTCATCAATCCCACATTAGAGTAAGAAAAATGGTTATAAGTATTGCGCACCAACTGTGCTCTGCGACTCCTGATGCAGAGAGGACCTACGACCATCTTCGCATTCGCAAACGCCTGCTGGCCCGGAAAAGCAAACTCGTCAGCCGACATCGCAAGGCGACGCTGAATATTCCAGTGACTTACTACAGGTGAGGAACATAATTTGGCTGTAGTATTATAGCACTGATAATAGGTGAGCAGCAAGTACATATTTTACAGCACTCGCTTGACGTACTTCTTCTCCACACTCGCGTATCGACCAGGCTGTTGAAGCTTTTCCGCCACCCCAACCGTAGATATGCCTGTACGCCTAATTTCATACGAAGCCTCGCGTCAGGGTGAGCTTGCGCCTACCAGCTCTCCAAGTCATTTGTGCGACGAGGATTTCCCCAATTTACCCACTCGTCCAAGCCCGAACGAGTGGCTCACTGCTCAAGTGCGTCCAATCGCGCTGCCTCTCACATGGCAGTATAGATTAAATTGGTTCGCAAAATACTGGTCCCAAGAAGGTAAAAAATTCGCAAACCCACTGTCGAAAGAAATATCGTAATTAACTTGGTCAAGTTGACGGCCGCCACATTTGGGGACCAATCCCCGAGGATCAGATACAAATCCAAGAGCTTCGAGGTCCATCTACCTTTCACAACTTTTTGCAGCTGCCCCAAGAGCTACGCATGGCCATCTGGTGCTTCAATGTCCACAACGCCACGAGCATCGTCAACCTTCGTTGCTACATAGACATGGCCGCCGCCCTTCCTCCCACCCACCTCGTATCCCCACAACTGAGCGAAGAAATCATTGCAGCGACCCTTGAGGAAACTACCTATGTGATTTGCTCAATCAATGACAACAAAAAGCTACGCGCCTTCCTCGATGCCTTACCCCGCCGTTACGCAAGCATTCGGTGTTTAAGTTTCGCTTACTTCTGTCGCTTTCCTAGCGACCTAGAACAAAACCAAGACCTTGAGTTGGCGATATTGTGTACTGGTTTGCACACTATCAAGATGACCTTTCATGTGGATACCTTGGTGGATTACTCGATTGGTGAGGCGCTCAAGCCTGAGGGACTGTTCGAGTACTACAAATTGGAGCGTTTGTTGTACTGCGACAAACTGAGGGTAATCGTGTTTCATTGCATTGGTCTCTGGCATCCGGCCATGTTTCCTGTGGCCAAGAAATTGGGAACTATGTTGGTTGAGAAGTTTGCGGAGAAGCCGGCTAAACAAGCTGTCATGGTTGAGTGCAATGATGCGACATGCTACCGGTAGTGGGTCTGAAGCTCTACCTTAGCGCAATATGTTATGGCCAGCAGTATATCTCAATAATATGTAGCGCTCTTACACATCGAAGTATAACGACGTGTAATAGCATGTAATTTGCGGAGGCAGCCAGAACGTAACAGAATAAATCAAACCCACAGGAGCAACCGTAGACCTTGCAGATGCTTCACATGAACTGCGTAGAGCAGCATTACATCCAAGTGATAATACTATATGGAGTATGGAGAACTAGTTGGGAGAAAATGTCAAGATTTACTGTAAAGCCGTTAAACATACGCGTAATGTATTGATCTAGTTCAATTGTGCCTCACACGCCCACACTCATGCGTGACTCGCTTCTACAACTCGACTATCTTGAATAAAATACATGATTAAAAGGCCGTTATTAATGATAAGCTCCAAAGAGGAGTATATGAAATATGCTCTCAACGTTGATCACAATTAAACTTGCGCTGGACCTTGGTGCTCCTGGCGCTCAGCAGGTTCCAAGATACCGTTGCCACCAGCCTGCTCGGCCTTGTTCCTGCCACCGGTACCCAGGTGCATCCTGTCGGTGTCGATGAGGCCGTCCTTGGCCAAAGAGGATGAATCCCACTTGGAGCTGGTGATGGGGTTAACGTGTAGAACATACATCGTGTCCACCTCTTCCAAAGATCTTCCTTTGGTCTCCATCATGAAGAAGTAGACGATGAAGAAGAGGATGACGAGTGAGACGGCGAATACGAGACCGTAGAAGTAGTCGATTTCATCGGTGATCATGGTGGAGAAAAACGAGATTAGGAAGTTGAAGAGCCAGTTGGATGCTAATAGCAATTAGTTGCAGGTCGAGGTGACGAGAGTGAAAGGATACGTACCTGTTGCTAATCCCATGCAGGTGGCGCGGTAACGAGCGGGATACATTTCTCCAACAATAGCCCAGACTAGCGGGCCCCAGGTAGTCGCAAATGCGGCAATGAAGAGGCACGTGAAGACAATCATGATATTTCCGGCCTGAGGGGTGCTGAGTGGGTTGTCGTGGTCGAGTTGGTACTGTCCAATGAAGGAGTAGATGAAGAGGCAAACGGCCATCCACGCGGCACCACCCATCATGGCCTTACGGCGACCAACATTCTCTACGATCCAGAGGCCAGCGATAGTAGCGACAACGTTGACGGTGCCGAGAATGATTGACGTAACGTAAGAGTTCTCCAGACCAGTAGCCGCGAAGATGGTGGTTCCATAGTAAAAGAAGTAATTGGCACCTAGACAACCAATCAGCTAATTTTCCAAATACAGAGCATTTAGAATGGCGTACCTGTAAGTTGCTGACCCGCTTGAAGGGCCATTCCGAGCAGAGTGCGGTACAACATACGGGGGCCAGTAAAGCATTCGTGCCAAGCGTGACTTCCGCCAGCATTCTCAGCCTCGAGCTTCTCCTGGATCTCCGCAATTTCCCTGTCGATGTATGGACTGTACGGGTCAATTCCATTGAGCCGAGCCATGTTGCTGCGTGCGTTGTCGACGTCGCCCATGCGGTACGCGTAGCGGGGGGACTCAGGGAGGAGGAGAATGGTAGTGCCAAGAAGAATGGCCCAAAGCGCACTCAGACCGTTGGGAATGCGCCATTGAGCGCTGTTGACGTATTGATCTGATGTGCCGTAGTTGACCATGTAGGCAGTCCAAATACCAAGGGTGATGAACAGCTGGTAAGAACTGACGGCAGCTCCACGAACGCGCTTGGGAATCGATTCGGACTGATACATAGGCACAACTGTTGAGAGCGCGCCGATCCCCAGACCGGCAGCAAATCTGCCCATGGCGAATTGTACCCATACTCGTTCACTCGTGATTTCAATGATGACACCGATGATGTAGAAGAATGCAGAACCGGAGATGGTGAGACGGCGACCGTAAGTATCAGCGAGGGGAGCGGAGCACAGACATCCGAATAGTGTACCGACGCTATGCGGATGTTAGACAATTTCAACGTGTAGTACTGCAAAGGTGACTTACGCGAGAAGACCAACAATTGCGCCCTGGCGAACAGCAGAAAATTTGCCATTCTCGCCGAATCTCTCGATGAAGTCGTCCATTGCGAGGAAACCAGAAATTTGACCAGATTCATAACCTGCAAAGATTTGTTAGACTGCTTTCATAAGCTTGTGCTCCCTAATACCACTCACCGAACATGAAACCGCCTATTGAAGCTACGGCTCCAAGGATAATCGCAATCGCAGGAACGCGGCCCGTGGGCTCAAGGACGTCTACACCGGGAGCAGCATGTGAATTGCCTCGTGCAGGTGTATCTGTAGGAGTGGAAGTTTCAGGAGTGCCCTTCTCGGCAACCTCCTTTTGTTTGTTTTGGCCAAAGAAACGCATCTTAGCGAAACATACAAAGCTGGTCTCAGCAGCCGTGGGTACAAGATTGTTCGTTCGTTGTTCTACGCCAACAAAATGTTGAGGGAAGATATTGGGGAAGACTCTGGAGCAGAGATGAGGAGTGTGCGGGTTATGAGGAGAAATCTGCGCTCAATAAATAGCGACGCGTGCGGAGAATATCGTATGGACCATAAACAGTGGAGCCCTGGTATCAGTTCCAAGCTTGCACCCACACCACCGTCTTCCCACTTCACGATCTAGCGCACGAAGCGAGAGTGACAACTGCTCGGAAGAGTCTTTGAATACCGGGGATATGATGTAATCGGTCGACAGCGGCGGGTTACAAAGGTCTTCTGTTACGAAGAACGTCGAACCGAAGAATGGCCGGCTCGAATTTTCTTGCACTGCTCATGACCACACAGCCGGGCAATGAACTCCAGAACAAAATGGCAAGGCTTAGCTTTCTCCAGCATACGCAGTACATCTGCATGATCCACTTGATGGCTGTCTCCAAAATGAGGCGGTCACGTTCTCCCCATGATCTCGGACTGGACAGGGAATTGTTGTGGAGTCGAAAGAGATTTGAGCTGCACGAAAATATTGTTGAATCGACGGTGCTGCGTAGAATATCGGAAAGTCATTCGTGCCCTGTTCTACGGTATTGCCTTCCTGGTCGTTGACGGAGAAATGTGTGCTTCTAGCCAATAGTGTTCGTGAATGAGAACTCGATCCGACAGATGCAGGGTCGGCAAGGCTTCTACGACGTGCATAAAGCTGTGGGCCGTATCCAGTTCCTTGCATGTGGAGTGGCTAAAGTTGCTTGTGCAAGCGTAATTCGCGTGATCAACCTCAGCATGTCCACGGGATACCGTATCGTGTCAGGCTATGGTCTTGTCGCCTGAACCGTCTTTCAACCAGATTCCAGCTGCTCGAGAAGTCCTAGCGCTCGCGTTGGTTCTGAAAACAGAAAGCGCGATTCTTCCACATCACCCTATTACCAAGCCACGAAATTTCACAACGCTTTGCAACTCTCCCTTGCACTAACACGGCGAAGGGCTAACATGACCTCTTGAGATTCGTGAGATACACGATAGATAGTTCCTACTCTTCCCCGTGGGATCATTCCAGGAATTGAATTGGATCCATGTTGTTCGTGGCGATGGCCGATCTTGACCGGATGATCCTGGCGTGATGCGCTGAGGGCTCGTCACCATCTCCGACGTTGCAGCACTAGCGGCCCGCAGCGGGCGCTTTCGCAAAAATTCTGTCCAACCTTTTCTCAGACGTCATTAAGGAGGGTCTTTCGCGATGCAAGTGGCAGTATCAGGGATGTGCCATCGTTGCTCAAACGCGCTGAATTTTTCCGAGGTCTCTTGTGAGGACGCACAGAGCTCGGGGCGCCGAAACCGAACCGGAAGGTATCGCGAGGTACCATCTTAGGATTCCGGTAGCCGTTCAGGTGGCGAGGAAGAGGTTTGCATTATCAGGAGAAAGTCTGCAGATGTCAGTAAGAGCTTGAAGTCTGGTGAATCCAGGTCTCCGCCTAAAGAAACAATGGAAGAGACCTATTCCAACATATGGTAATTTGCAAAGAAATGAAGTTCAACAACTCTATCACAAGTTGCTGATGGACGCAATGACAGGCCCAACGAAGCGAAGTGAAGGCGGGGGAATACCAGAAACCAAAACGCTGGGTGGGATGATATGGGAACGTACCTGAAATCCAAAACTGCGCAACGTGATCCCCCATGGGGACCGCCATAACTTATAAACCTGTCCTCGGACAGCTTTGCTCCGGGGTGTGGAGCATGGGGACTCCAGGAACCAGGAACCCACCAATGAATGTTTTCTCTTACAAGAGATTGTACGGCTCGATCGAGAAAGAATTCATTTCAAGCCAGCCACCATACCGTACCGGTCGCAAAGCGGCGTCCGGATCGATTCGTGAGCGGATCGGTAACCTAATGCCGTCGACCTCCGCAGCACTAGGAGCATATGTGGACTTCAAGATGACTTCGTACGGTATGTACCTATGGTGTGTATGTGGGCAATATATTTATTCATTTTGGTAATGTGAACACAAATCGAGATACATGACATGAGAACAGTAGCACGAAATACTCAGACATTCATGCGCAATAAAAAGTATATGAGGTTGCAGACAGTGAAGTCCAGGCTGGGGAGAAAAGACGAAGTGTGGAGTGCAGGACACTATACCAAATTCAGAGTGAGCAGGGGCAGGGCAGGGTCGCTCGCGCCGCAAACAACATCACGTGCTTACGCGTAGGGCCGAGAGTGAGACTATCTAACCTATCGGAGTGAGCATCTTTGCGCCTCGCACACGTCCGTAACGTTCGGGCGTCTAACCACCCAGTACAACCGTTTGTGATCAGCCTTATCGAACTTCTACGGCCATTGTACACTGTCGCACCGTGTCATACCACAACCAACCGTAAGACGCCTCGTATACTAATCCTGATCATACCTATGCAGGCTCAACGTCGCTTTGGGATCACCAAAAGCTGCTTTATTGAATGTGAATCACTACTAAAGACAAGGTTGCTACAGGATCTAGTACCAGTCAAACATGCGAATTGTCAACAATGATCACTCATCAACCGAGGGTGAACCCATACAAGGACCGATCCGCAACGCTCCGTCTGGCAACACAACGAATCATCTATACACACTATAGTACTGTAAGAAGCTTAAAGTTCCCTGATGATTCCCCGCAAATGTCAATCACTTACTTGTACACTCGGTGAGCACCCCAAAACAAAACCTGTTCGAACGATAGATTTCTGCCTTTGTCTTTCCATCGTCAATTGTATCTCCTCAGCCATCTTCAATCATACTCTCATAGCCTTAAAATATCAATTGCGCATATCTCTCTCAATCCCGTATCCCACACCACCACCATGCCGTGGCTATCTCAACGCACGCACCCCCTCCCGACCACGGACATCGTTTCTTTCGCCTTCGGTAACACCTCTCCCTCCTTCAACGACAATGCCCCCATCTACCACGACGCCTCAGACAACAACCGCACCCTCTCCCGCGCCCAATCCCGGACCCTAGTCCGCCAACTCGTCGCCGGTTTTCGCGCCGCCGGCCTCAAACCAGGTGACTGTTTTGCCATTTCTAGTTTCAACGACATCCTCTACCCCATTGTGTTCCTCGGTGGTATCGGCGCAGGCGGGGTATACAGCGGAACAAACCCTTCCTACCGCGTTGCAGAATTACGCCACCATATCCGCACCGCAGAGGTCAAGTTCTTCATCGTCGAACCCGAATTACTGGATGTTGTTCTTGAGAGCGCAGACGCGGAGGGTATCCCACGAGATAGAATTTTCATCTTCAATACAAGAGGTCAAAACCCTCCCCCAGGATTCCGTCCATGGAGATGGCTACTTCAGCATGGTGAGAGCGATTGGATTAAAATTACAGACCCAGAGACGGCGAAGAACACAGATGTAGCGCGCTTGACGACGAGTGGGACGACGGGAATGCCCAAAATGGCATGTCAGAGTCATTTCAACGCTACGAGCTTCCACGTCATAACAAACGAGGTCTGCGAGGCGAAAATACCATGGGAACGTAGGAATATAGCATCGCTGCCCATGTTCCATGTCATGGCTGTACCAGGTGTGCATGCGTCGCCGCTGCGCACCGGAACACCGATATGGGTGATGCGCAGGTTTGAGCTGAAGCCTTATCTTGCGGCTATTCAACGCCATCGGATTACGAATCTGCTCATGGTACCGCCAATAGTTATTGCGGTGGTCAATAGTCCGGTGACGAAAAAGTACAGTTTGAAGAGTGTGCGATCGGTCTATGTGTCTGCTGCACCGCTGGATGCGGGGACGCAGCGCCGGCTGAAGGAGCTGTGTGCGGACGATGCGTTGTGTACGCAGGTTTGGGGCATGACTGAGACGACGAGTGGCGCTTCTTTGTTTGATTATCCTGAGAGTGATGACACGGGGAGTGTGGGAAGATTCATGCCAACTCTGGATATCAAGTATGTTGATTTGAATGGTCTGAGGAATGAATGTGGCGAAGCTGACGCACGATAGGCTGGTCGACGATGATGGGAAGGACATCACAGACTTCGATGTGAGAGGTGAACTTTGCATTCGTGGTCCCACTGTTGTCCGCGGATACCATCAGAATCCCAAGGCGAATGCGGAGACGTGGGATGGAGACGGGTACCTACATACAGGAGACATCATGTACTGCGATAGCAGGACAAAGAAGTGGTACATTGTCGATCGCAAAAAGGTAGGCCACCCTTGATCTCAACAAACACAACACAACTGTGCGTATTAACATACCATTCTCAGGAACTCATCAAAATCCGTGGCTTTCAAGTCGCACCCCCCGAACTCGAAGCAGTTCTGCTCGAAGCATCTGACAGAATCATAGATGTAGCTGTCATCGGTGTAAAACCCAAGCCAGGCTCTGACATTGAATCTCCGCGCGCGTACGTCGTTCGTAAGCCCGGCACGCACATTACGGAAGAAGAGGTCAAGAAGCTGGTTGGCGATAAGCTGGCGGCTTATAAACAACTGACAGGTGGTGTCGTGTTCGTGAAGGAGATTCCAAAAAGTCCCAGTGGTAAGATTTTGAAGAGGGTGTTGAGGGAGCAGGCAGATACTGAGGAAGGAAGTAGTGGGAAGGCGAAATTGTAGAGAAGTTAGGGGTTCATAGGATCCTGTCATTGATTGCGAGGGAACACGATGTGCACTGAGGTGTTTTCAAGCACGACGTTGCTGTTTAATTACGCATCGTAGTTCCTGAAATCGACCACATTCCTGAGCTATCTGACCAGACTCTTTCGAATTACCTTGCAGTCTCGATACCGTTCACAGCCTAGCGCATACTCTAACGAAAACCATATCAAAATGACTACTCTGGTGACTATATGAAGACCTGTTCAAGAAAAAGGCAACAAAGCCTAAAAGACGCGGTACAAAAACGAGAAATATGATTCAGTGAAGCTATTATGTCTAAACGAGGAGCGAGGATGATAACACATCCTTTATAGCATCTGTGAACTCGGTTGAGCTCGGTTGCTATTACGCCTGTGAACGAGGATCACACATAGCAACCGAGCTCAACCAAGTTCATAGATACCCTTCTATGCCGTAACCGGTGATTTCGCAGGTGCGTCTGATACCGGTCTTTCTTGCACATATCCCAATACATAGACGTCTGTGAGTTTCCCCTCCTTGACCTTGTTCTTGACAGTCCTGCCCAGTCGACCAAGATCTACGGTTGCGAGGTAGATTTGAAGCTCGTTGCATCCCGTGCTTCTTCGTCCTTGTTCTCTGAAGGACTACTGCTTAAAGGTACTCGGATATCGACTTTCCTTCGACAATGATCGATTGGAACTTTCACGTAATCTGTGGTAGGGATTATCACTGTGCTACATGGACAGATTTATGGCTTTACTTACGGTCTGATGTCAATTTATTGAGGTCCCCTTGGAAAAGTTTTCGGTTCAAGGGATCGTACATTATGGCGTTATCTGTGCTAGTCATACCTGGGGCACTTTGCAAGTCTTCGTCTTTGAAGCTTTTCGTCCTCTGCACTGGTAACAGTACCACAGTACCTGAATTGAAAACAAGCTGACTCGAACACTTCAGTCTTGAGTATTGCAAAAGGCTTGCACCGAATATGTAGATTGGTATGTGCGGTGAAAGTGTTCAGAGCGTTTTTGATTGGCGTAAGAAGAAAATCGGACCAAGGATGCGTACAAGAAGATGACCTTATAAAGAATTTTAGACTCTCACCAGGCTGAGTACATCCGAGGTAAGATCTCGACTCATCACTTATCACTCGGGTCGACGGAACCCCTGCCGCGGGAAAGCGCGTGTCCACAACAGTTGACAGAATACACGACGAGGCAATCACTTTCGCAAAGCGATGATAGTCAGCCAAGCGTCATTACATTTGCCTTTTCCAGCTTCATTCAACGAGATCCAACCACGTTTATAGACAGTGATGCCTTATAGTATTGGGGGGCGCAGTATCGAGAGGTGGCTATGCCAAACCCCTGTGTCAGCCCATGGTGGACACACCCGGGAGACTATCACAAGCCGTCTGTTCGATAGGTTCAGCCTGATCGGTCAGGTAAAATCCTCTGACGCACAGGTTCCGTAGCCACTTGAGAGATGACACACTATTCTGATCCTGCATGACCTCCGTGGTTCTAGAAGGCCACAGATATACATATTGATGAGCGCATTGTGCCCGCCTTCTGAAACAACTGGCTCCCAATCGTGATCCAGAGCGCATCACGAAATTGAGATAAGAAAACGGTGTGGCAGCTGTCGAATCACTTCATAGCCCCATATCAGAGGGCTGTAAATTTTCAGTGGCTGTCAGCTGAGAGCTCAGCTCCTCAGCCTGCTTGCCACAACACTACAAGCCAAATGCAGTGCGACTTAGCTTATCCAACTGAGAGGCGCTCATGCGCAAGTTCTCAGAGATTCTGATCAATTTTGATGAGCCGGTGAACAACAAATTACGGTCAGCGCTAAGCCCCCCATGACGGGTGCAGAATCTTGCTGTCTCCTGCGTCCCGACTCTGTACGTGTACCGAGCCAGAACGTTCACAATGTGCGCACTGGAAATTCTTGCAGATTTGAACACCTGAACAACTCTGGTGACTAAACTTTCTTGCAGTCTTGTGCTTCGAGTTCGTGAATTGCATTTGCATTTTTTGCCACGGGGCCAGCTCATGGTGCAGGTGCAGGTCGAGATGAGCTTCCTCGGAATCCCAACTCTCAGAAGACGCAATGCTGAGCCACCTTTGACTGTGTGAGCATTGGTAACCTCCGCGAGATAGCTTAATCCGGCGATTGTGTGCAGATTTCAAGCAGAGAAATGTCAGGGTCCCAAGGTTAATGGAGGGGTGGGCAAAGCACTTGCTGTAGCCTGATGCTTGTATCTTCCCCATTGGCGGCCCGGGTGTTCATCGTGGGGGAGCGGCAACAATGAGGTGGGCGGCTCTGAGAACCTGGGCTTTCTCACTAACTTCAGCCTTTGCGTGGATGAAGATGCACAAATATCCCTCGCGGATCCACTTACTGGGACAATGCGATTATCTGTGCACTCCCTTGTCGACCTATTGACACAAGCATGCAGAAACCACCAAGCAACACGCGGGAGCGCGAAGGCATAGTGAAGGTGGCAAGTGACACCAGCCAATTTGAAGAACCACGACCATCCTTCTGTAATTGATATGATTGTCAGCATTGGAACCGGACAATCGCATCCTGTGAAAATCCATGGGGCAGGACCAAAGAGGGTGCTGTCTGTCCTAGCGGCCCTCATTGCTCGCGTCACTGGAACAGATATTTCAAATCAAGAGATGGAAGAATTGAAACACCAGAATGATGGGCTTGCAAATTTACATTATCGGCGATTCAATCTTCCAGCAGAGCTTGGACTCGGGGATAAGAAACTCGATGAGTGGAAAAAGGCGGATGGGTCAAGGTTCACCAAGCATGGTCGCAAAAGGGAAAGCACCATTGAGAAGATACGACGCCTGACCCAGAAATATTGCGCTAAAGAAGAGGTCCAAGATGCTATGGATGAAGTAGCAACCCATCTCGTCCGCCATCGTCAAGCGCGGTGCAATGATGAACGCAAGTGGGAACTTTGGGCCACCGGAAACCGCTACCGATGCACCGTCAGTGGCTGTGACAAATCGCAGAAACTTCGACCATTCAAAGACGACCTCCGCGACCACATCAGGAGTTTACATCTCGACCAAATTCAAGGCAAAGTGCAACCCGAGGCGGAGGTGTTGGAACTACTGATACAGGCTGGTACATGCCCTTATTGATTCGAAATTTTGTCGTAGTTCACATTCGTCCCTCAGCCTTGCCTTGTAGTTTTTGATGAACAGCACTCTCAGTTATTTCATCCGATCCTTTCCCCGAATTAGCGGCTGGCGTTCGTGGCGTATCCTCTCAAAATCGAAGTAATGAATTCCTCTATATCATAGAATAATGAGGAACTGTCTATATATTTAATATAGGACTATATTCCTCCATCGGTCCTAGTCCTTACTCAACGCCTTCGGATCCACAACCCCAACTCCACCTCCCCCCGTCTCAATCCCCACCCCCCTCTTAAACTGCTGCAACCACGCCTCGTAATCCGCCGGCGTCTGATTCCACGTATCATCCCCATCATACATGATCCACCTCGCCTGATGCTGAATCTCCTCGTCAGAAGGAACATGGCAATTTGGATTCTTGGGCGACATGGTGGCAGCGGCCCAGCGCTTCATGTCGCTGTCGAAGATGCGGTAAAAGTTTGTGTCGTCGGGGAGGAGAGTGCGTAGGCGACCGTAGATGTCGAAGACGTTGGGGGGTGTGGGCATGGAGGGGTTGGTGGGTTCTTCGAGGGAGAAGGGGGAGGGTTGGTCTGGTATGCTTGCGAACATGGAGGCGTAGGAGATGGTGTCGGTTGGTATTGCGTGGTAGGATGGTATATTTGACTGGTCGAGTTGTGTGTTATTCCAGTCCAAGCCCACGTTGGGCTGTGGTTCTTGCATCAGGCCGAGCGTATGGGTAGTGCTTGTCACACTTGCTCGCTGCTTAAAACCTGTAAGCCAGTCGGTACCGGAGTAGATGCCTTTCACTATCCAGTTTGCGAACATATCTGACGGTGTTCCCGACTGTCCCTCCATACGCCTCACAATCGCACAGGCTTCAGACTGTAGGTGAGAATCGTCGGTTGGTGCATCCAGGGCTTGTTGGCTTAGCACATAGGCGCGAAGCTGAGTCTCGAGAGGACACATTTCAAAAAGATGGTCCTTGCCGTTGATTTTCAACGGAGAGTGTCGGCTCTCGCTGGAGATTCTGATCGGCCCAAATCTGGCTTGCCGGGTCAATTCTGGTGCAGACATGATCAAGTCCCGCAGCCATGACGGACTGTAAGCCATCTCAGTGGTGTTTAGCTGTACATTCGCAGAAGCCTCGCCTGCAAAGATGATGCGGCAGGCCTCGAGCTGCATCGCATCGTTTGTGGGAAGCTGTTGCGTTTTATCGAAGTAATTTTGAATGAAAAACTCAATCTCGACTTTGATAAGCTCATAAGCGTTTGGAGGCGATCCCCAAGGCGGATCACTGGCTTTCATAGGAATGAGTGTTGTCCGCTCATAGTCAACAAAGTCTGTGGTGTTTCATCAGCCCATGCCTTCCTAACAGAAGATACTCGAAACCTACATGGTGGGATCGCGCTTTCTACCATATCTGATGTTGCTTGGTCAAACCCCCAGTCTCCATGCCAGTTCGCCATGGTAGCACCAGCTTTGAAGTGATCAGCAAGGTGATCGGTCCGTTCTTCCCATGTGTTCATGATAATGGAACAGAATCCGCATCGCGATCGAATATCCGGCATGGGGAGCATCCAGTGAGCCATCGACCATTGTGCGAACTTTGCGCCGTGCACGAGTCGAAGATGTTGCACGAGGTGATCTTTCCGATGAAAGGTACGCTCTTCGAGGCTCCTTTCTTGGCAAGCTGAATAGTGGTGTGCTTCAAGGTGAGCATCATCAGGCGCCGCCTCACCACAGAACACACAGCAGGCCTCTGGGACATCCTTCTTGGGCCCGCGAGGGCCATGGAGTGCGCATATCCACTTTTCCAGTGGCAAGTGTAGCGATTTCTCATGGCGTTGCCAGTCGTACTTCGTCTTGAAGACTTCGGTACAGAAGGTACACTGGTAAGGCATTAAAGGTTCAGCAACGGGGTGTTGCTCAATGTGCCGACGTCTGCTAGCACGCTTCCTGCGAGGGGGACGGCGCATCTTCAGCGACGATTGCGAACCGGAAGACCGATGGGCCGAAAACTCGCCACTTGACTGCGATGTAGCAGCGCTGCTGGCCGATGATCTGGCGTAAGGAGATTGCCAAGGGTCTGTATACCTAGAGGATGGTCCTGCCGTTTCTTCTACAAAGAAAGTCAGTATTTGATACATAGCAAATGGTTGCCAAGTCCTCTACATACGAGATGCTCTCCTCGAGCTCGATGCCATAGCCCTCGCAATATCACGGGCAGTGGCAGGCTCATGTTCTGGGGGCGAGTCTACCCAGCGCTGCAGCGGATCTTTATAATGCGCATCCGACCTGAAAGCAGGTGTACCAGGTCGTTTAATAATGTCCATTGGATTGGTCTGGATATTGACTTGAGGCGACGCAGGACGAATGCCTTGGACCTTTCCTCTGCGTCTGGCGTTGGCAAACCAGTTTGTAAGTTGAGCCTTGTTGAGTCCTGTACGTTCCTGAAGAGCATTCATTTCATCTTCATTGGGGTAAGGATGCTGTTGATGAACAGCAAGCCAGTTCTTCAAAGTGCGTATGACCTCCCTTGAGAATCGGCTTCCCAGCTTTGGTCTCGTTATCGGCGTTCCAGGTGTGAGGGGTGACGATACCGCGGTAGAATGGTTGGAAAAATCCCGGAACGGCGACTCCAGTGACCACAGCTCATCATGGTTGGAAGTTGATGTCTGCATGGCTGCCAAAGCATTGGAGAAGTTGGCGAACTCGCCAGGATGCTGGGCATGGTCCGCAATGAGAGCATCATTCTGGAAGGCGAACAAGGACTCCAGATCCTGCTGTGACATGTTCCCGGTGTTTTCCATGGTGATTGAGATTGACGTTCCACACTGCACCGGCAATGCGGGGGAGTAACGAGGGGTTGTTGTGATAGACTCCGGATGCGGCTCTGTGACAGGGTTCCACAAAGTTGGTAATAGTCTAACCTATGGAGGAAAGGTGGCATGTCAAACACGCCTTATGAGTGGGTGTTGGCAGAAATAAATATATTATCAACTTGACTCCCCCGAAATTCGAGACTTGGCCTAAATCAAACTGGGCTTACTACAGGATTTTGGAAAGTCCATCTCTCATCATATATACCAACTAATTCACATGCTCTTGTCCTCGCTCCCACTGGGAAACTAAAAACACGTCCCCCAGATGCCCTGCTACCCGCATGCATCAAAAGACCGTACCAAGCCTTATACCTATGCTGAAATATTCTCGCTATGATGTCCTTCATGAGCCAATCCCACATGCTCATTTGATCATGGCATTCTCGTTCGACTCTCGCTTCGTATTGTGACACCCGCCATCTCCATACAGGTAGAGGGAGGGTAAGACATTACGTGATATCGTACAGGTGAAAGATGGTATAGCGGGGTGCAGCGCAATAATGGTGTGTTTGCGGATAGAAAATAAAGAAGCGTAGGAGGGATGGAAGCATGTGGATGTCGTCTTCGAATGCGAGGCGCAGTCGCAGCGCAATCGTGTGGTAGGTATCGTGAAGTAGATTCGAGTGATTCATTCACCTATAGTGGGGAAAAAGGATTAGCGTGCATTCCAAGAACCATGAAGATATAAATCTTACCGATAGCCAGGACCCCTTCTCGACCCCCTCCTCTCCCTATACTCGTCATGCTCCTCAATAACCTCCACCACATCATCTCCAGGAACCCTATGTCTCTCCTCCACAATAATACTTCTTGTGCGCGTAGGCGGCCTCCTCTCATCCACAATAATGCCGCTGCGCCCACTGCTCCGCCGCGGACTACGACTCACCTCGCGCATCTGGCGACTATTCCGTGACCGCGACGCATTGCCGTGAGAATTGCGACGACGACGGACTACAATCTCTTCTTCGCCGGCCATGGCGGTCCTGGTGCCGGCGGTTCTTGCGGCGCCGTTTGTGAGCGAGTAGAGGAGCCAGACTATCAGGAGGAAGCCTGCTACGCTGCCGAGGACGATGCCAACGACTGTGCCGGGTTGGGGGCCGGAGAGGTTGTAGTAGGTTGGTATTATGCCTTGTTGAACAAGCATTTGTTGGCGTTTTGCGAGGGGGGCGGATTGGGGTGCGTTGAAAGGGCGGGCGAGAGAGGGCTGTCGCGAGTTGAGGCTGGGGTTGCGGGGGGCTACCATGCTTTCTATTTGCGCGGCGAGGAGCGCATCGTAGGGCTCTGGGACGGCGGGCATGGTTGCTGATGGGGCGTGGCCGGGTGTGCGACAATTGTCACAATGTGCGCGTTGTGCGACAACGGGGCTCGTGGTGGTTGTGCCGATGTTGATAGGTGAATGCGATGTTTGGGGCCGGCAAGGCGCGCGTCGCTCGGGGGAACAGGAGTTCCTGCTTGTTGTGGATGGGGACCGGCGGATCCGGGCGCTAAAGTCCAGAGGGTGGGAACTCGATGATGGGATGCGATGCGCAGTTCAGCTTCAGCGTGGAGAGGTCTGAGGGGATCCAGGAGATGCAGTGGATCGGAGCGAGGGAAGCGGATGTGGGCATGTATGGTGTGGGGAGCGAAACAAGAACAGGCTCGCGCGTGGTGAGATTGGATTAGACTTTGATGCGCGAGCGACGACGATGGCATGATGCAATTGCGCTTGCTGCCGTGGTGGCTGGGGCCAATAATGGGGAGGCTGTCATCTCATCCCGTCAACATCAACACCATGGGATCCATCGCCAACTTGATACATCCTTGCACTTAGTGGAGGTGGCCTCGGCTGATGCGACTCACAACAAATCCAGCTCCATTAGCAGTGCAACAATAGTAATCATCACCAACACTTCCTCTGGTGGTGGCTTGACAGCCAGCCAGCCTGATATCTGTCCTCCTTCCCAGCACGCACACTAAACCAGGCTCAAATAGCTCGAAAGGAACATTTACCGCATCAAGCCTTGATACCGTGTCAATTAATGTGTGTTCGACTGGCATAATGGCATTGTCTCGGAGGGCCCCACCGGAGCTATAGAGTGCCTTCAGCTCAAGTGCTGCCTTGTTGCGGGCTCACGTGACGACTTCAGCCACGGTAACCATAACAACGATGGATATACTAAGCAACGTTAGATGCGCTTTCTGTCGGGGTAATACGAAGGCAAGCATTGTAGGATAATGGCGATATCATAAGTTGCATCTCATCAAAGGGTCTAGTAGAAAAGAGTCGGCGCGTGGTGCGTGTTTCATCAGTGGCTTGCACGCATATGTTTGGCTGTACGCAATCGTACTTATGTATCAATCAGACGGCATGATGTCCTATACAAACCATGGCCTCCTTCCAATACTCAAGTCTAGGAAAGTATACCAACGTATATCATCTACTCATTTGCCATTTCCACATAAATCTGGACTTTTCAAGCACCCACAATACCAGGGCTGTCCCTACCACCTTAGACAACCCAATACACCCTTCACATCAATCCCGAGCCATCATACCCCCCAATAACCGGCCCAACCTCATACGCTGCTCTGTCCTCCTCCTTCAACGACTCTGCATCAATATACCGACACGTAAGCGCAAACCTCAACTTCCCCGCATGCTCAACCGCATGCTCATAGTACTTCTGCAACTCCCGACCATGCATGACCACAATATCACCATGTCCCAACTGCATATTCAACACCTCTTTTGCATTCCCTTTTCCCTTTAGTCCCAAATCTTTGGGGATTTGTCTGCGTTGCGTGGTGTAGCCTTTGGGATCGGAGAGTTTGAGTGCATCGAGCGTGGGTTGGAGTGCAAGCCGTGCTTCGTATTGTTGGCAGCCTGGAAGTGGCGGCACATCGTCGTATACACCGGCTGTGGAAACGCCGTGGTAGTGTCGTGCTTTCATTCTGATGCGCATATTGCCTGGTGCACCCAGGGACAGCGTCGCAATGGTTGGGCCGAGACCAAATTCGCCATCGTCGTGGTAGTTGATTTTCTGGGATTCGAAATAGCCCAGTGCGAGGACTTCGTTGAATGCTCCTTCCCTCTCCCAAGTCTTTGAAATATCTTGCATGGTCGCACCACGTTCTTGCGATAGTAAGAGTTTAGCGGCCCAGTTTAGACGGCTACGTGTTGCGGTAATGGGACGGGCAGCGCCGTCAAAGGAGTGTGAGGCGGCTGCTGCAATAAATTTATAAGGCATGCCGTAGTTCACGGTGAAGTGGCGGGAGTGGTTTGGGCCCTTAAGTTGTCCATTTGGCATGGAGCGGCGACGGAGACCAATGTCAACTTTTTGGAGTTCTTCGAACATTGAGTCTGGGCCGCCAGATTCCTCAAGAACCGTCTTGTTGGCGATCGTGTGGGTGATGAAGCCGGATATGCCAGGGATGCTATAGCGATTTATGCGGTAGCCGTGGGCGAAAGTAACTCGAACGTTGACTCGGGAAGACTGGGTGTCGCGGGAAAGTGTGTAGCCGGATGTTACGGGCCAAAGAGGCTCGCGGAGTGAGAGTGCGGGGACGAGTGTATGTGGTGGTTCTTTGCGAAAATTGCAGGTCGGGTTTCCGCACTCCCAGCCTAGCCAGTTGAGGCGGGAGTTACAACGGCCACAGTCTGGACACACGGTACCTAACCAGAAGGCTTGTGAAGTGTCCTCCCCGGGGATAGAGTGACCGGAGAGTTTGACGTTGTTTGAGGTCAGTGGGTAATTGTGGTCGTCATTGGGCCATGGCGTCTTTTGCTTGAGGAATCGTGGGTCGTAAATGAGCGACGCGTCCTCGGGCTCATAGCCCTCCTCAAGGCCATGGATGTTCCAGAATGCCCTGCAAGTAGGCTGTAGGCACATCCAGCCGTTCAGGTACACCTGAGTGGAGATCTTCTCGCAGACCTGGCAAACCTCTTTGTTGGGAGGCGGCAACGAGCCCAGATCCATAAGTTCGGTTGAGCCCTTCGGGCGCCACCACGAGTCCTTCTTTGCATTGAGCTTTTCGAATCGATAGCGCACGATCTTGCTCTTTCCATCCTTCTCGAACCAGATATGCGTCGGCTTGAAGTAATCCATTACGCAATATTGATGTGGTGGCTGCGAGGGGAAGTGAGGATTATCGACACCAGCCAAGATAACCACGGGGTTGTAATGGCTCTTGCAGTTGCGCAGGTTCTGCGCAACAGAATCGTCTACTTGATCTCTCCCAGCTCTCAATTCGCCCGTTTCTTTGTCTTTCAACTGACCGCCACCTGCTCTCGAGATGACAACGTTGCTATCAATGTAGTCACGGGCGTGAGCAACCTTATCAAACATGAAGCCTCTTGCAAACCCACCCGTTGAGTAGCATGCACTCTGATAGGCACGGTAGTAATGCAGTGTCTCACAGAGCTCTTGACGACCATCTGCCCATACTTCTGGAGCGCCAGCAGGCTCGGGTTTGGACTTGCCTACTTGGCGATGTGTCAGTTGCTCCGCCAGAGCGCGTAGTTCATGGACTTCAGGTGAGCCCTCTAGGATTTCTGGAACACCTTCATCCTCTGTCGTTGATTCCGAGTCTGCGACCGAGGGTGCTGGTTCAAACAGCGACGCAACCCTGGGCAAATCTGACAGAAGAAGCGCTAAATTATCAGAGCCACTTGCAGAGGTCGGAGTGGGAGGTAAGACTGGCTGGTCAGTCTTTTGAGAGGGTACCCCTTGAGGCGTAGAGTCAACATCTCGCATGGTATAGGTCACCTTTTGGGGACTGTCGTCGGAAGTGCGTGGTGCCCAATCATTCAGATTGTACGAACCTTGCACCTCGATGCTACTCTCATGGCTGGTGGGCAAGAGGATATCATCAGCAGGTGTCCAAGCCGGGGTCGACGGTAACGGAATGCCTTCTTCTGTTTCATGTTCGAACCGGGCCAATCGTTCGGAACCAACATTGAGAGATACCACGATCGACTGCTTAGAGTTATCCGGTGAATCGCCTGCACGAACACTAGCCTGGTCGCTAATGGGAAACCCGTACTTGTTTCTGGCACTCGTTCGAGTCGTCTTTTGCGAGGTAGGTTTTTGCAAGTTATACCTCTGTCCCGCCTTCGGTTTTAGAATAGACGAAATTTTGTTGCGCGGCCTTGATTTGGTTGATGAGAGCGGGTTGTTGTACTGGAATCTCTGTGGGACCCGTCTGGCTCGTTGGGGGCGCTGCAACGCAAGAGTGCCATAGTCGTCAAAGTCGGGTTTTGTCTCCCCTACCTTCGGGATCTTACTCGTCTTTACTTTCTTCACCGATCTGCCTTGCTCCCAGTCTGATCCCGACTCTTGGGATTTTGCCTCTTCTTCGAGCTCGGTCGATGCGGGACTCGCTGCTGTGAACTTCGAATCGATGCCTCCATCAGACGACTCGACTCTGGGCTCGACTGAGTGCTGTTTTCGCTTTGAAGTCGACATAAGCAGTGGAATTTTGCCGGACTTATGGAGAAGAGTTGTGGTGAGGGGCTGAGGCTGAGGCGTATGATGGATTGGTGTACTAAACTAGTCCACTAGATGGACATGTACTATGCAGATGACAGGTGTGAGTTGGACGCTGAGCGAGCTGCGGGGGTGAGCAATAGAAGTGGAGGAGAGGGGTGCATCAAAGTAGCTCTATATAGTATCGAGGACGCTCAAGGTAGCGAAAGCGAAGGTGAAGGTGAAGTTGCTGTGACCTGCAGGCGCGGGGCCGCGCCTCCCTCCTGTCACCATGGTACAAACCTCAGCCAATCAGCCACACCGCCTCACATCACACATGTGCGCTTGGGGGGCGACATCTTTCTCGACACGCCCTGGGACATGGCATTACGAGCAACTTCGGGTTTTGTGTCCAAGGCCTCTCACTCTTAAATGTGAGAGTCAGGATGCAGGGTGGAGAGCAACCGCTGCGGTCGTGCTTGCTCGGCAAACCCGATCTGGGTTGCCCGGACCAAACTAACCGCCATGGGACTTCCCAGGTTCACCTCGGTACCCCGGTTTTCTCCACACTCGGTGTGGCCACTAATGTCGGCAGCAAGGAGCGGCTGCGATCCGCAGCAGATGCTGACCGCATGGGCCCCAGCGCGGAACCCACGCGTGTGTGCTTTTATAGCTGCGGCTCCCGACGAACCTTCACTGCACTGTCAAGTCCGGATGCTGCAGGCACACCATTGAACCCAGGCAGGTACAGCCACAGCATGGGGAGGGCGCAACGCCGCTGACCAAGATGCAGACTTGTACATACCGTAACGATGCCCTTCACACCTCCAGCGTGGGTGCCGCAGCTGCCCTTTGACCCCCCCGATTCCATCACAGTCGCCCAGTTCATGCTCGACGAAATCTACGGGCGACACCCTCTCGGCTACTCGAACAACCCCTTCACCTGCGGATTGACGGGCAAGACATACAACAGTCTCGATGTCCGGGATCGCGTCGACTATCTGGCACGAGGGCTGGCAAAGGAGCTTGGCTTTGAGCCGAACAAGGGCACCGAGTGGGACAAGGTCATTGCCGTCTTCTCAGTAAATACTGTAGGTAACTACGGCTTCGAATACTCAGGCTTAGATGCTAACACACGACACCATAGTTGGACACCCTACCATTAGCTTGGGCAACACATCGCCTCGGAGGCCTCCAAACCCCTGCCAACGCCGCGTACAGCGCTGCCGAACTCGAATACCAACTCAAGAACTCCGGCGCAAAGGCCCTCTTCACATGCGTTCCACTACTAGCAACAGCTCGCGAGGCAGCCAAGAACAGTGGTATCCCAGAGAACCGCATTTACATCCTCGAGGTCCCCGAGCAGCTCGTTGGAAAGACCCCTAGTGGCATGAAGACTGTAGATGACTTCATCCGCGAAGGCCAGAAGCTGGAACGTTTGGAACCATTAATTTTGCAAAAGGGCGATGGCGCAAAGAGAACTGCCTTCCTCTGCTATTCCAGTGGCACCTCAGGACTTCCCAAGGGTGTTATGATCTCGCATCGTAACGTCATTGCCAATACCTGTAAGTTTTTCCAAGATGTGCATGAGTGACTTGGCCTGACGATGCCCAGTACAAGCAAAGACTTTTGAAAAGCCATATAGAGACACTATCATCAACGATGTGCGCAACCAATCCGACTACATTGAGAATGTTCTGGGTCTTCTGCCCATGTCTCACATCTACGGTCTCGTAGTCATTTGTCATTCCAGCGTGTATCGTGGAGACGGTGTCATTGTTCTGCCCAAATTTGAGTTTGCAAACACAATGCAGGCCATCCAAGACTACAAGATTAACGGCCTCTTCCTGGTCGGTATCCCATTAGAATTGAGGTTGGTCAAGCTGACAGTGGTTAGGTCCCGCCAATCATCATCTTGATGACCAAGAACAAGGCAATGCTGGAAAAGTACGACCTTAGCTCCGTGTCTTCACTGTTCACTGGTGCGGCTCCCCTAGGCAAGGAGACTGCCGAAGACTTGCAGAAAATCTTCCCCTCCTGGAAAATTCGGCAGGGATACGGACTCACCGAGACATGCACAGTGGTGAGCTCGACCTCACCTAACGATGTCTGGTTCGGTTCCTCCGGATCTCTCTTCCCGGGCATCGAAGTCAAGATCATCACGCCTGAAGGGAAAGAAATCACCACCTACGACGAACCCGGCGAGCTATGCGTCAAGAGCCCGGCAGTCGTCCTCGGCTACCTCAATAATGACAAAGCGAATGCCGAGACTTTCATCGATGGCTACATGCACACTGGCGACGAAGCTGTGATTAGAAAAGCTCCTTCCGGAAATGAGCACATCTTCATCACCGACCGGATAAAGGAGTTGATCAAGGTTCAGGTATGTAATTCACGCCACATATTGGCAGACGCAAAAAGACTAATAACGATCAGGGCCACCAAGTCGCACCCGCAGAACTCGAAGCGCATCTCCTCTCTCATCCTGCAGTCAATGACTGTGCTGTGATACAGATTCCCAATCAGAAGACTGGCGAGGTACCAAAGGCTTTTGTCGTCAAGGCGCCGAATATCGGTTTAGAAGAAAACGACCGTCTCATCGCCCGTAGCATTCAGAAACACGTCGAGAAGCACAAGGCGAGGTACAAGTGGATCTCGGGTGGTATTGAGTTTGTCGACGAAATTCCCAAGTCACCTTCTGGCAAGATTTTGAGACGGTTGTTGAGGGATAAGGAGAAGGAGAAGAGGCGACAGGCTGGTAGTAAGTTGTAGTGTAATGTGTATATTTGATCGGTTCGCATGTTTCTATAAGAGCGTATAATCACTTAGGAGGGGTGCGTCTTCTGAACCGAATTTGGTTGCATGCATCGCCGATGCTAATTCACAGTGCAGTATGGCACGTGATTTCATGCATGCCCAGACTCCAGGGCTCAGCTTCAGCCTTCAGCTTATAAGGCGCCTGATGTTCTGACCTACTGTTCACTACTCTGACATCTTCAATTTCACAAATCAACACGGCACTGTAGACATTCTGAGCACCTTTTTAGTCATGGCCGAAGTCGTTAGCGTGATTAGCCTTTTCGTAGGAATAGCTTCAACAGTGACGGGCACGGGAAGAAGTCTGTTCTTCTTCCTGGAACACTACAGGCTACCTGGTCTAATCCTTTATGTGTTTGGGAGCCGTGGCATGTGGCGTGTTCAAACTCAAACACTATGTAGCCCCACCGATGACCATGTCATGGATTTCAAAAAGTCGGTTCAGGAAGATAGCAACATCATAGCCGTGGCTGTGCGTATGCAACTGTACGACTAGAATATTGTCTAATATGAGAACAGGGTACCATCATCGCTCAGATCGCCATTACCGCACTCTCTTTAAACGACTTGAGCCGCACGCACTGGGTTGCCCGCGCCGCATTTACGCTCAGCCTCGTGTCCGCTACAATGTCTGTGTACTACGCGACAAGACAGTATCGAAGCTTAGGACGATGTCTACATCCCGAAGAAGTAAGAGATTGGATCAAGGGGAAACACCGCAAAGAAAATTCCGCATCGTCATCTGAAAGCAGCAAATACCAGGACATGCTACCTTCGCCCGCTTCTGTTCTCACCGTTTCAGCCCCCAATATGTTGCTCTCAGCATCGCTCCATTCATTCCTCATTGGACTCGGTATCTACTTTGGATACACCTGGACGCGGAACCTAGATGCGGATGCTGGTGTACACGGTAGTCGCGCAGTATTCATAACCTACCTCATCGGCCTCATAGTCTGCTACGGGATATTCGGACTTTCGAGCCTCGTTGTTGCGGGCCAGAGCTACCAAAGCGAGAAGAGTTTACTCCATGACTTGCAACAGTTTATGAATGCTGCTCGAGCTATTCGCCGCGACGATGAAGAGGGGTCACGGCGCGGTCGCGATGCCAAACGTACCTTGCTTCGAGATATTACCCCTACGCCTAGTAGAGGCCAAGACGTAGATGAAGCGGCAGGCTTAGTTGTGCCGTCGCGAAGAGAGTCGAGACCGAAGGTTCAGCAAGGGAGCGGAGCGCTGGATGAGAAAGATAGGGAAGAGTTAGTTCATGCGCTTCGAGACCTGGTGGAACTACGCAAACAAGTTGCGGACGTCGATGAACGTCTCATGCGAGTTTTGACGAAGCTGTAATGATTTTCAAATGAGGTAGATGATAGGAAGACGCGATAACATTTGTTCGCCTAATGAGCGAGTTGAAGGCTGGTAATTAAAGTTAGGAATTCACTGCGTTGCTTTAGATGGCAGGATACATACATTAAGCTTCATATACGCAGTGAAGAGCGAGGTAGCGATGACTTGAATTGTTCTCTTCAGAATGCATGAATTGAGTGCTTTACGAGAAGTTCAGATTCGATTATCGTAGAGACCATTCCCATGTATTCACTCTCGCGCAGTCAGTCAAAAATGTGCTTACCAATGACGTGTGTGGGGTCGGTGTTGTGCCCCTCGGACCCCGAC
Organism: Plenodomus tracheiphilus IPT5; assembly: GCA_010093695.1. NCBI lineage: Eukaryota > Fungi > Ascomycota > Dothideomycetes > Pleosporales > Leptosphaeriaceae > Plenodomus > Plenodomus tracheiphilus. The sequence goes on from MU006332.1 coordinate 105,363, forward strand.
ACGCCTGCCCGAAAGAAAAAGTTCTTGGTAGAAGGCACAACCTGCCATTTCTAAGCAGCGCCTTGTTCTACTCCATATATCGCCTCTCGGACTTGACAGAGGCCTCATAGAGCACAAATTCTCTCACCCTCATACCCACCTGCAATCGCACCCTACATTGCCACACAATGGCGGCCCCAAACCCAGCCCAGCCCCACCAAGAAGAAGACATCGACATTCATGACGAAGACAACACACTCGATGCCGAGGAGGCGGATGAGATTGTGGAAGACGACGGCGATGTTCCCATGGACTCAGACGACGAAGACGACGACGGCGTGCAGATGACGATCAACCTCCAGAACGACTCGATTGCGCATTTCGATGAACACAAGGACAGCATCTTTTGCATAGCGCAGCACCCCGTACACCCAGAAATCATAGCGACTGGTGGAGGCGACGATACCGGATACATCGTTGACGTCTCATCAGCTGCTGCGGCGCAACCGAGCAGCGACGGGCAGCCCACCGAGCGCGAGGGGCTGAAGAGCATCTTCACATTGGATGGGCACAAGGACTCGATCAATGCGATCACATTCACCGAGCCAAAAGGACAATTTGTCGCCACTGCAGGTCTAGATGGGAAGCTGCGCGTCTGGCAGGGCGTCCCCGAGGGCACCAAGTGGAAACACTTGGCTGAGGCATCTGAGGTGGAAGAGATCAACTGGCTCATCGCGAACCCCTCACCTGACCACCCCAACGTTGTTGCGCTGGGAGCTAACGATGGCTCCGTCTGGGTCTACCAGATCAGCACAGACAAGGGCAACGAACTCCAGGTCCTACAGGCCTACTACCTCCATACCGAGACGTGCACAGCCGGCGCATGGTCACCCGACGGCTCCCTCCTCGCGACCGTGTCCGAAGACTCGAGTCTGTACGTCTGGGATGTGTTTGGCGACGCAGCATCACAGGGTCTCACAGCAACTACCGATGCACAGACCGTCGTCGGCCTGAATGGCGTTGATGAGCGTTTCCGCGTGGAAGGTGGACTATACTCTGTCGGTATCCCCCCATCAGGCGCCTTCGTCGCAGTCGGTGGTCCAGAAGGTCAAATACGCATCGTTGGGCTCCCTCGCCTCTCCCTTGCCGCACCCCAAGCCTCGACATCCTCTGGCGGCGGCGGCGCAAAGAATAAAGCTGGCGGTGGGAAGCAGGCCGGCGCAAAGGGTGGTGCGGCGTCGGCGGGTCAGACCGGCCAGATCCTTGCGAGCCTACAAGCAGGAAGCGACAACGTCGAGTGCATGAGTTTCTCGTCTCCGCCGCTTACTCTCATGGCTGCTGGCAACGTTGATGGCTCGATTACACTCTTCGATACCGCACATCGCTTTGCTGTTCGCCGGAGAATAGAAGACGCGCACTCGGATGAGGACTACCCTCAAGCTGTTGTGAAGCTGGAGTTCGTGAAGAAGGAAGGCCCAGGAGGTTGGCTTTTGACCAGCGCGGGATACGATGGTGTGCTGAAGCGATGGGATACTCGGGGTGGCACGGCGGCTGCGGGTAGAGGGTTAGTTGGAGAGTGGAAAGGCCACAGGGGTGGTGGTGAGGGGGGAGGCATCATGGGTTTTGTACAAGGGAATGGGGAGGCGGTTGTTACGGCTGGCGATGATCATGTTGCGCTGGTGTTCAAGACGCCTTTGACGCAGTAGATTTGCAAGATGCATGGGAATGAACATATGGACGCTGAAACCACGAGTAAAAAGTCTTACCAGCATGTGCTTGATGCGCAATGGAAATTAAGCTCCATATTACATGAACAATACACGGGCAGATTTCTCAATGAGACTGATCAGAGCTTGGTTTTTACGTGATGCATTTTGCGCCGCTCCAAGGCAGAACCAACATGATGACAAGTCCCTATGATAACCACAATATCCGTTGATCAACAAACAATCACGGTATTCCTCACCAAGTCGTAGATAATGTACCAGGGTACCCTTTCAAAATACTTGTAGAATATCCAAGCTGATCATTAGCACCCACGCGCGTAGCGCCTAAACCCCTTCATCACGTCCATCTGCTTTCAACCTGCGCTTCGACTCTTCAAGACACATGAACCAGGGGTGACTAAGGGTGAAATATGCGTTCACATTCACTTTAGACAGTACTTGAACCAGCGCGGCAGTTGAAACTGCATGTTGTCTACAAGAAAATCCGCACAGCGTACAAATCCACAGATAGCATTTCCCAATTACCATTGTTATGGATGTTAAAACATGGTGCCTACTTTCTCTATAGAAAAGACTTCATCACTTATATCCATCCTCCTAGCCATCCCACACCAGCAAAACCGCAACGCATCACCAGATCTCGTGTATAATAAGTGCACAATAGCACACTCCAACCAACCAATCACACCACATTACGCTTCCCCCACCACCCCACCCACTCCCACCCAGCCACCAAGGAAAGTACACTAGGTCGCTCTTTCCCCTTGCGAATTTTTTGCTTCATTCACGTCCACGATGAGTCTTTGCATTTTTTCTATTGAATATAAACAATAATTTTGAAAAGGAGACCATCAATTTAAGGAACGGTAACTCAGTGGTAGAGTGTAGGATTGCAGATCCTGAAGTCATCAGTTCGATCCTGGTTCGTTCCTACAGTGGAGACAGTCTTTTTGGCTGTCGTAAACGCTACAGATTTTGTGACGTAGCTTTTCGTTAGGGAGTGGCGGGATTTTTTTAGGGGTTGTAGAATTAATGGGGACCGCTATTTGGTATTTGGTGTGATTTGCGTGAGTCGTTTTGGTTGTCGTGGTTCGGCGGTGGTTGTGGGAAGAGAGGTGAGTGTATGGAATAACATGTAGTAGACAGATTGGAGCACGAGTTTTAGATTTTTGTATGGGTTGATTACTTCTGTTCTGCAGTAATTTCTAGGTGTATAAGATGTGTTGACTATTTACTCGCGATTACTTGGAGGATGCTCTTTTATTCTGCGGTTTGTGGTACACCTGAAAAGGTTTGAAGGCTACACAATGTTCTTAACACCAACACCAGATTCATCCTTTTGAAGACGGTTACTACCTACAGTTGACCGTCGGGGTTTATCACAATTTATCGCAAGGCCTTGCGACACGAAGGCTTCCTTTTCAGGTTTCACGTACTATCCATGTATCCTTGGTGTTCTTGTTTCCCATCCCTAGATAGCGATCGTCACGGAGCACGCGATGCCGACGCAACCAGCCTTATTCTACTGTACCTCCCCGCTACAACGTTCCAGAACACTACCATCTCTCCCACAACCCTATCCGTCCCAGTCCTGCCGTTGAGCCGCAACTCTCCAAGCTATGTACCACGTGGATACGACATCCGACAACGCATTAGCATAACACCCAGAGACCTTACCGTGCACTAACATGGTTCGACACTCCAAGCCTCAAACTCTCCGACCCAACTAGTCATGTTATGCAGGGCTCGTCCCAGTTCGATCCCCTCACACCACACCACTTCCGCATCTCTAGCCGTACTCCCCGCGCAGGTACAGCCAATGACGCGCAACGACTACTTCGATTTGAGAGTTTGGCTCTGAATATCTCCGCCTCGGCTGGGGTATGTGCCTTGCGCAGGTCGAGAACAGGGAATGGTTTGAGGTTTGGTTGGTTCAACAAGCTAGATCGCGAAATGGGGCGTTGTGGCCGAGCCGTGCGTACTTGATTATCTACCTGGAGCGATTCTGGGCGATTGTGCGAGGGATGGGTTTCGCGTAGTTCTTTTGCGACTTTTCCGTTTAGTACTTTCTCTGCTTTCTTGGTACCCTTTTCGGTTGGAGAGCGGCAATGGCGCAGGAAAAACAACAGCTTATACGCATCACGGTGTTTGCGCAACACAATCCCAAGATCACGGAGTCGCAGTTCAATGAACACTGGGCGACGAAACATGCGCCGCTCGTGGCGGAGTGGCTGCAGAGGAATGGCATTGTGAAATATGTTCAGGTACGTTGGCAGCAGCTGCGCTTCGTCGCATCACCGAGAAATGTCATGGGCGTTACGCAGCCGCACACAGAAACTGGCACTGACACATGATACAGTACCACACCACATCTGAAGCCCGCGAGTTATTCTCCATGCCCTCACTCTCCTACGACGGCGTCGCAGAATTCTGGGTCAAGGATTACAAGGACTTTGAGAACGCCTATAGCGACCCATATTACCTGAATGTCGTAAAGAAGGATGAGGAATATCTGTTCGATATGTCAACCATGCGCATCACGGCTGGCATCGAGCTGGACATCATCGTGGATGGGAAAATCGTAGAGGATCCGCATGGGCACTTATAGACGGAGGGATGGGGGGAAGGAGCTGACGCTGTAACATGGGATTTGGTCAGCTGCGGGGTGTACCTAGTCGAGGGGGTTGGGGACAGGACAGGCGCAGAGCAACGTACGGAACACAACGCATACCTGAATCAAATAGCGATAGCGATACCAGGATCAGTCTTCATGAAAAATGTCCTTATTGGTACGATTGACGTGCGAAGTGCGTAGACCAGCCACTCAAAACAACATCCTATTTCATCACAAGAGGCGCGTCAGGTATTCATCCCCATCAAAGACCCTCCCTCCTTTCCAGCTTAAAAACCACAGACATCGCTCCATCATAAACAAGACGATACCACGCTCTCAAACCAACCCCCTCCTTCTTCACCTTCGCACCCCCAAAAACGTAACATCCTCACCTCCACACCGCTGTAACAGACCAGCCAGATCTAACCAATCTTCTCAATGCCAGCGCAGAGAAATAGAACAATGCATCCAACACCTCCCCCGCCTCTTCAATGCCAACCCCCGTTTTCAAACTTCTGGCGGGATTCCGAGTGGAGAAGGCGTGATATGAGATGATTGATATAAATACAACTCTTCGTATTGAAATTCACATGCATAGCCGTGTAAGGAAGGGGGTTCGCCTTCTTGAGAGGTTGTTGGAGCCGGTGAAGAGGGCGTTGGAAGGGGGGCAAAGGGGAACGATGAGCAGAGTGGGTTCGTATCTTGGTTTTTAATTATGGGTATATTACATTGATTTTGGGGGTTGAATATACATTTAACTGGTCCTGACCGGCGTATGCTTTCTCCCCCTTTAATTACATTATGCTTAAGACCCCAGAGTATCACTTTGTCGACCTCTATTCGATAGTCCATTATCGCTGTCCCGAGATCCTCCAACATAAACTCATGAGAGGAGTTATCGCTATGATGTACTTTAGGAGTGGGGTGGCTTTGTTTGCGTCCATGAGCGTACTCATGAAAGTGAGGCAACGTGCAGGCTGTCCGAGATTGACGCCGCGCTAACGGCTATTGGTGGAACACGGTGAATCATGATGATTCTGTGTCCAATCGCAAGTGTTGGAGGCGTCATGTTGGTGGAAATGTCCCAGTCGGACAAGCATAGTCGATGGACATGTCTTGACGTGTTCCCGCGGTAATTCGACTTGCGCTGCAAATCCATAACAACCCTACTCTTCAGACATGACTATTCCACCCACCAAGACATCGAATCTTCTCTTCCATAGTGGCATCATTGACCGTGGTCTGGGATTTGCGAGGTCATTGTCAAAAACCTCCAATAGTACGTTGTGGCTCGTCGCAATCTCCTGGGCTGAATTTCCTCGGTACTGTCGGATGACTGCGATTTCCAGCTGCTTGAGCTTGTCCACTCGTCGATCCACAATATTCTTGAATAGCGACAGAAGAGCTTGGACGGACGGTCGTGGGAAATTGGTGTTGATGTGTAATTCACGAATGCTGTCTGGTAACATATCGCCCATGCATGGGATATCCATATGTGTCCACGGCGTCGCGCCCTCCGGGATGAAGGCCTCCCGACCCAGGCGTTGTCCGCTCTCGACTGGCGGTCCGCAGAAAGCTTCAAGGTCAGCCTCGAGCACCTGAAGCTTCGGAAATCGCATGAAGGAAGACAGTCCGTTCACGATTTCGCCGTGCAGCTCATCGATTGTCAGTGCGAGCTCAAGTAGGCGATCGCCAACATGGTTGGCAATGACTTCCAAGAACGCGCCCGGGTTCCAGTCAAATTCGAGACCCTCCCACTTACTTTGATGGGAGTATCTGAAGACGGTCAGAGCTGGTGTGTTGGCGAGTAGCACGGATAATGCGCTGGCATCCATACAGCAGCACGCAAATTCGATCTTGGTCAATGGTGACTTGAGGCTTGGATTGGGCCAGAAGAATGGAATGCCCGCCCAGTCATCTTGGACGGCGACACAGCTGACGGCGTATAGATTGCGTATACTGTTCAAAACCATGAATGGCTGCAGACATTGCAAGCCAACCCTCACATCATAGCCTTCTTCAACAAAAGGCAGGATAGTTTCGAGTGAGGCTAAAGGTCGTGAACGGGACCCAGCAGTGTTTGCCATATTGACGAGCGCTTCGACCGACGGCACGAGAGCCTCTGCTGCTTCTGTTTCCCGAACCTCATGCCACCTGTCTGGCAATTGTAGCGTCTTGAGGTTGGGTAGAAGACTCAACAAGGCGACGGTCGCAAAGAGCTTGTCTATGCCCTCCGTTTCAGGGCGTTGATCTTCTTCGAGAATCTGCGTCCACCATTGTCCGACATCGGCATTGGCAAAGTATTCTGCATGATGTAGCAAATCTTTGATGTTGTTCATAGCTTCATCACTGTCGCGAAAGTTGTCGATGACGGCGGTGTCAGTCACGTCTTCGGCGGTTCGTCGATCCCACAAACTCAAGGACTCGATGTATCTCGCTATCCTCGGTTCACGGGCGATCTCGTGCAGGACTGCAAGAGTATCTCCACGCCGCGCACGAGTTGCGTTGGTGGTGGAGCCCCATTGCCTCTTGTAAGCATTGTGATGCTGGATGATCGATCTAGCACGTCGATAGACGGCACTACACGAAAGAGCAAAGTTTTCCAGCCCCTCTGGGGTGCTGCGGTCGATGATCAGATCGATGATCTCCGGAGGCAGATCAAGGAGCCTCATAGTAGTGGTGGTAGTGGTCCAGGATTAGCTGTGTACGTACGACTGGTGTGAGGATGGTAGCTCGCCCTCTAGTAGCTGGCTTGGAGTAGCAGAGTCGTACTGAGGGCTAGGAAACGAAGGAGTAACGGCCGTGGATAGCAGCCGTTGCTGCGTTACACATCTGCTGTGTACACGTGGGCAACCTTGGTCTAGAACCTGATGGCATCGCGCGGACGCAAAAATTCACCGATATGTTACCGAGGCTGTGTGGCGGCCGGCCAAGGCGATCGAGATCGAATCATACGGCTTCGGAGTTTTGGCCCGAGGTCCTGGAGTGGCTTAGTCGCTGCCACCTGGCTGAGTCAGCGTGATATGGCCTGACCCTAATCTTCACCAACTGCAGCAACGACAACGCTTCCCTGTTAGGGCAATACAGGACTAATACGCCTCGTGTCTACAACACAGTCTCCACCTTCAATTCGGGCTGGTTCTGCTTGTCACGGCATTTCCGAAAGATGCCATGAGATCGGTAGTCTACCATTCAGGTTCCTACGTTCACCTCCGCCAAGATCGGGCAGCATATGTTATCTTATATCAGTATGCGGAACATGGTGAAGCCGTCCCGGACTGCGGTCCGAAGTCTGGTGATTATATTGGTGGTGGTGCTGGGTCACCTAGCCTATCATCAGTATCACCGCTTCTTCCTGTCATCGACGGAGCACCAGGTACCCCTGTTCTCAACTGACATTCAGGAAGAGGGTCGCACCGATATACATCGGCCATCTCCGCAAGAAATTGTGAGCTTGCTTTTCTTACGAGTTGGGTGAATAGAGACAACTCACAAATGTACAGGCAGCTTCGATGCATACCCTCTGGGAGCCATGGGACGAGGAGCACTGCAAGCGAGTATGTGGGGTATCATGGACAGCATGCAAGATGAGGCGCTGCCATGAATATTTCCATTGGGCGAAACAAGAACTGTGAATAATGCAGCTTCTGCGCCGACGGGATTCGGAGAAGACTTGTTGTTGCCAGCGAGGCTAACAAGCGATTCCACGTGCAACACCCCGTAGTCACCAGCAGAGCGCTACAGGTCTCTGCCGAAACGTGTCTGTTAACTCTCCAAGCACCAAGGGATGACTGTTGCATCTGAACAAGAAGTTGTGTGGGGGTCTACCTCAACGCAGAACTGCGTGTTCATTGCCGGTATGCCCCACCACTATAAGGCAATCTGGCTAAGAACAACGTCGCATGTCCACACGTCACTCAAGCCTGTCAGGTACATATAATACCAACGGCCTGATATTCCTGCCACGCTAGTGCTATTTCATCGCACACGCTTTGGGTTTCTGGACGCCGAAGTAACATACTCAATCTGGCTGGAATAGCAAAGTTCAACCACATCATTACCAAGATGAAGCATCAAAACCTTGCCCTCGCCAGCATGGCCACTACCACAATCACCTTCAATTGCACCCGCACATACCTCTCCGAGACCATGGCCCGCTACGTCGATCTCATCGCAACCGGCCAACACGACCGTTTCGAAAATCTCGCCTACAACATGATCTATCTCGAAAACAACAAAACCGCCTCTATACTCCAAGGCCCCTCAGCGTACGGTCTAACCATCGCTGCCAACCGTTCCATCCTGGACACCACGCAATGCAAAACCTTTACCGAGCTCATCGTCACAGACCCCAAACACCCCTATGTCATTCACACGCAAATGTCGCTCGACGATGAAGGGAATGTGAATCTCATTGATAGTCTGATCACGGATAATGGGGATTGGGCGTTCAATGCAACGGGGTATTACTACTGGAATAGTCGAGAGAACTGGGACCCTATCCCAGAACCCCAACGTCTATCTCGCGAAACGATCAAAGCAGCCGGTGATGCCTACGCAGACCGTTTCAATAATGTTACTGTCCAAGTCCCCTTTGGCACGCCCTGCGCTAGACTGGAAGGTGGAGCATATACCGGTCGTGGCAATTTAACTGCCAATTCGTGTATCATCGGTGGACTACCGGAACATGTTCCTATGGTTAATCGACGATATGTTGTTGATGAAGTTATGGGTGTTGTGGATATTTTCCTGGGTTTCACGGGATTGGATCGGACGAGAAATACAGAAGGGGCGCCGGATAGCCATTTGTTTAGGGTGGAGGGGGAAAAGATTCGGTATATTCATACTGTGAGTGCGTGTTTCGTTGATGGATGTGGGATGAATGGGACGGGGATTCCGCCGGGGGTTGTGGGGAGGTGAATAATTTAGGGTGAGGGGTTTCCACGTTCACGCTTTCACGAGGGATGATGAGGAGTGCTTGATCCTACAACGCTCAATCTCTCTCTACGCTCTGATGCTAGTCCTAGAAAAAACTCATCATATGCACCTACATTCTCTGTCTTTTTTGCAATTATTGAAGCATCGAAGCACAGGTCCTTCAACACCACTAAAACACAACCAAACTTAATCCGAAACCTAACAACTCCCCACATACATTCCCACGCTGTGCAAACTTCCCGTAATCGGCCACAAAAACTGTCTCCACATCGCCTTCAACAACGCCATCATCCGCTGTCAACTTCGCAGCTCAAACGGTCCCAAGAACCGCATGTCCGTACATCCAACTCAGAGGGCTGGAAATATGGTGGCTGCCGTCTCGCGTACGGGGGGGATATTTTTGGTGTGGAATTGATAGAATTGATAGTGACACTAGGTTGAATAAGTAGAATAAAACTTTTGGTTCGAGGGCGGAGGAGAAACAGAGGAAGAGCTGGGTATTAGCGAGGTCGATGTGATGATGGGTTGGGATGGGTGGCTTGTGGTTGTGGAAGAGTTTGATATGGGTTGGTGGTAGTAGCGGTAGGGAGTGGATATGCTATTAGCAACCATGACGTGAATAGTGGGGATCAGTAGGGATCCAAATGCCATGGATGGATTCAGAATCGCAGTACATACACGAGTTCGAGAACTTCACAGGATAACTGACCTAGGTGAAATGTCTAATCCCTGTGGCACGGTGTGAAGTTGCACGCGCATGACTTTGATTTATTATACGTATGTCAGCCTCAAGCCGAGTCCTAATCAAAGTATCTAAACTTCTTCACAATATACCCTGATGGTCATTCGAGTCGTCCATGGTTAATAGAGTGATGTCATAGCTTGGCTGCAAGCACTTCACAGCCTGTGACGCAAAAGCCACCCTGACGACGTGTCTCCCAGGTGAAGCACAGAATCCAATGCGTGACTGTGGACACATTGGTTGTGAACCACGGTACATGCGTTTCAAACCAACCAACTTCCGGGTCTCACGATGCAAATACGCTAATGCAGTTGCAGTGTTTCAATAATCGACCATGCATATTCACCAGCATATTCTCCAATAGAATGTCTTTCTGCGGACTTGTACGTGGTTCACATATCCTGCTGAGCCAAGTGGAGCGAAGCTGCTAGTGCAAGGATATACTCTTAGTTAACCAAAACAATGAACCAAAACAATTCACTAAAATAATTAAATAAAACAATTAACTAAAATAATTAATTAAAACAATTGAGAGTTTCGCAGTCGGAGTAAGAGTCTCTTAGGTTAGCTATAAATATTATTCGCGCTTATTGTGAAACGATTATAGCTAGAATAGTACACTATGCAGTCAACCAATAACTACCATAAGCTTTGATCATTTTCTGTACAGAAGAGAGGACATTGTGTTTGCCACGTGTTGTGCGTACACCTTTTTTGTCGGACACCAAGCTTTAACATGGCTTTAGAGCTGCATATTTCTATTATATATCTCTAGGGTACCACTAGGTGGTTCATGTAGTATGTGCATACGCGTCTTATTGTATTGGAATGCTCCACGCTATCACATATTCTGTGAGGAATATTTTAGTTCATTTTTTATTATGCATTAGCCTCTGAATGATCATTTCGTATAAAGCATTTCTTGTATCACTGTAGTGATTCTTCTTCCTTAACCCATCACATCTTCATCATCATCGTCATAAGACTAGTCTTTCAAACCACATTCACAACACATCACCTTTCACACCATAACTATGTCTCCATACAAGAAAGAGTACCTGGACTTGCCAGCCGAGCTCCGCGAGATGATAATGCACGAGTACCTCCTGGTGGAGCATGATCGGAAGGGGGTGCAAGAATACCCCGACGTCCTCACCACGAGTAAGTCCCCTCACCCCAAGCCACTTCCCCAATCAAACCCTAATCGGACCCTCCAGCCTCGCTCCCCCCACTTGCCCACACCTGCAAGCAAGTCTATGACGAAGTCCGCCTCCTCGTGCTCCGCCACACATCACGCGTGGAGCTCCGGCACGACGACGGCCAGCAGATCCCCGACCTCTGCCCCTCGACCCAGTTCCGCCAATCTCTGGCCCCCTTCCCAGGGAACAGAGCTCTGGCCGCGGTGAAACACCTTAGTTTCCCGCACATGCAGCCCGTGCATGGCCCGGAGAATGCAAGCGTGGAGCTTGCAATGGCGTGTCGCAACCTGCGCAGGTTGGACATGACGATCCACGCTGAGAACCTATATAGGTGTAGCTTGTACACGCTCTGGGTGAAGGTGCCGCTTACGACTCGACAGGTGGTTCAGTCGTTTTACCTGCAGGGGTTGCTGGAGTGCAAGGGCCTTGAGGAGGTTAGGTTGGACGGGGTTTACAGGCGTCCGTCGGCTGGGGGTGTACCAGAGGACCTGGAGCCGTTGGTTGGGCTGGGGAAGTGGATCATGACGGGTTTGGGTGGCGAGCGGGCTGGCAAGGATCCGGTGGTAGTTGAGTTGGTTCGTCGGTGGGCGGTGTTGGAGTTTGGGGAGCTTGTACCGAGTGAACGGGTGATGTTTGCTGCGGATATGCTGGGCTAGCTTAGCATGATGATAGTGCGTACCAAGATACTCTTGATAGCCATCAAAGCACACTGTTATTTGCTCATACTGCATGAAACGTCCCTATGTAGTCTGTATAGGCCACGAGATGTTATGTCAGCGAGGTGTGATGCGCGCGCCCAACCGGGGTATTCCCGGCGACTTACTAGTCGACCAATCAGCGACGCGCTGATCACGCTGACAATGACGTCTGCAGCCGCCATCCCTGTAAATCCGGGGTAGCTCGAAAACGGCCATCTCTTCAAGCACACGGACTGCGCGCTTGCACACCGGATCTAGCACACCGCTCGACCGCCTAGTCCTTGCCCTCTTACCTGGCTTCCAACCTCCACCACGCTCTTCCACAGTAACACAACCGCCTCACCACCAGACACCAACCAAACAACCAACTCAACCAACCCAAAATGTCGTGCCCAGTCATCGGAACAACAAACGATGTCCTCCCCCCCAACCACCCCTCAGTAGACTTCTCCAAAGACGGCCAAACCGTAGGTATCCCCCTTATCCTCTCCCTACTCCCAACACCTACCCTCCCCTTCACCGCACAACTAACCCCCCCAACAGTGCCCCGTCGTAGGCGCCACAACAGACCACCACCACAACCTCCACTCGCACCCCCCGGTCCCCACCACCAACGCAACAGCCACTTCTTGCCCCGCCCTCCAATCCGCCGTCAAAGAGCCCAAAGCCCAACAAATGGACGACGCACTCTGCCCCGTTGTCGGCACCGCAACAACAGTGTTACCGCCAGACCATCCGGATATGCTGAAGGCGGCGGCGGGCGATGTGTGTCCGGTTACCAAGGCGACGGTGGGTCATCATGCGGGCAAGGTGGTTACGCATCCTAGTGTTGAGGGGGCGGGGGTGGGGGCTGTTTGTCCGGTTACGGGGCAGGGACAGGGTGTTTGAGATTGGAGTTGGGGGATGAGAGAATGAGTTGGCGTTTGGGTTTCTATAGTAAGGTGATTGAGAGTTTTTTTTTGGGTCATGTTGAGCCTTGTGTTATTTGTTCAGTAAAGTCGTAATTATGGAATCGGGCATTTATGGCAAATCATTGCCTTGTCCTTGTTTTCACTGTTTCACTTGCCAGTCTTTGGTACTTACATCGCTCTCCTCAACACAATATTCATCTTAACCCATCGCCAATTTAATCCTCGATGTCAGCAACTCTGGATGGCTCACTACCTCGTGTCTCGCCACAGCTTCGTCCAGCGCCGACTCCGCATAACCTCCAACTTGGCTGAAAATTCACCTTTGATTAATTTGTCAGAATATACCAACTTGTACCTTTGCTCGTGTGTCTCTCCGACTCCTCGTCTCAATCCCCCACACAAACCTCAACCACATATGAACTTTTGTGTGATTTACTCAGCAACACGAGTCTGAGACCGAGCTGTTGATGAAGGGATAGTAATTTGCATTCATAAATGGTCCTTCCAAAAAAATCATAGTTAGGTATCATATCATATCATGAAATACCAGCTCATCTACACTCCAAAACAACGACAACTAATTATAAACAGCCACACCCGGCACCTTCCCAACCAACTTCTCCCCATTCGACGGTCTGAACTTCTCCTCCTTGAACCACACATGTGCGCTCTTGGACAACTGCTCAACCTCCGAGAACGGGAACTCAGGCTTCGAACCAGACTTGGCCAGGAGATCATAGATGCCCTGTGCGTAATCAACGCCAATATTGTACTGTTGCGCGAGATACTTCTTCTATCATCGAGGTTAGTCCTAGGTTCAGACACAATAGGGAGGGAGAAGGGAAACATACCACAATATCCGGGTACTTGACGAATTTCAGCATATTGAAGGTGTTCAGAATAGTGTGGTCTCTCTGCTCTTGCGTCATAACTCTGCTCCACAGTTCCTTGGGCTGATCGTATTCGCTCCTCTTGGCTTCGTGCCAGTAATGGCTCTTCCTGCTCATAATGTTGTCGTTGACATGGTATGGTGCCTCTGCAACATCGGGTCGGAATTTGTGCGCGAAGCTATTGGGCGCGTATTGTTTGTTGAAGGCGTGGTTGGCATCTACACGCATTTGTCCGTCGAATTGCAGGGGCGAGAAGGATTTGGACATGAAGGGGCAGTTGACGGGGATCTGATGCAGATTGACGCCGATGCGGTGGTACTGGGCGTCGCGGTAGAAGAACATGCGGAACTGCAGCAGTGGATCGGGTGAGTCTTCGATGCCTGGGACCATGCTGCCAGGCGAGAAAGCAGCTTGCTCGACGTCGCGGTGGAAGTTTTCAGGGTTCTTGTTTAGGACTAGAGTGCCGAATTCTTGCATGGGGAACTGCTTGCGTGGCCACACCTTGGTGACATCAAAGGGGTCGAAGCCGAGTTTCTCGGGGTCTGCGTCCTCGGGCTCCATGACTTGTACCATGGCTGTCCACTCGATCTTCTCTTCCTTTTCGATGGCTTCCCAGAGGTCGCGCTTGGAGTAGTCGGGATCTTCGCCGCACATCTGCGTTGCTTCACGCTGGGTGAATTGCTTCTGTCCATGCTTGGCAATGAAGTGGTACTTGATGTAGACAAACTTGCCCTCAGCGTTGACCCACTTGAAGGTGTGGCAACCGTAGCCGTGGTTGAAGCGCCAGCCGACAGGAGTGCCATGATTGGAGAAGAACATGAGTCCAGCATGGTTCCCCTCAGGGGTGTTTGCCAGGAGATCAAACAGCGCATCATAGTCCGGAAGAAAGTTGACAGGGTTACGAGCTTGCGAACGAATTACATCTGGACCTTGAATGGGATCACGACAGAAGAATACTGGGAAGTTCAAGCCGACGATGTCGTAGTTGCCTTCCATTGTGTAAAACTTGATAGCGAAGCCACGGGGATTGCGAGCCTCGTCGGGGTACTCGCGACCAACGGTGACAGTCGAGAAACGAACAAAGACTGGTGTCTTTTCGCCGACACTGGACAAGAAGTTGGCCTTGGTGAGAGACTTAACATCCTTGGTAACTTCGAAGTATCCAAAAGCGCCAGATCCGCAAGGGTGAACCATGCGTTCAAGGTTCTTTGAGCGGTTGAAGGTCTGTTGCTTCTGGAAGAGGAAGACATCACTGGCGACCGGGATACCGCCGACGGTCTTGCTGTGTGCACTATCGTATAGTCAGTACCCGTGACACCATCTAAACACTGAGGGGACTGACGGGTCTGGGTATGGAATGCCTTCATTGCTGGTGAAGTACGGTGCATCGTCGGCGCGAATACCTCCTTGCACAGAGCCAGACACCTTAGCAATGATATCAGCAGGACCTTCGTTGGAACTGCCCATGTGTGACTGTCGTGGGGCACGCTTCTCTCCAGTCATACTCTGGATGCCTTGGGATATGGCCTCCAGAGGGTGCTGCATGGGGTCATTTTGGTTCGTATTCGCTGAAGTAGATGAAGGAGCCATGGTTGCTCTGAGTTTTTGGGGCAAGTTTGTGGAGATCTCCATGGGCGAGCTGAAAGAGCTTAAGAGCGCAGAGGGATTGGGGTGAGACTAAGACACCATTGTATTGTGTATTGTTATGATTTTGTCAAAGTGATGTACGTCTGACGCGTCGAGCTGAGGAGCTGAGGGGTAGGTTCGATGCACGCATTCACGTGTGATGCAGTCGCTACTCTAGCAAGCTAGCTATATCCAGAAGGTAGTGTGAGCTTCTACATGCTGTGTGGCACAATCTGATGATCCTCCGCTGTTACGTCGCTGATTTGGGAGCATTGGTTGATGCTGAGTGGAGCATCGGTTTCCTTTCAGGCTGTCCACCGCCCGTGCATAGTTAATATGAGCATCGCTATTCGCTTGACGCCCGAGGAGGAACAAATTGAAAATTGCATGGCATTTCACGATTGCCATGTTGTCGTGATGCAAATGTGACGTTGTCCAATAGGCAGACGCCACTCTAACGTTACTCGATAGCCAACTCCGTGGAGCCACTGTTTAGCGGCCGGAAGTATCCGCGGGTTCAGTACCCGATCCACTGGACGAATCAGTGATGATGATTATCGGCTACGAAATATGTACGACACCGGTTACACAAGACGTTGCATAGAGAGCTTTGCATACGGTACGTTGAACTGGAATGGGCGAGCATGTTGCGCATGAATGACGTACGAAGTCCATAGCAAACAACATTCACCTGCCATATACAGATCAACATCCCCATCACTCCCACCACAGCTTTTCCAAATCCCATCATCAGAATAACCCAAATCACGACCTACAACATGATCTCAGCACGCGCATTCGTCACCCCGTTGGCAAGGGCTGCCTACAGACCACAGGCACTCCGCATCGCTGCCAGAGCAACCTCCATCCGCGGCCAAACCGCGCTCAACTCCACAATCTCAGAAGCCATCACAAAAGACCACCGCGAACTAGAAACCTACTACAACGAAATCATCAACAACCCCGACGACATCGACCACACCACCCGCTACGGCAACCAATTCACATGGGAACTCGCCCGCCACTCCGTCGCCGAGGAACTCCTCATCTACCCAGCCATGGAAAAGTACATGGGAGAAAAAGGTAAACAGCACGCTGAAAGCGACCGCAAACAACACCACGAAGTAAGGTCCCCCCCTCCCCCAAACCACCCCATCCATCGTGAAATTATATATATCCAATGAGAATAACTAATTTCATTTCCGCCACCCACAGCTCAAAATCCTCCTCAAAGACTTCCAAAACACAAAAGCAACAGACACCCAATACATCCCCAAACTGCAAAACCTCTGGACCCTTCTTTCGCAACACATTGCCGAAGAGGAAAAACACGACCTTCCCGCGCTGGAACAGGCGCTGAGTTTGAGCGAGAATACGGCGGATTCGCAGAGTTTGGCCAAGAATTTCGCAAGGACAAAGGCGTTTGTGCCGTCGAGGAGTCATCCTGCTGCGGGGGAGAAGCCGTGGTTTGAGGGGCCGATGGGCTTGTTGGCTGCGCCGATTGATCATGTGGCGGATTTGTTTAGGAAGTTTCCTGACGGGGTTGTGTCGCCGAATCCGTCGAAGAAGTAGGGTCGAGGGGAGGAGAAAGTGGGAGGGTGAGAATATGAACGGGCATGGACGCTCTGTAGAATCTCGGAGATTGAGAGTAAAAGGCGGGATAAAACTAGTTGATTTGATTCACGGGCTCACCCTGAGGTCTTGCAAGAGGAAGTAGGAATAATGACTTCTTCAATGCTCAATTTCTCTACCATAAACTCACCTCCAAATCACGTTAATCCCATGTCTTCAAAACACAATACCTCCCTCAATCCCCTCACAACCCCTTAATCTTCTCCTCAAGCGCCCGTTTAATAGCTACACCATCACATCAGCACTAATTCCACTGCGCCTCACACAAAAAAAAAGGGGGGGGAATGAAAAAAAAAGACTCACCATTACAGCTATCATTAGCATCCCCAAACAACATCTTAGTCCCCTCCATATAAAACATTGGATTCGGCACATCCGCATACCCACTCGCCATGCCCCTCTTCATAATAACCACATTCTTACTCTTCCACGCATGCAGGACCGGCATCCCCGCAATCGCACTGCCAGGCTCCAGCGCAATCGGGTTAACAGTATCATTCGCGCCGATAACGAGCGTGACGTCTGTGTCGGGGAAGTCGTCGTTGATTTCGTCCATTTCGAGGACAATGTCGTAGGGGACTGAGGCTTCGGCGAGGAGGACGTTGCATTGGCCGGGCATGCGGCCGGCGACGGGGTGGATGGCGAAGCGTACGTTTATGCCTTTGGAGCGGAGGAGGTTGACAAAATCGGAGATTGCGTATTGAGCTTTTGCTACGGCCATGCCGTAGCCTACGACCTGGGGGATGGGGGTTAGTATGCGTTTGGTGTTATTATGTTGGGTAGGATACTAACGATGATGACGTTCTCGGCGTTGACTAGGGCCTCTGCTACTTCGTCTGAGGTTGTCTTTGTGATTTCTCCTTCGATTTTGGTCTGCGTTTGTGGGGTTTGCGCTATGCCGCCGAAGAGAACGTTGGTTAGGGATCTGTTCATCGCTACACACATGATGTAGGACAGGATTGAACCTGACACTCCGATCAGTGCGCCAATTGTAGTCAGTAGAGAATTGTCCAGCATGAAGCCTTCAGCCACCAAAGCGAATCCTGAGTATGCGTTGAGGACCGTGATTACGACAGGCATGTCAGCACCGCCAATGGCTGCCGTGGTAGTATAGCCCTTGATGAAACTCAGCACTGCGTTGCCACAAAGACATGCAGCGCCTATTAAAGGTGCTCCAGGTGCGTACGTCAGGAAAGCGCCGAGTGTGGCTACGTTAGCTCCCAATAGAGTACTGTTGATGAGGTGGCGACCAGGGAGTGCCAAAGGCTTCGAGCTCATCTTAGCAGCCAGCTTCAAAAAGGCAACGATGCTACCCGTGAAAGTAACACCTCCGATTAGAACACCTAGGTAAGCAGAGACCATGTGGAGAGTCGAGATCTCTACATCTGCGTGGCCGAGCACGCTACCGATACTAGTAAGGACTGCTGCGAGACCAACAACAGAGTGGAGAGCTGCTACCGTTTGTGGGAGCGAGGTAGGCGTAATCCTTCGTCCGATTATCAAACCCGCCACAATGCCGACGGAAGCAAGTCCAGCAAACTGGGTGAGGACGTCTGGTGCGAAGCCAACAGCTGCCAAAGAAGCGAGGATACCAGAGAACACACCGAGGATACCCAAGATGTTGCCACGTCGAGCAGTCGTTTGGGACGCAAGACCAGAAAGCGAGGTCATACAGAGTACACTACTGACGAGGTAGCCAGCTTGGACTAAACCAGCCATGCCAGTTGATGCTGCTGCAATGTAACCGCCACCAAAGAGCGCAGCCGGAATTGCGTACAGCCAAGGATACTCTGCAGGATCATTCGGACGCCTAAACATATCCAACATGCGCTTGGAAATGACGAAACCTCCAGATACATTGACAAAGGCGAGCAAGACCGACAAAGCCCCCAGAGCCTGAGGGATGGTTTCAGGGAAGTAGCCTCCTCCCATCACGAAGAGGCCACCAATACCTACCATTCCAGATATAGCATTGGTGACACTCATGAGCGGGGAGTGAAGAGCTGGCGCAACTCCCCAGACAACTCTGTATCCGATCAGACTCGCTAGTGCAAATGTGAAGGCATTTGACATGAACAATGGGCCGGTGAACTTTCCGAGAGCAAGTATACCCGTCATGCCGGCTGTCACGCTGGCGACTTGACGGGACTGGGACTGCCAGGGAGTAAGTGCAACGACGCTGGCCGCTTGATCAGCTGGAGAGGGTGCTGGTTTGGCTTGAGCTGGCGGGGGTGCAGGTCGTGGAGCGACAGGGAGGATCTTGCCGTCGTATGTTACAATTGCTCCGCGGGTGACTTCATCAGTGAGATCGACGTCGTAGTACTTCTCGCGCTTGTCTTTGGGTACCAATGAGAGTAAGAACTTCGTGACGTTGTTGGAGTAGAGAGTGGATGATTGAGTCGGTAGCCGTGATGGTAAATCGGTGTAGCCTTGAGCATTGTGAGTAAAGTTCCAACCTCAGTCTGGAATGAGACCTACCAATGACGGACACGCCGTTATATTTTACCAATTTGCCTGGCACGGTAGCTTCACAGTTCCCACCTGCTTCCGCTGCAAGGTCAACTATAACCGAACCAGGTTTCATCGCGCCGAGCATGGCCTTGGTGATCAGCTTTGGAGCAGGCTTTCCAGGAATAAGGGCTGTGGTTATGACAATGTCGACTTCTCGGCACTGGTCGTAGAATAATTTCATCTCAGCCTCAATGAATTCTTTGGACATGACTTTGGCGTAGCCGCCAGCGCCTGAACCATCTTCTTTCATGTCAACTTCGATGAATTCAGCGCCGAGGGACTGTACCTGCTCCCGTGCCGCTGAGCGTGTGTCGAACCCACGGACAATGGCGCCCATACGACGAGCCTGCATATGTCTTAGTAAAGATCAGCCAGACACGGGGAACTTGTGCATACCGTGGCAATAGCACTAAGTCCTGCTACACCGGCTCCAATGACCAAGACCTTACACGGTGGAATCTACCAAGTCGTCAGAACAAACTAGATGATTTCAGAAGGCTTAGCATACCTTCCCCGCCGCGGTGACCTGACCAGTAAGAAAGCGGCCGAAATGGTTCGACGCTTCCAATACAGCCTTGTACCCAGCGATATTGGCCATGGAGCTAAAACAGAATTAGTCGTGGTGTCCTCCCAGAGCTCGCAAATCGCATACCTCAATGCGTCAAAAACCTGAGCACGAGAGATTCGAGGCACCATGTCCATGGCAAAGCTCGTAGCTTTCCTCGACGCAATACGCTCCACCACCGGCCGATTCTGCATGGGATACAGCATGGAAATCACAGTAGCACCTTCACGGATAGCATCTACCTCGCTATCCTCGCCCTCGATACTAAGAGCTCGAACTTTAAGCAAGACATCGCTCTCCGAAAAGACACTCCTGCGATCCACAGTCTGGGCACCAGCCTGCTCATAAGCCTCATCCGTGAACTGAGCCTCAACACCGGCTCCTCGCTCAATCAGGATGCGCGAGAAGCCCTTTTTGAGCAGGAGCGCCACATTCTGGGGCGTAATGGCTACACGGCGTTCACCGGGATAGCTCTCCTTGGGCACACCAATGGTCAAGTTGGCGTAGGGGCCTGCGCTGAAAGGCGGTGAGGTGGGCAGCTCCTCCTCGTGCGGGTCCGAGGCATGGGTTGCATACCGCGCAACAGCGGTTACCTGCGAGACATGCGGCTGCACGGACAACAGGGGCGGACGGGTCAGGGTCCGCGGGGTTGCAGTTGGCTGCTTGGATCGCGAGTAGTATTCACGCTGGACCACCGGCGGAGTTGATCTTCTGGCAAAAGTTGACGACGACGTGGACAGCTTCAGGTTGGCAGCGCGCGGGGAACACCAGGCGAGCGCCCTGTAGCCGGCGAGGCAGTTGGCGGGGCCGCTCATGTTGCTGGCTGGGAGGGAGAGGCGCAAAGGGAGAGGCCGGGCACCCGCATCTGCTGGCGATGTTGCTCTGACACGGTCACGGCTGGCGGGCTCGAGGGTGCAGATGCTGTGGGAGCGAGCACCAAAAGGGGCCACGGGGTGAGAGGCACGGTGTGGTACATAAGGCGGTACCTCTGGGCCGCGCTCTCCTCCCTGCGCGTGCTCCCAAGGTTCGCGTCCTGTTTTGCCGAGTGAAGCCCCCCGCCACCCCGCCCACCTTACCCAGGCAGCTTCCCCGCATATCCGCTTCCCCACGTTTCATTTCTGGGACACCGACAGTGACCTTGGAAGATTGCGTCGTGAGGCTCTTTCACGACGCGTGGCAGGGTCTCGTTAGTTATCAGTGTCAAGGCACACTGCAGCCCTTGCTCGTTTTCTTCCCTCCGCTTGACGGAAGCGATTTACTCCACAACTGCGAGATTAGTGATGCACTTCCCCAACCGTGCGTCGAGGACGGTCACGCGCCGTGGGGCGTAGCCTGCCAGCACCGTGGTCTCCTTCCTAATGGATGGATGGCTTAGGCTCTTGGGGACTCGTTCAACCACTATGCGTGATGATGCGTACCGTCGCAGCCAATGAGATGCGAGACTTGACCAATAACAGGATCCTGCCGGTCCGACGAAGCCGAAGGTGGCGTTACATTACTCCATTGTTTGTGGAAACGGTTCATACTGTATTACATGGGGTTATCCAGCATTCTGCCACGTCTCTGTGGAAATAGCGTTGTCATGGCAGGGTCATTGCAACCTACACAACAATAATCGACTGTTATAGAGCGTACTAGAAAAATCTAAGACTCCACTGCGTTCAGATTGAGAGAGTTCAATGCCATAGAAACGACGAATGATAACATCATGACTATGCTGATGCTATGACTATACAAATAACATGACAGTTTTGGTAAGGAGCGACGGCGACGAGCAGGTATTGCCCGAATAATAAGAGGCAAGGACAGAGACACGTTCAAAACGATCAACTGGCCCCTCAACCATCAGCCAATGTCGACCTACAGTAAGGGAACCATGAAGACGTCGACATGATGCATCATTGATGCTGCTGCGATCTGTTCTACTCCTCGCGCTTGGACTTGGAGCACCACCCGCCCCAGTTGAAGCTAGCATTGACATCAACGTCAAAAGTAAACAACTTCTGGCATCCCCATGCTGAGCCACCCGCGCTAATGTCAAGGTTCGCCTGAGCAGGCCTGAACTTCTGGGTGAAGAGACGGCAATGGGTACCGAATCCTTTGCCTGCCCTCTCTAGGTAGGCAGCCTGGAATTGAACGCAACTGCCCTTGTTCAATCCAAACATGAAAAGCATTGAGCCGAAGATACCGACCTTCTTGTTGAGCGCGTTTTGAGCCTGTGCAAAGGCGGCACAGAGCGAGGGATCGAAAGGACCCTGGAAAGTTTTGGTTCGAGTGATGTAAACTTCATTTATTCCCGGAGACCGAGTTCATAGAGTGATAATTTTGACACATGTGGACGGTTCAACTATCAGGACCTAGTCGTTCTTTGCCATGATGAATCTGATAAAAATGCTCGTCTTCGCGATGTAAACGGCCAATAGCCAAATCACCAACGTGCGGCTGGTGTGGAAGTATCTTAAGGCTCATACTGACGGACTTTGAGCCCTGAAACGCAGCTGTTAGCTGTTCATCAATCGTGGAATGACGTCCGGTGTATCCAGAAGCCATAAGTGATGGTCTTTGTTATAGAACCGCAGTAAAGCGCATGTTGAAGTTTGGAGCTTCAATCGACGGCGCACCATAAGCCTTCCGTAGCTTTCACGAGCGGTTGTGTTTCTCGCAGAGCACCATCTTTTTTGGTACTCGGGCTCAGTAGTGAAGAGCACCGGAGATAATGGAGACCTACTTCATGGTCGCGGTGTGCATGTCTGGAGTTCCCTCAGAACTGAGTCTATACACATAGTGCCTGTGTACAATTTTTGTCTAGGGGCATCCTCATCCGCATGGTTAGTGTGGTTGGTTGATATTCTTACATGTTTAAGCCCAAGACTGATGACGAGAGATCATAGCAATAACGCATGATAGTAGAGAATATCTGCATGGCGCAAGCAATGTGCCTCTTACCTCTGTGTCGGTTACCGCTGTGGTAATGTTCGGGATACAGAAAGGCATGATCGAGAGATCGCGGAAGGAACGGAGACGCCAGTGGCTCGCCCCCTTGGCAGGAAGGTTTACCTACCATGCTTCAGGCTCATCGCCTATACCCCACCACCGCCACTTCTATCGTCCACATGTACTCTACTAATGCCGCACCGCCTGAACCAAAAATAACCACTTGAATTGAGTCATTGCTCATCGCTAGAAACTTTCGGATTTGCTCTGTTACGCCTGTGCAGTGGCATCAGTTGCGCAAAGACTTTCTTGCTCTGAATTGTTCCTTAGACCCCTTTACGTACATGACTATGCCTGGTGCGCAAGGCTAGTCCAACTCATCGCGACCATGTTCGTGTTTGGGGTTTCAAATCGTGCGCTTTCGTAGCATGGACCAAATTTTGCTCGTGGTGACGCTACGCTAATCTGGGCTATATGTACAACTTCTGCGCAAGGCCGTCATCTTTCTTCTGCGTGTTAGCCGAAACTCTGAAGCTTTGATCTTGGGTCAATTGGCGGGCAAAAGATGTCTGAGTGACTTCGAATAAAGCAGAACAAATTGCATAGGTGTGGGTCGACGCTATCAACGATGGCTAGAGCTCGTACGTGTATCGACTTGGGACCTTGCAGTAGCTTCCCATCGAAGTCAGTGCTATTCGACTTTCCAAACATATTCCTGAGAGTCATTGAGGTACTATCGCTGTGAAGGGGTTTCTATAGCTTCTCGCGGAACATACCTCAACGCTGGACTTCGTGGCCACCACCTGTGGACGTGACATGACCCACAACCAGCCTTAGTACATCACTCAACCAACAACATTCATCAAGCAAGACAACCCTACAAACGCCAATGCATAAACACATCTAAACACATAAATCACAAATAAACAAAACCACAAGTCTACCATCCCACCATCACCCCCCTCACAACCCCCATCCAACCTTCGAACTCGGCGTCCCCATCCCCACATGATCCTCTCCCAAACCTCCACTCCCCGCCCCAGCCCCAGCCCCCGGCGTACACTTCTTCCACGCAACATGCAACTGCTGCGTAAACGCCACCGTCGCATCATCATTCGACATCTCGCCCGCCTGGTTCGCCGCCTTGTTCGTCAGCGCAATGCGATTGTTGATGTTGAGGATTCCCGTGCTGCCGCAGGGGGACCAGATGGTGGCTGTTGTTTCTACGGCGTCTTGCTTGGTGTAGACCTGTCCGAGGGAGAGGGCGGGGCTGCCGACGGCGGACATGCGGGTTGTTTGCTGGTGGGAAAAGAAGTATTAGAAACATTGTATCATGACTGGGGCCAAGGCTTTGTAGGAGAAGAAGGGAGGGGGGGAGTTCCGGTGTGATAAGAGAATTTGGAGAAGGGTGTTTGTTTATCAATGGAAATGGTTTCAAAACCAAAAACTCACAGTCTTCCCCGCATCCTGCGAGAAATAATATGTAGTAATAAAACTTCCCGTTACGCCCTCGTCCAAACGCGCCCAGCCGTGATACGTCGCATCGACCACGGCGTATTGGAAACCACCAGGGTACTGGAGGTTCAAGTGTAATTGGCAGTTTTTGCTGCGGTCGGCGGGCGTAGTCCCGGGACCAATGTAGGTCTGGAATTGATCGAAGCCGTACGTGATGACCTGTGAGCGTTTGTGAGTATGTATTCGTTGTCTTTTTCTCACCCACCATGCCATGTTTTAATCCTGTAACGCCCATGGCTGCAACCTAGGTCCAGGAATCGGACATGTGGGAGTTGAGGATAGTGTTGGGATGGAGAAGAAGGTGTGTGATGCTGGGGTTACTTACGGTCTTGTCGGGTGAGCTGCTAGTGGAAACTGAGCCTTGGGGACAACCGTTGCCGGAATAGGACGTGTCGAGGATGGTGATCTGGCTGGGGTCTGGAGCGGAGCTACTCTGGGGATATGCAGCAGCGAGAGCTGGTAGAACAAGAGCGGCAATCTTGGAATGCATTTTGACGTGATAATTCAGGAATTCTGGGTCAGATTGTGACAAAAGGGGATTTGGAGATGACGAGAGTGAAAGAGTGAGTGGTGGAAGCGAGAAAGCTGTGGATCTGTGATGATCTTCAGCAAGAGGAGGGCAAAGATTGGCTTTTTATACTTTGATGCTGCGATTCTAGATCATCATTCTATAGTTCCTGTGATTATAGACTCTCGTGCTCGATAGTATCTCGATGGCTGCTCTGTTCTAGTACATATGTACGCCAAGCAACACAGCCGTTCTTCAATATCGTGACTTATGTGTGTATGCCCCACCCCTGGTCTTGATCATCTCCCTGACTTCCGTATTCAGTCTGTGAGCACATAAAGACTTGACCAGGGCCGTTGAGATGGTAGCCGCGTAGGGCGTCCAGCCTGAGATTGAACTGGCTGCTATGTTATGTAACGAAATATCCCAAGCGCGAAGACACGGCGTCGTGACCACAAGTAGATGATACTTTGAGAGATCAGCATGGTATATAAATAGCACTCATTGCTGTTTCACGAACTCCGCGGCAGACCGCGACTTTTGACGTTGCGACTTTCAAAGGCCGAGAATGGTTCAAGGAAGCATTATAGTGCGAATACGAAAAGCTTCCATTGAAATGTTAATTAAGTATTCCCTGAACAAGAGAGACGATCTGGGCCTGCATGAAAATTCCTGTACCGCGGCTGATACACTAATAATAGGATCCGCCGTCTCGACACAATTGATATGTGTTGTACTGTACAAGGACTCTGTATGCAGGGCATTGAAGAAGTACACAGGGATATGCAATAAAAAAAAGGATCCCGAGACTCAACTAAGGTTGCAGATCAGGTATAGAATTGCCTATGGAAAATTCCAGTAACCAGGATACCACCGCTTACAGAACATGTTCTCGACCTGAAGGTGGGTTATCTTGATTGGTCCAATATGACCCGCTCGGCTATGTCGCTTATTCTATAGTAGTGAACATACAACCAGGCGAATATCGACCCGCAATCTGAGATCAATCGACAAGGGGTTCGCTCACCAGGGTTTTTTTAGCCGGTTCATCGGCCATGTGTTACATCCGAGTATACTAACGGTGCCTGGATTAAGTCGAGAATGGGTGTAAATGGTTTGTATAAAGTGGAAAGCAGATCCACTTGCTGCGATTGTCCATCAATCTCGTGATATATGAATTTTACATTAATCGTTCCGTTGGTTTGTTGTCTTCGCCTCAGTCCTAGGTGCCTCGGTGCGGTTTGGCTTCCGGGTATTTCGATATATGGAGCACGAATGAGCTCCATTGCCGGATTGCACAATCTATAGGCGCTTGTTGCTGGTGAGTGTCGTGTGTAATGATGAGGTGAGTCATGTTCCCGAATTTTGTCACATCCGACTTGCAATGGATAGCTGTACCTATTGGAAGGCGACAGCAAGACGATGGCGATGTATGGCTGATTGCCAATGAGAGGAGCTTGATTAGGTCTCGGGTGGCTTTAGAGACTGTACTATCCCATACCCAGCACTGACAAAGAGATTACTGGTAGCGTCATGATGAACGAGATTTCAAAAGGAAGCGCACATTAACTGTCCATTGGGAGCATCTTGCCAATAAGGTCGAACACATAGAAGCAGTCTAAGTGTTTGGTTAGGTGTTTTGTGTGAAGATACTAGAGACATGTAATCTATAGCTCTTGAATCAGTGACACGTCTTTCAAACGATGAACGCAAATGTCTCGTGATTACCAGTGACAGGAAGGACGTGTCTAAGTACTCAACAGCTTCCAAATTCCAAGGTCACATGGAGTCTCAGACCGCCTTAGTCGAACAAGATGTTTAGGTTTCACATCTCAACGCAGCTACCATGTTACACGCTCTAAAATAACCAAGCAAACTAACAATAGCATGAGCCACCATAAAACAAAGACATTGGTGGCTCCCAACAAGACAAAATTCCCGCCATGTAATGTTTCCCTTGCGCCGGGCCTGCAGATCCATGCACGCCCATGTGTTACCCAGTTACCCACGTACAACGTTCCCTCGCCATGCCCATTCCATTTTGCCTCGTGGGCGTACAACCACATCCAATAAACCCTAGTCAAAACAATCATCGTACAAAGAGACCGCCACCCGTGCAAACCATAAGCAAAGAAACGAGCAGGAAGTAGAACTGAGTGTACTAGAAGAAATGCTGATCATTCATCCCCGAGATCTACGCCGTTCAGAGATGGAGCGCAGGACCTCGAGCCAGCCCCCATCATCTACACTGTCATCATAGTCGTCGACGCCTGTGGTTGTACAGAAAAGACAGATATCAGGAAATGGAGGCAAGAATCAATAGGTGGCCACCATGTACTTACCATTATATGCGGCCATGTTTGTCGCCTGTCCTCCGTTGACAACGATTGGGTTGCTGTCGATGACGTGCACTGCGGAGCCGTTGCCTGCAGATGATACCGGCGGGTCTGATGCTGAGTTGCGGATGCGGATGAGAGTGATGCGTATCCGGTAGGTACCTGCTTGGCGGATGATGAGTTCTGGAAAGCGCATGTAGCCCACTCCGTATGGATCAGCCATGTCCATGGAGGCTATCGACCCATCGGCTTCATCGTCGGCAAAGGGGTGGATGGAGTCGAAGCGTCGACCAACAAGGATGGTATTGAGGACGGATGGATCTGTCGGCACCGCAGAATTGGGACCTGGGACCAGTGTAGCGACAGCGACCAGGTTGGTAGAATCGGCCACGGCGTCGTCGGGATCAGCGTTGGTGGTTCGTAACCGCACAACCATGGCTCCTGGAATCGTCTGGCCGACACGGGCGGTTCGGGGCGGTTGGACCACAATGTCCATGGCGTAGCGGATATCTTCTGGGGAAATGGAATGACGGCCCGATCTTGACAGTCCTGAAGAGCGAGAGTTTCCAGAGTGATGCCTTGATCGGACGGACGTGCTTCCTAGCGGCCTGGGTCTTGCAACGTCAGCCATTGAAAGGGTGGCGTCGGCTAGCTGGTGGTTTGTCTCGCCGTTGAGTAACTCTGCGATGCGGGCAGATCGTCGAAGTGACGCGTGGCTGCGGCTGTCCTGCAAGGTGGAGTGGCGGGATGTGGACCTGGTCCTGGGAGCTGAGGGTGAATTCGAAGTGTCTCTCTGAGTGGGCGTACTGCGGCTTGGATTTGTATCTCTACCTCGTCCACGTCGTGGGCCCCTTCGCATCTGTAGAAGGCAGTACCTGTTTTTCCTTAGTAAGTTTCAAAATTTTGTTTGCTGCTTTGAGCACAGATGTAATGTCGGACGGCCGGATGAGGATCTGACTAGTGACGAGAGAGACAGCAAGAGGATGAGGAAGCGGAGATGAGCAAGGGCGGGCGTTCAAATACGCTGACGCCATGCGAGACGACATGACTGGCGAAGTTGGGCAGAGAAGATATAGGAAATGAGGCCAGGCCACGAGTCAGAGAGCTCATCTCAACGCGTTCATGGCATGCATGCTACAGCTGCTCAGCGAGACGACTACGGGTACGGCCGAGGTGTTGGGGCGGTTGAGCCCAGCGTTCAGGCCCTTTAATCTCGTCGAGCGGTAGTTTACGCTGGAGAGCAAGAGGAAGAGGTGGCCGGCCATAATGCTGAAGGGCTATAGGATGTGGAGAGGTGCGGAGGCATGTCCTCAGACCCTGGCCTGCCCCACCGTATGCCGTTGGCGCGAGGGCCACCTACCGAGCCGCTGATTGGTCGGGGCCTCGTGATGCCGGCCTCGGCTAGCGAGCGTGCGGCCGTCAGGGCAGAGTACAGCCGTACAAGCTCTATACGCATACGACGACGACGGCGATGACGACACGAGGCACGGCTGGCAGCGCAACCTATACACGCGGTATGGCATGGAGACGTGCGCGCAGATGGCGGCGGCAACAGCACCAGTACCAGCAGCAGCAACAACAACAACAACAACGACAACAACAACCCAAAGCAGCACGAGGCGCAACGTAATATGAAAGTACAGCGATGGACATGGCAGGATGCGTGTTGAAGCGAGCGGCGCCGCAAGGTGCGTCACAGCACCCCGGCGGGCCATGTGGCAGCAGGGATGGTGAATGAGAGGGAAAGGAACGTGATGCGTAGCGAAATGACCTCTGCTCACCTTCTGGCTTGTCACACCCCACCGCGCTGGCTGCTTGGAACCACAGGTGCTCGTTGCTTCTTCTCCGCGTCCTCGGCGGCGCGCCCCGGCTGCTGCGTGGCACAAAGATGCTGCAGTCACTCTCGACACCGTCGACGTGGTGTGCAATGCGACTCGATGATAGGCGTCGTCTGGACGGGAGAGCTGGGTGTGCTGGCTGGTACCAATGGCAGTATTGCTGTGCTGCTATCGTCCAGGAAGGCGCTTCTTCGGGGCCTCTGGATGGCGCTGGCGTGGTGGGAGGGTGTCGACGTCCTGCACTTGCTTTGGTATATTAGCCATGCTCTGCCCACCGTCCTCTGGCCATCTCTGTCATCCATTGCCATTCACTGCCGTTCACTGCCATTCGCCGCCCATTTACTGGCCTCGCCCAACATGGCATTGACAGGACGGCTTGCAACGGAGTGTCATCGTCCATGAAGCACACCTCCTCGAGGGGGGCCGAGCTCTGCCGACGTACCTTTTGCGGCTGGCCGTCTGGCTATTGCTGCAGGATGCTACCTTATGCACGCCGGCGTAATCGAAGCCCAGGAAGGCGGCTGCGGGATGCGGTGGACCGTTGGTGATGAGGAAAATGGACAGTGTCTCAGTTGGTGAAGGAGTCGCGAGCCAATGCCTTGGAGTGTGGAGCGGCCGTCTGCTTCATGCAATCGAATAACCAACGAGAGAGCCGGTGAGTAGGCCGTCTTATACCTCCCTACACTCTGTGCGTGTGGCAGGCCTGGACAGAGTCTTGCCTGTCCGGGAGGGCTCTGCAGCTGCCTCGACGGCTGGCGGCCGCCCGCCATTGGTCTCGACAGCGTCTTGCTCTTTCTGACAGCACGCCCACGCCCGCGCCCACCATGCCCACCATGCCCACCATGCCCACCATGCCCGCTGAGCGTCGCAGGTGAATCAGACGGCGCCGTCCCAGCCCGCCGCCCTGGCCGCCCTGGCCGCCCTGGCCGCGTTAGCTGTCGCTCTACCGCAGCCGCCGACGCAGAGGCCGCCGCCGCGAGCGTGGACGGCTTAGCCTCGCCCATTGGGAGTCGCTAGCGTCAGATCCGGTGCCGCCAGCCTCTGCGATTGCCGATCCGAGGCACGACCACGTCTCCGTCGTCATGGAACCGCTGCATGGCCTGCGGCTCTCTTGGGAATGCCACCAATACTGGCCCACCGTCACCGCCCGCCCGGACGCATCGTGTGTGACGCATGGCTCGGCCGTCCCCAGCGCTACGATGGCTTCCAAAAAAGCAACATGGCGTCCGCGAAGAAACGAAAAAGCCCCTCTGCCACCGGCGCCTCGTCTTGACGGGTGCGTAGCTTTCGTCCTTCATTCACCCGCCCCTGCTCGTCCTGACAAGTTCTCTCCGTCTGCTCCCTGCGCACCATGCAGACCATGTCTGGCACTGCGGGCTGATGGCACCGACCTTCTCCGCACCCTGGCCGTTGCAACTGCTGCACTATCTGGCGTGCCGACCCTAGCTCGCGGACGGCTACGTGCAGTCTTTGCACGATATCTTACATCAACACACGTAGTCTACGCTCCCAAACGTCAACCGTCATGTAGCATCTTCGGGACGTGAAACGCTCCGGCGTCGTGCTGCGTGCATCTCCCGGCTTGCTCTTCCGGACGTTGCAAAGTGCATCTATCATTGGAAACTTGTTCTGATGGCCCCTGCCACATACTCTACACGCTAAAACCACCGTGTATGTACTTGCTGTGCCTGTACCTACATACATCATGACGCCGTGCCCCAGACCTGAACGGCCTGCCGTCTCATGGATCAGTGGCGAATCACTTCATCGCACTACGGTTCCATGGTTCTACTACAAAGACGTTCCTTATGAGGATCATTCAGCAACCCCACGCGAGATTGGCCAATAAACTGTCTTGAAGCCATGCTGCAAACGGTCCGAAAGATGAACGATTACAGCACACCGACTGTCGTCCATTAACGCCTTCCCGTTCTAGCTGCTGAATCTGTACACTCGACAGGCGCGGTCCAGTGTGCATGCATGGGTACCCCTGGTGCATCGGGAGTCGACCACATCCACAAAAGTGAGATCTCGTATCTTGCTCCATGTCTGCTATGGTCGACCATGCTTTTGGGGAAGCGGACCTTGGAGCCGGCATATTTACCGAGCAGCCGGTTACCACACGCCTGCGATGTTTTGGCCGATTCGATCGTGAATGCAGAACCTCGCCGACATGCCACTCATGTCCCACTTTTCACCTCCCGTTCTGGTCACCTGCAGACTTGCCGCTTTGAACCTGCATCTTCCACGTTCTGGGTTTGATCGTGTTGACGTTGCCAAAAGCGAGCGTCCATGCAGCTCATGAAAGCACTCTCGACTGAAGCGGCCTGGGTGACAATTGCACGATAAGCACCTGCAATTAGTAGACCCCTGACCTTGATACTCTGTCAAGTCGCCAGCCAATTGTGGCTAAAATTGCACAGATTGTGGGTGGAAGAGCTCACAATGACTGGCCTGAAATCGGTACTGACAGCCGATGCTCTCTCCAACCAGCCAAGTATGCTACTCGCATTTCGAGTAACAAGACTTGCCGTGGGCGACTACAGTCCACATAGATTCCTAGTATGCTCCTTTCGCCACTTGTCTCATAAGACCGCCAGAATGATCGCCATGTCCTGCGTTCACTCCAGATTTGGACGTTCAGCTTCTGTCGGACCAAAGCCCTGGATGCATCTTTGTGTTGCACCGCATGCAGCTTTGGTTCCTGCATGCGCAAATGTCTTGAAACGTCGCAGGGTGCGGAAATTTCGGATCGTACCACGTTCCGCAGACCACTGGCCTTTGAAATAGTGCTACAAGCGTCTTTTGCAATCCAGTTCCATGGTTACGGCGTTGAGGCGCACTGTGTGGAGATTCGAATGCTGATATAGGTTCCATGCGCAACTTTGACTGAGTGTGGTCGCCTAAGAGTAATAGTGAGGTATGTCTGAAGAAAAACGAGTCTCCTACATTCTTCGACCAGTTTAGCTATTACGCTATGAGTCCTGGGGTCAACGAGATCGGTATCTGAGACTATGATCTAAAAAAGTCCCGTACTCACTTCTCGAACATCTAAAGCTATACAGACGCCTCACAAGTTTTCCAAGGCCAAGATGCCACGCGGAGCCGAGCTCGCCTCACTTTCGCTCGCAATACAATTATCCCCCCTTGGTCACTCAAAAGGGCGTCTTGCATTCGAGGGCGAATCGGACTAATTGCATTATGCTCAAATCATTGCTTTCACTTTTTCGCCGCTGTCGGGGAATACCATTTCCACAATTAGGTATAATAGTGCCCGGATTCTTACATGGATGGGAATTACAGGGCAGGTTACAGTGTCTTGAGCCGTCGACATCGGCCTTGATTGCGATTCTTAAGTCCGAGGGCATGCATGAGAGATCATCTGAACAGCGCATGAAAGGAGCCCATATCGATTGCCTGCAGTCGGCCGCCAAACTACAACCCACCTCCATATCCATCTCAACTGCACGTAAAAACTCCCTTAACAGCCTTATTTATTTATTTTGCACGCAAAGTTATCAATCACAGGACCCTGCCCAATGGGCTTTTTTCACACTTGCAGCCAGTAACATGTGCACATCATGTGTCCGTCCGACCGACCGTCTCCCCTCCATTCCCGGTATCCAGGAACCGCCCTCCCTTCCAGGGAAAACGGTGCTCGTGCTCTAATCAACGAACATGCATGTACTCTACAAACAGAGCGGCAGGGCGCGGTGTACATATAGTTACGGCGCTGCGTTCGATTGGGTAGCATTGTGTCGCGGCTGATTGCTGGAAGGGATTGGTCACACATAACACAAGGGTTTTTGCAAAGTAGCGAAATAAAGTACCGGTAACTGGAACTCTGGGCAAAGGTTTTGGCGCTGGGATTGGAGATAGACCGACTCGGAATTTTCACGGCGGCTTTGGTTCTTGTGCAGTTGGGAAGGCTGGGAGACTTCGTGTGTGGGTGGAGTGGATGGTGGGTGGTGGGTGGTGGGTGGTAGGTTTATGGGGGATATGTAATGAGTTTAGTGGTGGTGGTGTGTGGTTTGGGGGTGATGGTAAAAGGAATCGATTTCGCTGGATGGCAGACGATGAAGGTTCATCATCGGTATTGTCGACGTCCACTCGACGCTTCCTGTTCGTTATGTCCAGGGAAGCACATTATATTTATGTAAATCGCAAAATTTCTTCTCGTGATCACTGTCTATCAGCTCGTTTTTGGTTTCTTTGTGAGCAATAGTCCAACCCCTATGCACTACCGCTTCGTTTGCGGCCCTCGGCACCGTGGGCGAAAGCGAGCAACTGACTTATCAGCATGATGCGGTCGTTGCATGAGAAAATCTTTTTCCTTTGACTCAGTTATCATTCGTAACCTCACACCTAACCCTTTTGGGGTATTTATAGCGAAAGACAATAAATTTTGCAAGAACACTCTCGATACAACTGGAGAAAATAGTCTGAATTTCTCCAGAGGTAGCATAGCGCGCAACCTAAGGGGCCAATGCAATTTTTTCGGGGATCTATACAGACTATAGATGATTTTATGATAGATACATTGATCAGAGTGTTATTGTAAGGGGTACAGATATTCGTATAATAGACTCTAAAAGTAATATAGCATAGGAAGGAGGGTGTTACTGCAGTTGGATTTCTAAATGATTTATTTAATCGAGAGATTGCAGTGCCGATATGATTAGGAATCATGGCAGGAGAACAGCTCCTCCGGCGTAATCGAACAGCTCCAGCCAGATGTGGACATCGTGGTCAACATTATGGATGAGGCCTGCGTGATTGTGCCATGAGAGGAGATGGAAAAGCATGTTTGCTTGGACTGAAGAGCAGATGAGGCATTAACTGGCGGCAGACAATGTCTTTCTCTCAGTATCAAAGTTATGATGTATTCGACAGTAGCATAGAGATGTGACACTGCATCAATACGTGTCGGGTACCCCCATGTCAGATGGGGGCGTCTCAACTGTTGTGTATACATGGGCGTGGCGACGTGCAGCACGAGCATGTAGATGTAGGTGGTAGGTACAGTAAAGGGCTTGGATACGGCCACATTGACAATTGGCGTGCTGACATGAGCCTCATTGCCCTGTTGTGTTCCCCCAAAGGGGGGATGGCATTTATTTGGTGGTTGGTGATGAAGCGGGGAGTCGCGGTTTGCCAATGGTCATTACCATATGCATGAATACTCCAATTGGGCCACGATCCAACCAGAGCAGTAAGAAATCATCTTTGAGTACAACCTCGTCTGACCGTACTATCCCTGAGTCCCGAGTGAAGGCAGACGTCTGCGAGTCAGGACCACAGCCAGCCCTACGAGCGTCTTGGCATGCATGCGGGCAAAAAACAAGCCCCTCCAAAATTTATCGTGCTAGCGCGATTGATGGCCTCCCCTCCCGGCCATTGACGCATAGCTTGCCGTTGGACTGAGTCAACCCCACACTGGCATGCAGCAAGCCCTTTTGCACTGTCGCTCCAGACTTTTCCCTTTCCCTTTTGCTTCTTCACTTCACTCTTCATCGAGGCCGCTGGCGACTCACTCCCGCCCTTCTTTGTCGCACCCTCGTACATACAAGACAGCGCCCCGGGTAGCCTCGTCGCACGCACTCGCACCGTCACAGATACTCGAGCATACTCGGCGCACAGTGATCGAGTATAGCCGCGCCCACGCACGAGGACGACTGCACAATCGCCAGTACTCGTCCCAAACCGTCACCCCCGCCCTCCATTCTATCCGCGATCTCGACGCGTCGACGCGCTCAGCAATCAGCATGGAGGACCTCACCAACACCCTCGCAACCCTCGGGCTCGACAAAGTGCCGCAGGAGCCAAACACATACCCGGCCCTCAACCCCTTCGACATCTACCGCAGCCACATCACCGAGCTGCTGTCGCAAGTCTCGGGCGTCGACAAAAAGGTCATATACCCCACACTGGCATGGACAGCCAAGCCAGAGCACGGCGACCTGCAGCTCGCCGTGCCCGCGCTGCGCATCAAGAAGAAGGATATGAAGGCGTTTGCGCAGGAGCTGGCCGACCAGTTCCCCGAGTCGCCGCTGGTCAAGAAGCCCGTTGTCACAAACACATCCATTGGCTTCTTCTTCAAGCCCGAGACGCTGACTGCGCTGGTGATGCCCATGGTGCTCAAGGCGGGCGCCAACTACGGCTTCAACAAGAACCTGGGGCTGAAGAACCCGCTGGACCCGTCGTCGGGCGCTAAGAAGATGATTGTCGAGTTCAGTTCACCCAACATTGCGAAGCCCTTTCACGCCGGTCACTTGCGAAGTACAATCATCGGTGGTTTCCTCGCCAATCTATACGAAGGTGCGGGATGGGATGTTGTTCGCATGAACTACCTCGGAGACTGGGGCAAGCAGTATGGTGTGCTGGCTATCGGATACGATCTCTTTGGAAACGAGGAGGAGTTGGTGAAGAACCCCATTGGCCATTTGTACGACATCTACGTCAAGGTCAGCAGCATACAGCATGACGAGGCGGAACAGATGAAGGCGCTCAAGGCTGAGGCTGCCAAGCTTAAGGAGGAAGGAAAGGACGCCTCGGAACAAGAGGCCAAGGTCAAGAAGATTGAGGCCGAGGGTATAGATGAGCAGGCGAGGAAATACTTCAAGGGTATGGTGGATGGCGAGCCCAAGGCCATTGGTATCTGGAAGCGATTCAGGGTAAGCAGGACTGCACTAATTATCGAATCTAGATGCTAACAGTAACAGGACCTGTCCATCGAAAAGTACAAGCAGACATATGCCCGTCTCAACATCCGCTACGACGACTACAGCGGTGAGTCACAAGTCAAGGATGAGAGTATGGAGCAAGCTGCCAAGATCATGTGGGAGAAGAAGGTTTGCGAGGACTCGGAAGGCGCTGTTATTGTTGATCTCACACCGCACTCGAAGAAGCTTGGAAAGGCGGTGGTCAAGAAGAAGGACGGTACTTCGCTTTATCTCACGCGAGACATTGGTGCTGCGATTGAGCGTGTCGAGAAGTATCACTTTGAGTATGTCTCGCACCATGCATTTGGTCGAATGGCTTTCTAACTTTAAAACAGTCGAATGATCTACGTCGTCGCATCGCAACAAGATCTCCATCTGGCACAACTCTTCAAGATCGAAGAGCTAATGGGCCGAAAGGACATTTCCGAAAAGTGCCAACACATCAACTTTGGCATGGTCATGGGCAAGTGCCTTCTTCCACCTGTTCACTCCATCCCTTCTAACGATCCCCCACAGGCATGTCCACCCGCAAAGGCACCGCTAAATTTCTCGACGACATCCTCCGCGATGTTGGCGACAAGATGCACGAAGTCATGCGCAGCAACCAAGCCAAATACGAACAAGTCGAAGATCCCGTCCAAACCGCCGACACACTCGGCATCTCCGCCGTCATGGTCCAAGACATGAAGGGCAAGCGCATAAACCACTACACCTTTGACATGGACCGCATGACGAGCTTCGAAGGCGATACAGGACCCTACCTGCAATACGCCCACGCCCGTCTCTGCTCCATTTACAGAAAAGCAACGACCACCGACCCCTCGCTCGCTGATCTAGACCTAACAACAGCTGATCTTACACTCCTCCAAGAACCCCACGCCGTCGATCTCATTCGCCAACTCGCAAGCTGGCCCGACACCTTTTTGAATACGATTAAAACGCAAGAGCCGACGACGGTGTTGACGTATCTGTTCAAGATGGCGCATGCGTTGAGTAGTAGTTATGATCATTTGCAGGTTGTGGGGAGTGAGAGGCCGGTTATGATTGCGAGGTTGGCGTTGTATGTGGCGGCGAGGCAGGTGCTGAGTAATGGGATGAGGGTGCTTGGGTTGAGTCCTGTGGAGAGGATGTAGAGGGTCAGTCAGATGGCGGTGGTGATTGTGTGGGTGTGTGTGGGAGAATGTGGGAGTGTTGTGTGATGAGATTGATGAATGATGCATGAACGAGTGAGTATGCAGGTAGATACCAGATACCAAAAGAATAAAAAAAATTGCATCTCAATCAGTCTGTTCTTTGTCATGCAGTTATTGCACAAAATTATCACAGCATCTGACGTTACTTCATCCATCTATCCCACCCCATCACCATCTTCCCCAACAAAACTCAGCAAACGTATTTCAAAGGCAAAAAAAAGTCACCAAAAATTTGTTCGAATGTATCCCGAGCAAGCTCGAGCACGTTGTTGTTGTCCCCTTCGTGGATCGAACACGATACCTCCAGATTTAGTGACTGAGTGACTTCAGTCTGGCGCTCTCCCAATTGAGCTAAGGAGACAAGTTGGTATTATTTGATGAGAAATTTCTCTTGACCATGAAATATATTCTTGGTCGAATGGCTGAGATAAGAACGGAGGAGGTGAATTGGAGGTTTGTGGGTATAATCCAAGGGGTGGAGGGGATAAGGCGCCGGAGTGAAGAGTTTTGCTAGGGCTGAGGTGGGGGTGGGCGTTGGTGATTGGTGACTGGCTGTTAGCGTGATGTTTGGACTGATGTCTTAAAGCAATCTACTGTATTTACTTATCACATTGTACATTGTTCAGATTGATTGTGTTGATTACTTTCTATACTGCGCGTTGGGGTGGGGCTGCAGAGGTTGGTTGGGGTATTGATGTTGTGATGGGATATGGCAGATGCGTACTTGTCAGATGGGAAGGGTCGGATTGGCTTCGTTTGGGGTTGGTCAATAGAAGGAATGAAACTGTGGGTTGGATATAAAGGTTAAGTTGTTGCTTTCTTTTTGTTCTCTTAAAAGACTAATCTGTTCGACTTTGGGACTCGTCTTTGTGACGATGTCAGTGTACTTTTGTATATGCCTAACAATGGGCGAAATCTTCTCTGCAAAGCTGCTGCATGTACCTGGTCGCGCCATTTGACTACACCTGGAGTGTAATTATTCCTGCCTTGTGTCCAAGGCGCATATCCTCAGTCTGTCGTTACCCTGACGTAGCCGGCGCTCGTGATGTACAACCCGCACACCTAGATGGCCAGCCTATTATTTCCCGTCCACCCAATCCATACGCCCCCAATCTCATTCGCCAAATCCTCCGCCGTCTTCCCATCCGCATCTCTCAAACTCCTTATATCAACCTTATCCTCGGTCAAACCCCTCATAATCCCCAACGCCTCCGCCTCCTGAAACACTTGCGGCGGAAATTCTAACAGATCCAGATTACTCGCCAACAACAACAGTAACCACGCTACCTCGCGACTTTGCGCCTGCACCGCTGCATGTAGCCCACTCTGCATATTGCCAATCGGATCCTGGTATCGCAATAACTTGTCGATTCCGACTTCCCTGGCTGGATTATCCGTACTTCCCATCTCAACATCCTCGTCTTCGTCCTCATCGTCCTCCTCGACGTTGTCATCCATGAGCATGTCCACAACAGCCTTGTAATCGCCCTCACGGCAGAACTCGAGAAATGCGCGCGCCTTGCGGTCTTCGGGGTAGGCTTTGAGGTAGGATTCTTCGGTGAGGAGTGGGAGGATGTCGAGGTCGGTTTGTAGACCGCCTTCGTTGTTGTAGCTGCAGAGGACTTGTTGGGTGCCGGTGGCGGAGCGCGAGGCGATGTCTTTGGCACAGGAAGGGCAGGAGGTTATTTCGTAAGAGGAGAGGAGGCAATCCCTTGGAGGTGGTTGTTAGTATGGCATTAAAACGGGGCTCAAGTGAGGTCTACCAGTGGAAGTGACATCCGCAGGTCAATTGCACATCATCTGGAACCGTTTCAGGCGCAGCGGCGGGCGCTTTGCCAGACGAGGAGCCGGCTTGTGGTTGTTGCTCGTAATCGTCGTCTGAGTCGACTTCGATCTCGACCTCGAGGGGCTTTTGGCAGACTACACAGCCAGACATGATTGCAGTTGAATGTTCGAAGTGTGATGTAATACAGGCTTCGCGGGGTCTGCAGCGGGGATTGGCAACTTTTTTGTTGCCAAGAGTTACAGGGCTGACCGTTAGACGCGTTTCGCGTTCGCGGGGGGCAAGCGACGTCATTTTGGCTTGACTCGTTTGCAGTGAAATGGGCAACACCATCTTCTCACTTCTGGTCGGGTCTATCTAGAATGAAATAGCTGTCTGTCTGAGAGTGTCGACCTGTGCATTGTGAACATTCACAGCTCACAATCCACTGCACACAGCATCTTCGTCCATGATCATTGCTTCTTCACTTAGACTCGATAACGCATTTCGCATCCGTCCCCCCCTGCTCCTCTACCATACACATACACTCTCTCCTCTGCCAATACCTTCAAACTTCTGCAACTTACCCCCTGTCTCCCCCATCCTTCTCCTTCATACTCTCTGCAACAAGCCCACCCCTTCTACACCCTACAACCATCATCATAGACCCAAATGCCCTTTTACCACCCCATCCATCTTTTCCTGCATCCTTTTCCCCACCGCATTCCCCGCCTTCCTCTGCTCCTCCTTCACCCTTCTCCTCTGCTCCTCCTCAAAGCACTCCACGTATAAAGCCTGCCAATCCAATAACAACACACCCCGATCAGAACAACACCACTTCATCGCCCTCCTCGGAACCGTATACTCCCACCGCGCGTCTCTCGTCTCAATAACGATTTTCGCCTCACACCATGGAAACAATTGAGTCCATAGTCGCCGTATAGCACTATCATCTCGGTGTCGGCGCTGCAGGACCTTTCGTCGCCGCGATAGTGGGATGTGCGGGTCTTGGTGGCAGCTGAATGTCGCGATAAGAGGATCCTCGGCGATGAAATAAGTGAAGTAGAGGGCGCAAGGGGTTCCTTTTGCTCCGAGGGTGGAGGTTATGGTGCATGAGGAGAGGAACAAGGAGAGAGATTTGAAGTGCGGTGGGCGGGATGCGAAAGCTGGGCCGTAGTAGGCCGGGAGAGAGGCGGGTGGGGTGCGCCTCTTTGGCAGCTTGAAGAGGGATTTGAGTTCCATTTTGACCTGTGAGCAGTATTTCTTGAGTATGTATTGGGAAGTGATCGTAGTAGGCCTGTGGCCGACTTGCTCTGATCTTAGGAGGGCGATAGGATCAGGTGGTCTGGACACGTTGTATTCCTCACTCTTGGAACTGGTTCGCTTATGGTAGCTGCATGGTTCTATTGATTCCGAACAACTGGGATTCAGTGATCACACCGTTGGGTTGTTGCTGTAGGGCCAGCCCTTTAGTGTACCAGCAACCGTCTCGGAACCCCTCGTACCGTATACGCTCCACAGCCTCTCGATCAACCCAAAGCACCTGGCATTCAGTAGCCGTATGGTGTTGCGTATTCAATCAGACATCAATTTGTAGTCGATGACTTAGAAGCACTTGTGGCTGTTATAGTAAGCTCTGAATGATCTGTGTAGCCTCAAAATCAGATTGTAAAGCTCATGGGATACCGTGTTTGTCGCAGGCTACATACACAGCAAAACACTAGAGATGACGTTGAAGTGAGCACATCATCTCCCCAGATCACCAAACCAAAACAAATCCCCAAAATGATCCCATCACGCGGGTTGCCAAACTGCCTTCCCATACCGCTTTTCCGACATCCTCTCCAACCTTCCCCCATCCTCCCCCTCACCCTCTTTATCCGACTCCTCTGTATCCTCCCCTCCCTCCTCCTCAAACGGATTCTCCCCCTCCTCCTCCCCCTCTTCAACACCCACAAACTCCACCCTCCCCTTCCCCTCCCTCCTCAACTCCCCCCTCAACACCGCCCCCTCATCCCTCCTCTGCTCCCTCCCCATAAGCGCAACAACACTTTCCCGATTCCGAATCTGAATCGCATTCCCCTCAGTCTGATGCAGTACCTTCCCATTGCCCGTACGCTGACTCAGTGGAACATCCCAGTCGCGTTCCCAATCTGCACTCTCAGTCGCAACGCTGGTGTCGATGTCGGTGTGTGAACTTGGTGGTGTGTGTGGGTCAGGCGCTGAACACAGTTGGGCTAGGGCTCGTGCGCGTGCTTGTTCTCGGGTGCGGGAGGGGGTGGTGATTGGGCCCGGGGTGCATGCTTCGTATGCGTGTGAGTGATTGGTGTGGGCGTGCGGGTATTTGGGTTTGGGGTTGTGGTAGGGAATGTCGGGGAGGGCTTTGTTGGTGTTGAGGATGGTTTTTTTGGTGTTGATCGGGTGGCGGAAGGGGGTGGCGGGTCTTAGTGGTGCTGTTTTTGCTTGGTGCCCGTAGGCGTGTGAGGAGGATTGGGGTTGGGGGAATGTGTGGTTGATGTTGGAGAGGTAGTCAAAGTATGTTGTGTGAGGGGGTTTTTGGGTATTGTTGCGCTTTGGCTTGGGAGAAGCACAAGGAGTTCGGCCGGAGGCGCTACTTGTGGGACTGCTGTCTTTGTGCTTGTGCACAAAAGTTCCAGTGAGGGTATCATGGTGGGTGATAGTAGGGAGTCTAGGCACGTTGGGTGCTGTTGTGTAGGTGACTCTGCTGTAAGCGTGAGAGCTTTCTGTGTATGAGCGCGGGAATGGCGGCTTTGGGCGAGAGACTGGACCATAGTAGGGGATTCTATTGTCTGCGGCAGGCTCGTAGTATCCGCTTGGATGATATTTAGTCGAGCTTGTTGTCCAAAC
Source organism: Plenodomus tracheiphilus IPT5 (assembly GCA_010093695.1). Taxonomy (NCBI): domain Eukaryota; kingdom Fungi; phylum Ascomycota; class Dothideomycetes; order Pleosporales; family Leptosphaeriaceae; genus Plenodomus; species Plenodomus tracheiphilus. The sequence continues at coordinate 147,071 of MU006332.1, forward strand.
AGCCCCTTCTATGTCAGTCTGTCTCGTGATATGGCCATATTCAGGTCCAAAGGTAGACTTGAAGGCTTTTCTAAACCATTTGGCAATGCAGCCTTGTTTCTTGGTGTGCGGCATCTTGATAGGAATCTTGACAGACAATTCGGAATCTTTCTTAGATGAGCCGTTGGACTTGAAGGCACCCATTGTGTCGAGATTGTGGTAGGTGCGAAGGCAGAAAGTATCTTAAATATGCGTGACGTGTGAAATTTAGGGAGCGAGCATGAGAAATGGTCTTTGTACAATGAAATATTGCATACTAGGGTGCTAATAATACTAGAACTGTACCCAATGGCCAGGAAGTATTGGTTTTGCTTTCTTAGCCTGCTTCTGAACCAATTTATTCAGTCGGATGAGGAGCCGCTCCGAAGAGAGGGTCTCCCTGCATATGTTCATTATATAGTGCATACTTCGGTAGCGTAACGAGCAATTGGTACACTTGTAGATACGATTAAGTCCTACACCCTATACGAATAATTTGAAGCGAGCATCTCCTGTTGTATCTGTACCTGAGGTCATGTGTTGAAGTTGTGCAAATCATCCTATCGAACAGACTTCTGTCTTCTGATCAGCGTGCCAGACCTTGAACTGGCGATAGTTTAACCACTAAGGGTCCTTTGTCCCATAATACGTGCACCTTGTGGTCGAGCCAGTCTTGTTGCTCGTCTTTTAGCGCCAGGTTAAAGTGGAACAAAACACTTGCGAGTATCAAGCGCATCTCATGGTAGGCCAAACTAGTCTCGTTAGCTCTCAGTCCACACTGCTCTGTTAGTACATACTTCTTGCCCAGGCAGTTCCGCGGTCCAAACGAGAACGGATTGAGAGCTGCTTTCCTGTCTAACGCATACTCAGCGATGCCTTCGGGCATGAAGCGTTCAGGTCTGAACAACGCCGGGTTCTTCCAGTTAAGGGGTGAGTAGTTAGCCGCGTACATGGGACATTGTACAGAAGTCTGATACATAAGGCGTTAGCATGCCAGGGGGATAGTAGTGTGTACAGCACTTACCCCGCCTGCAACCCAGTGTCCACAAACGGCAGACCCGCCAACAGGGGTCACTCGTGGCAAGCCAACTGGAAGCGGGGGGTACCTAAAAGAAAATGGTTTGGTCAGCTTACGCTTTCTCTAGGATGTATCAGCGTTGACGCACATCCGCAACCCTTCTTCAAGACAAGCATTTAAAAAGTTCAACTGAGCCAATCTCGACATTGACATATCGTTGAACGATGTAAAAGCACCCCTAACTTCGTCCACTAACCTCTCCATCTTCTCTGGGTTCTTCAGCAGGATGTATGTTAAACCAGAGAGCTCCGTTGCAGTTGTCTCGGTGCCAGCAAACATAAACAGCTGCCCGTTGCTGTGAAGTTCGGTTGGCGCAAGATGCTTCCCTTCCGTCTCACTGTGCTTCATGACAAAGGTCCAGATGTCGGGACGGTCGGTCTTTCGTGCCATTCGCTTGTCGACATGATTCTTAGAGTAATCAAGATGTGTTTGTCGCTTTGCTTTCATGTCTTTTGGAGCACAGGCGTTGAGAAGCCTAGTCATGCCTGGCCAGCCACGACTAACGCGTCCTATTGATATCACCTTTACATAACTGAAAGCCGCCTTGACCCAAGGGCTGTACACAGCTGTTGCAAGCTGACCCAGAGTCTCGCCGAAGGTCAGGTCGCCCATAATCTATAACATGTTAGTATATAAATTCACGAAAATAATTCAGTCAAAGGTGGTACAATACGTCGAACGTCGTGAAGTTGTACCAATCTACCAGATTCGCTTGCCCATCTCTCAACGCTGCTTCTTTCAGTTTCTGGACTAGTATCTCCACATGACCTTTCAGTAACTGCTCTTGCGCTTTCAAAGCTTTATCGCTAAAGGCATGGCTGACAAGCTTTCGCTGGCGGGCATGATTGATGTTGTCTGATCGAATGAGTCCGGGCGGGTTACCATAAGCATCTGGTCCGTAGGAAGCTTTTTCTTTTGTGAATGATGCCGCTCCGTGTCCATAAACATCTTTCCATACGCCCGGGTCGATAAAGGACAATTCGTTTGGGGCGAAACGAACAACGGGCCCATATTTCGCGTGAAGTTCACTCAGCCATATGTGAGAAGTCCCCTGCAGTGTTTTCCAATGAGAGATTACGACTGTAGCTCGAGCCAAAATTGGCCCGGGAAAAGAGCGATTTGGGTGTAGCAACAAATTGTGTAGTACTTTGATGACCAAGCAAGTTGTCTGTGAAGTTATAGGTACCACAGTGGACAGAGAGGAATAAGCTTACAGCTACTAGTGAGCACCCGAGGAATATCCTTAGGACATTACTATTCAGGGAAAACATTGCGTTTGCTTTTCGGGTGACTATTGAATGGTTGAGAAAGTACGTTGCCTCATGTAAAAAGCCCGGTATGCTGTGAGTTATATCTGTGACGTAAACGAAATATAAGCACGCAGATCGACCTTGGATAAGCTGCTTTTGGAGGTTTGCAGGATTGGGCCGCATGTCGGGAATAGTCATCGGTGTGATTGTGTGTCCTGTGAGGTTGCGGGGTTGAAGCGTCATTGGGCTCGGTAGGGCTGAGAAGCATCTCCATTGTGTGCGAACAACTTCGGCCGGTGCTATGCGTATGTTCCTTCTGGACGATCCTTATTAGGGGAGTTGCTTATTCCAGGTCGTCGCGGCCTTCATGTTGGAGATCTGCCGAGAGAGTGGCTGTCGTCCGAGGAGAGTAAGCATAGCTTGCCAATCAGCCACTGCACAACAATAAGCTTTTTGGATGGTGAAGCACACAAGGATGGCCAGATCAATGGTGTATGTGATATGTTGTCGTCATTTCATCTTTCGGTGGCCTGGTGGGTGATATGCAAGGACATCTGAGCTCAGAAGGGACCGGCAAGCACATGCGCTTCACATTCTCAGCTGGCCTGCTCAGGTTGCCGTTGTAGGTGCTTACTGTATCTTCGTCGCTGAGGACGTGGTCCATGCAGCCGGAGACGTTGCGACGATGCGGAGCCACGCAAGTAGGGAAGCTCCTGATACAGTGCGCCGGGATGCATCCTGCGGCGACAACTCACAGCCTTGATCTCAGAGTTGAGTTCCTAATACCCCATAGCCATGCACAGTGTGCAATCACTGCTCAATAAATAATCGATGCGTATTTGCTGAAATATGGAGTGGCTGGTGCGTGTTACCCCCTGAAGGAGTTGTTCTGCCAAGGACCATGGGAGCTAAGCAGCAGCCCTCCGCACACCTGGGCATGCATACCTTGGTACCTCATGCATACCCCCTTCCCTTCACTGAGTCCTGACACCGTTAACACATCATGTCTTGACTTCGAGAAAGCCTAGAAATACCGCCTCACGGGCTCGTAAAAGAGGCGGATAGAAGAACAGAACCAGACATCACTCTGCTGCTTCACAACCGAGTCAGCTCCTATAGTATACTGCAGCAGTGAGTGAGCGACCGACCTCTTGTAGGCCGAAAAGAGATTGGTCAGTCGTTCTACAGTGCTCCTGCGGACTGTTGTTCTTCACGATGGATTGTGGTCCCGGATACGTGTTCGCGAAAGCACGGGCACAGCTAGAGCGTGACGTGTTTCAGAGCTGCATTGCCCCCGAATGTAGGTGCCTCAGGTATGTCTCAACCCAGCCGCCATTCGTGATCCTACAGATGACCCACTCAAATGGCTCCCAAGAACGTCAAGAAAGTCAATGCAAAACAGAATCTGTCCTAGCGCAGCGGAAGTCATAGCCCCGTAGTAGCCATATCCAACCATAGAGCCAATCATAGAGCACCATTTCTTTCGAACGCTTGAACAGTGTACCTTATTGATGTGCAACTTCTCGGACCATTGAGTAGTCTAGTGGAGCCCCCACATTCTCGAGAGGAAGCAGTCGGAGGAAGCCCTGCAACTTTTGATCGACAGGTAAGCTTCGCCTCCAATGGGAGTTTGCGCTCTGTGCCTTCAGCTTCGAATACCCCGGTCTTTGCCAGCCACCGGTATGAGGTCCGCAACAATCAGGCTACACGACGCATCGCAGTGTCTTAACCGGATCTTCAGGCGCCGACGGCGTTTCTGTCAGTACAGTAGGTCCGGATTGATATGATCAACTCACCCCTGAACACTGACGTGGTCCTGTCTTTTCATTCTTTGAAGTCACTCGTTCAAATCTTCCATATCTTTTCTTCAGCACTCTGCGAGTAGCTGTCAGCTGGACTGAGCTTTGACGAGTCACATTCGTTTACCAGCCTTATTGAAACATTGTCCCAGTAATGGTGTATGGCAGAACTTCGTTGTTGATACTGAGGGCATTGGCCTTGGTACTAACACTTGGAGCAGTTGGCTTGGGCGCCTCGTGTAAGTCGACTGTCATAACAAGTTCTCGTCGTCGAATATTGTCTGACATGATACTATAGCGCAGCATGTTGTTCACGACTTTGAGATTCATGGACCCGCGGCTCTGGACACAGTCTCACTGGGGTCGGCCGGTGATGCAAAGTACTGGCGAGACTACTTCAACACCGCACTCGGTGGAATCCCGCGCATATGCATATCTATCGGCGCCGTAAGTAGTCCTATTCTTCCTCGAAAAGACTCCACTCACAAAGACTAGACATGCTTCGCCTCACTCGCAATTATCTTGGTCCTATACACGACAATATCGAGCCGTATGACCATACCCGCTGTCATTCTCGTCCCTTTGGAAACACTTTGCATGTGCGCTATGGCCATGGCCTTTGGGACGTCGCTCAGCTTTGCTGCCAGCCTCAGCACATTCAAAGAGGACCAGCTTGCCGAAGTTGCGTCGTCAGACCTTGCACGATACGTAGCGCTAGTACCTCTAAGTAAAGGCATGTCAGTATTGACGTGCATTGGATGGTTCCTCACGCTTGTGGTATGCATCATTGCGACGGTGGATACGTGCAACGGCGCTCGTGCAAGGGAGAACTGTTCTTTTCGACCGACTGCTTCAGCACTAGGCATGAGCCCCAGATACCCCGACATCGCTCCGCAAATGGTCAGAAGCCGCGTACCAACAATGTACGATCCGCGGAGGCCCCTTCATGTCGAGTCCAAGAAAGCATACTCGGACTCTGACGAAGAAAGCGCCAAACTCATACGTGGAGGGGAGCAGACTTACAGAGATTCAGCATTGACTGAGGAAGGAAGATCATCGTTGGAGCTGGAGAGAGAGTTCATGGGCCTACTTAGCGTAGACAAGCCGGAGAAAGCATTACAGCTGCGGCCCAAGAGGCCATGGAGCGAGTCGCCGATGGGTAGGAAAAAGTACGATGATGATGTGCAGTCGATGTGAAGACCATCTCCCGAACTTCAAACTGGCGCGTACATGTCGCCGAGTAATCTCATGTTGTTAGTACTTACTCCTGACAGCAACTATAAACCCTTAGCATAGCATATGAATACATAGTGTAATAACATTGAACGCCCCTTATGCTACTTGCGACTTCGTGCGATCCTAGTGGGAAATTGAACGCAATGTTGGTCATGTGACTACGCATCTAGCGCGTTCTGTTGGCGCGTTTTACCCACTACGCGTCACCTTTCATCGCGATCTGACTGCGATCCGCTACTACATCCCAGGATACTTCACACGACAGCATGGCCGGATTCAAGCGTGGAGGTGCTCGTGGAGGTGGTGGAAGCACTTTCAAGAAAGGCTACGCAAAGAAGCGATCATCACCCGACGATGACGACAGCGCACCGCGTGCGACGAAGAAGACGAAAGGCGACGAGGAGGAAGAAGAGGGAGGCCAAGCGGTGGAACCCACACTTGCGAAAGATGACGAGGGAAATGACTACATCGGAGTAAGTGTCTCACTTCCACTTCAAGATTTCAATAACGGGCCTAATAAACGCCAGCTTAATGCAAGTGGCAAACGACGTGTCACAGTGAGCGAATTCAAAAACAACACCTTGATAAGTATACGTGAATACTGGACCAATGACAGTGGAGAATTGAAACCCGGAAAGAAGGTATGGGTTTTGAACGTACTTACATACTTCCATGCACGAATACTAAATTCAGCAGGGCATCTCACTTACTGTCGATCAATATCAAACGCTCCTCGCTTCCGCTCCACTCCTTGAATCTGTACTCGCGAAGAAGGGTATACAATTGGCCCGTCCAGACTACAATGCAGACCTCGACGTGAACGAAGAGGAAGATGATGTTAAGGATACAGTGAAGAAGGTCGACGAAAGTGATGAGGAAGATGATGAACAGTGATTCGCACAGGGACTTACCCCTCGGCTTGTGTTGTGATGAAGTCAGTAGGTAAGCCACCGCAAGTGCAGGATGCTCTAGCGTTCAGGCCAAACACGCGCAGGCGGGCTACATCGACGCATATTCAAGTATGAACCTGGATAAGATTTTACATGTATAATACCCCTGTCAAATTCTACGCGTTTTCGAGCAGACTCGGCCTGGTACTCCATCGGTAAGGTGAAAGTGCCGCATCACTCGTTTGTATTTCTGATACCATAGCAACCGATCTTTCACGTCAACGATTGTCGGCCCACTGATACGAGGGGACTTCGCGCGCCGCATTCTCGCAAAAACTTGAACAGCTGCGACGACATTCATTAACACCCCCGACGCTGCCTCGTATGCGCCTTAGATTGAAGTTGCCATCGGTGTAAACCACACACGCGCCTCCGCAGAAACGTTCACCCATTCACTTCCTTGAAATTTCAGCATTGATCAGGCATGTTCGGTATGGACAACGACGACTCCGCGCCGACAAAGGGTAAAATACTACAACTCGAATACTTATGCAAAGCGTTTCGACTAGGTGATACATTCCCAACCATGAGCTTCGGCTATTTCTTCCCACCAGACAAAAGCCGTCGCATCCAATCATGGCTCGACGAACAGCCCTACGACTGGGAATTCAAACCTGCCTTCACTAGAGACGAGGCCACCCTGACAATCTACGTCGACTGGCTGCACTGGTCAAACACCGATGCAATACTATGGCTCCGAAAGCTAGATACCAGCGAGACACGATTTCGCGCAGCTGGCCTACAGTACCATAGGGTACCGCACCAACTGCGTCACTCAACTTTCATACTTCCCGGTTCCCAGATAGAGCAGTTGGTGCTGAGCCGCCTATCCAATGTCCTGGAGAAGGATACACCTCGCCACTTGCAAACGTTCTTCGTGCCGTGGATGACGATTTACAAGACCGCTGTAGAAGTCCTAGATCAGATCGAAGCACTCCAGCACATCGATAACAACACCAACGTTGATCTCGTGCGAGCCAACGCTGCGGACACAGAGATGAAGCTGTTCAAACTTGAGGCCACATTTCACAATTTGAAAATTGGGTTGGAGTGGCTTGAGAAAGCGGTTCAAGAGCTTGCCGATCGATCCGTGGTCGATGGAAGCGAGGCGTTGGCGGCAAAATTTAGTCGTGAGGGGAGCTTGTTCCGCAGATGGATTCAGACGTTCTTGGAGGTTGAGAAGGGTGTTGTTGGGCCGAAGGCTGCGTATACAGAAGTTTATATCCAACAGGTGCTGGAGAAGGGTGTTGGACTGGATGGGTATTGGAGTAAGTTGGTGGATCGATCCGACTTGTCGCGTTAACCTACGGGCTTGTCAAAGGTTGGTCACTCGCCCTGGAAAGTACGTTATAACTTAGTATAGAATTCATCTTGTTCATCTCAAATACTCAGATCGTACTAATATAGAGTTGATGTTCTATATCTTAAGCTGAAATACAGGTGGTATTCCTTGGTTCCTCGTACGAGGAGTAATTGTGGAGAGAGAGAGAGAGAGAGCTTCTTGAAGCACCAATCTGCCGGCGACCGTCACTACGAAGGTGCCTTGGCAAGTGCACAAGCTCATAGCCTAGGCGCGGCGTGTTTAGCGCAGCTCTAGCCTGTTACAAGGGTGTCGATTCTCCCAGTGTATTACAGTAGTTCGGTCCCCAGTAGAGCATACACAGTAACCTAACGAATACGGCCACAGCGTAAATGCCAAAATCGTTACCCCTTGCTACTAAATGGCGGCTATCATCAAATACGATTGCGACGGCACCCCTCGCAGACATTAATGTAGCAATGACGACACTGCAAAATATAGTTGTAGTGTCGGTCATTACACAATTCGCATCGGAACCCCTTTCTAGGGCGGTCGTAAGTGATGCGCTCGAAGCGCCTTGAGTGCTCACACTCGTGGTTTTCTTGAAGATTTGCAAAGACTTGTTCAACAAGTCTACGATGCTCTGCGGGTTGTAGGTGTTCGTTTCGGTTCACAATCTCCTCCGCTCGCTCCTCGAGGCGTCTAGGGTCCGCCACGACGCAACTACACTCCTTCCAACGTACTCCACACACATAGCAGAATTCTGCGCCACAGTGGCACCTGCGCAATAGTCAGCGGCGGAATCAAGACTGGGCGAAGATGGACTCACGTCATATGGTTGCAACCCGTGCGCAACTCGACAACCCGATCGCAGGCTGAGCAGGTCTGCCAACCCATGCTTTGGGCCAGATTCTTAGTCTCTTGGAGTAAAGGATCATCTGGGCAATCTTTGCCTTGGTGATGGGCATTGTTGCATATGGCACATGTGGCTGTACCACATTGCGCGCAAGTCGCTCGTTGAGTACCAGGGTCAATACGACTGGGAACAATGAAGAGGCCGCAGTCATGATTGCTACAGTATATCTTTTTGCGTGTAGAGTATTCGATCTGGGCCAACTGAAAGGCAGCAAGTTCTTTTTCTACCATATGTCGGGCTACGAGCGCGAGCGGGATTGGCTGGCGACAGCACTTGGGCGGATACAGGGCTTTCGTCGCGGGTCGACTGGTTGAAGAGCTTTTTGATGCAATCAACACAATACCGATCGTTGCATGTCAAATGCACCGACAATGCGCGGGGGACTCGATTCGTACAAGCCACGCATTCGAATTCAGTGGAGAGTTTCTTTAAGGTATTGGCTTGCCGTTCGGTATAAGTCATAGATGGTCCAGCCTCACTCTCATCGTCAGAAAAGTCGACAACAGATTTGGCTGCGATATTGCCAGAGATTGAAGAAATCCAGTTTTCATAGTTGTTCTGTAATTCAAGATCAAGAGCTGCGGGTGGTGCTTCGATGTCAGGATCGGTGGTGCTCATGTTGAGAGCAATGCTGCGATCATCGTGAACAAGAACGTCGCGTGAAGTTAACGCCTCAATGAGCGACCCATCAGTATGGACAGCGGTACCCATACTTTGAGCGAATCTCTGGTCATGGAGTACAGCATGGTATTCCGCGAGCTCGACCTGATAATGAGTAAAAGCAACGTCTGTGTCGGGGGGATTATCGATGGCATGTTTCCCTTTTCCCGTCTCCAAGATGATGCGAAGCTCTTCGAGCTGTAAAGTTAGAGCAGCCAGCTCATCATCCAAAAAATTCGGATGGTGCGGATGGACGGAGACTGTGGAGGCGCTCATTGCTACACTGTTGATCTGTAATAGATGTGCTTGAGTCAAATTGGATGATGATGATGGTGCTCGATATTGGAGATTGGACCGCAGAAACTGAAAGACACTAGCTGCGACAGCGGCAGTTCTTATGATTATGTCTTTTCCGATCCCTTACTTCGAACTTGGTAACAACTATGCAGCATGGTCAAATCAGCTCGCAAGGACAGCGGTTGTACCACGAAGTCTTCCATCATTACGGTAAGCTTATATAAGGTTGTTCATGAATATAAGACGTAATAGGACTTTAGCTTAGATCATCAAACACAGATGACATATTTATTGCTGTAGGAGAGACCCACCTTAGATAAGAGCGCATAGAATTACACTACGTAACTTTCATACAGAGAGGGCGCTATATCTACCAAGAGCTTATAGAACATGACTCTTGTACACTTCAGCAAATTAACAACGTGAATGAAGAAGTACATTTTTTTAAAAATCGAGATACGTCTTGAATTTTGCGGCACGGCGGGGTTTGCGTGACCTAGGGATGGACGTTACTCTGTTGAGCAAGCCAACAATGCAAATAACTGGTACAAGCCACAGTCAGCTTCATTTCGAAACTCACCTGCTCATCTCTACTCTGGCAAAATTGAACCCTCGAGCGGAAGCGGTACATTGCTTGGGCCAAGATAGACACGACTATCATGGCCCAACATGTTGCTCGCGATGCTCAGCATAGAACGCTGTGGAAGAGCATTCTGTACTTCAGGTAGTCCAGCGAGCCACGTCACAAACGGGGTCCACTCCGCTGTGCTGGGAATGACATTCTTCTGCTTCAGAAACGGTTCGAACCAGGACACGTCATGCACAGCCTTGTCCTGAATTTGATAGAGTTCTTCGGCAGCTTCGCAGAGGTTGATGAACTTGTCGACTTCGGTCGCCATCTCCTTCTCGATGTTGAAGATGATGGCAATGTGTTTGCGGAAGTACGATCGGCGTGCATTCAAACAGTTTCTAGAGTGCTGGCAGGACGTCCCAGCTGATGCTAGATCGTGCAGGCGGGGAATGAAGCTATGAAGTTTAGCAAAAATGAGCTGATAGTCCGGTGACTCGAAGTGCTGCTTGAGGCCCTGGAGGCGGTCGGCATCCAAGTAATGAGCCTGGCGGGTAGAGAGGTTCGTCTTGTGGTACTGAACTCCTCCTTCCCGATAGCTGTCTTCGCTCAGACGGATGTTCCTAAATGCTGCTTGACAGGCATTTGGAACCTTTGAGAGCTGATCATTGAGACGCTGGAGCTTGTCCTCGGCCTCCTCGATGGTGTACGATTGACATGTGCGACACATGTTGGCTTGGTGCGTTTAAGGCGGTGATGTAGGACTGCTGGTGATGTATCGTAGTGTGAGGGAGAGTGTGGTTGAGTTGACAATTCGGGTAAAGAATACAAGTGGTCTGGTCTGAAATATATGGCAATATATACCCATGGTACAGATGTAATTGACAATGTAGCCGACAGCCAACGCTATAAACCCGACACTGTACTCAGTTGATGCTTGTATGCCTTGGCAATGCTAACCTTCACTGTGTACATGCATATTGTCGGTAGACCCAAAATGCTTAGGCACATGACGATGAGCAAAGGTGTGATGAGTTGCGAAAGAAATGATAACTCACTCGGTTGTCAGTCACCCGAGAGACTCCATCCCTGTGACATTAGTAATGACCCTCCACGCCGACAGACACAGCACGTTCTTTTATCTAATCGGGTCCCAAACCGTGGTGTTCTTCTGAGTGACCTTTAATCATCGTATATACATTGTAAAATGCTATGATCAAGGATTGGATCAAACAGGAATATAACGTGGTCACTGGCCCTTACCGAAGCTTGCTGATTCCTATCAGCGGAACACGCAGAAGCCCATATACCATGTGTCCCCAGGCACAGCTGAACACATATGTCTCGAAAAACACAAACAGCCGCATACTGCGTAATACTGTGTAAGACTTTGTCTGTTAGGCTTACTACAACGTAAGTAAGACACACTGCGTGAAGTAGATAGTGGATTCATAGCAGGTCACCATCGTAATATGAATTGTTTCTATCCATGATAACCTTGGAACGTCTGGATCGTGTGGCTTTCGAGCTCGAAACATGTGTCCATGCCACCACTTTATCATCAGACTCAATGATCCCTTCGTATCGTCTAAAACAGGAGTGACGAGCATCGCAAGTCGGAATTCCAGAATTGGTGAAATGACCAGGTGCGCAAAAACCACAGTCTCAACAGCATTAGCAGCTATTGTATCCTGGAAGAATAAGTAAGTGCAGAGCGTCGCCATCTCGTGTGTAGGAGCGGGGAAGCGACGTCGCGATGCCGACCCATGTCAAATCCGCAAAACAGACCAGGGGTATCACCACAACCCATGTCCGATGACGTAGGCGCTTCTCCAGGGTTGCGTTGCACACGTCTTCCAACTTTCACATCGCGTTGACGTATTGGGATTTAATGATTATATGGGTAGGGCTTGTCTTAGGTAGCGCATATATCATATAAGGCTCGCGTAGGTAGTGTACGTTATAATATAACGATCGACCGTTGATGACTATCTTCTGCACATCCTTCCTAAACCTCGAACCACACCACACCACACCATAGAGCATCGCAAGAAGTAATCCAAACTTACAACAAATCCACCAAGGACGACACGCAAAACGGCAACAAAATGTCCCTCCCCCTCCTCTTCACCCTTCCCCCCTCCAACCGCCACGAATTCATAACCCTCGACACCACCTCAAAACCCACTTTGAAAGCTCTGAATAAACTCATAACCTCTACCATTGCTGAATCCCCAAATTGCGCTGAATGTATGTTTTTGAACAGCCCCAGCCCCCCGCTCTCTCAATCCTCCCCAACCAACCAAACCAAACTAACAGCTTCCCAAAATAAAAGTCATGGCAAAACACAAATCCGCCGACACGGCCAAAGAAACAATCCAACAACTCCGCATGCACTGGGACACCAAGACACGCGATGGCAAGATCTGGCCTGAATACACAGTCGTGACAGATGAGAATTTTGGCGCGATTTTGGAGTTGCTAAAGGGGAATCCGGTCATGGGGGTGCTGGAGGTCAAGGTGGGGAAGGATGAGTGAGGGAGGGTGGCAGGATGGATGGATAAAGGAGGGTGGGGAATATTGAATGTGTAAAGAATCATGATTCAGG